>NW_004624747.1:3381330-3626713 GCF_000247695.1 Heterocephalus glaber | reverse complement strand
TATATATGTTCACGAACTCAATTCACTCCACAATTCTGGAACTGGATAAGAACTAAATCAAATTTCCTCATAAAGTCAACATTGAACCTAACCACTGAATGTGATTTGGTTCTCATCCAACTCGGTTTGCAACCAGAATCACAGAATGAATCAAGTCTGTGAACTGAGGTACTACTGTATACACACACACACAGGCACACATACACTCACACACATATAATTGTGATATATATTTATATGCAAAAGATGAATCTATATGTGCCCTTGAAATGTCTAAGGTTAATTCATTTTTCACTGGTCTAAAAGAATCAAATGGGGAGAGGGGTTGCAGCTGATGAAATTTGTATGAAATCTAGTTATTTCCCCAATCCTCCTTCTTCATCAAAATTTCATTGTAAAATTTTAAAACATCAAGCACAGATGAGGTGAAAGTTTCTAGTAAACATCAGTACATTCTCTGCCTCTCAGTTAGCATTTACACACCTTCTTTATCTTGTCTCCTCCCTCTACCTATCCACTAATGCATCTTAATTTTTTCAAGCAAACATTTCAGCAGTGCAGTATCAATATTCACCCATAAGCTTCTATGAAAAAGCATATGAATATATCAAAACGTGTCGATCTTAAGGGTTTACAAGTATGCACCAAGCTTTGTCAGACAGGTCCTTGTGCAAACCAAGTTCCTCATTGCCCTTGAGAGATCCCTCTTGGTCCATCCTTGTCTCTTTTCCCAGCGGCGAGCAGTGCTCTGATCTTGTTATTAGTTTTGCTTGCTCTAGGACTGTAGAACTTTGTTGGTGGTACTGTGGATGGATCCCAGGGCTTTGTGCATGTTAGGCAAATGCTGTACCCCAGCCTTCTGAGCTACATCCCCAACCCTTCTAGGACTTCCTACAAGTGGAATCATACAACCTGCATGCTTTGGGGTCTGACTTCTTTCATTTAACAGAAAGGTTTGGAGACTAGCCCAGCATGTACAATAGTTGATCTTTTTCAGTACCATGTAAGATTCCAGGATACACCACAACTCATTTACTCTTTCTCTGGTTAATGACCATAGGGTGCTTTCCAATTCAGGACTACTATAAATAGAGCTGCTATGAACATTTCGATATGAATCATCTTGAGCATATCCCTTCATGTGTCTTGGTAAATCCATAAGTTTTTAATTTCTGGGTCTTAAGGTAGGGCTGTGCTGGGTTTTATCAGAAGCTACATCAGACATTTTCAAGAGTACAATAGCATTTTCCCACCAGCAATACACAAAAGTTCCAGTTGCTCCACATCTTTGTCAACATTTGGTATTGTCAGTCTGTTTAATTTTGTAGAAGTGTAGCAGAATTTCATGATGTGGAAAGATTTTTTTTTTTTGACTGGAGCCAAATCCTCATCCATTTCATAAAACACCTGAGCTGAACAAATCCTTATTTTATAGACAGGGAAACTGAGGTTGACAAAGGAAAAGAGATTGGTCCAATATTTCACAATGTTTCAGGTAAAGCAAGATTAATAACCCGAATGGCTGGCAGTGGCGATAGTCAGACAATGGCAATAGATCATTAGGTTGAGCACTGACTATGTGCCAAGCACAGTAGCAGATTCCTGTTCACTATTTAAATTGTTCATTCATTGATTCACTTA
Source organism: Heterocephalus glaber (assembly GCF_000247695.1). The sequence continues at coordinate 3,625,072 of NW_004624747.1, read as the reverse complement.
ATCAATCACTCATTCATTTAACACACACTCACTAGGCCATCCTCCAGCTGATATTGCAGATACAGAGACAAATAACAAAACCATGCTGGCCTCTCTGGAGCTTACACCAGATGAATGAGAATCTTCCATCCCTAACCCCAGCTGCATTTTCTCCCTGCTTTGGACTTGATCAGAGACATGAACATTAATGCATAAAGGATGACTATAATTTTAGCCCTTTTCCTCTATTTCCTTCCCACACTTCAAAGTCACACCCCACAATTCCCCTGGAAAGGTTTTGCTGCATGTCCCCGGAGGAATATGAGGTGCCCCAGAGCCAAGTCCTGCCTTACTGGGGAGGAGGATCTTTCTCAGCACCATTTGCTCATGGGAGTCCTTGGGGTCCTGTGAACCTGCTTCGCTTTCCTTAAAGTCAACTGAGAGTGGATTTCCAGTCTAAGGCAGTGCATCCCACAATTTCAGAAGAGACCTTAGCTATGGTTTATCCAGAAGCTTTTGCACACCAATCATGGGTATTTCTTAGCCTAAATTCCACCTGTAATGGTGTCGGGTGGAGCAAGTATTGAAATGCAGACTCTAGGTCCTGCCTTAAAGATCCCAGTTTCATAGGGCTGAAGTGGAGCTGGAAATCCTTATTTTCAAAGCACTCTGGGAACACAGGGGAGTTTTAAGGTGGTGAAGTTATTCTGTGTGGTATTTCATGGTGGATGCACATTGCTGTACATTGGTCAAAACCCACACTGAAGCACATAACAAACCCATAGGAGGTCCAACACCAAGAGTGAACCCTAAGGTAAACTATTGACTTAGGTTGATAATGATGCATCAGTATTAGTTCACTGAGTCTTTCTTTGCTCAGAATCCTCCTTCTGGAAGCATCTCTCTCTACCATCATTCTACCATCCTCTTTTTGCCTTAAACTTTTCTACAAGTCTTTAGATCTTAGCTTAACGGTCACCTCTTCTGAGCAGACTTCCCTGATTGTTTCTGGCCAGGTCATACACCTCTCCTCGGCTACCACAGTCCCACTGGTGCTAATCACTTCATGCTTGCATGTCTTTTCACTTCTCTCATTCCTGAAATAGCAGGTGGTCAATAAAAAGTTGATTGGATGGCAGAATCCATACGGTTCCACATCCTTTCAGTTCCCCCTCAAATCAGTCTCTGCACAGGAATTCTTGACCAATCTTTGCAGAACCCCACTTCTCTTCTAACAGTAGTGCCCCTTGACCTGCTTAATAAAATCTCAGAGGTCTCTACGCAACACTATTGACTTCTAGAGGCTATAACATCCCAAGCAAAGGGAAGGTGGAACTTGCTTCTGGCAAATCCTATGATGCCCCATAAGATGGAAGGCCGAGGATGCTGTGGCCACATCAGCAGCTTCCTACTGCACTATTGCAGTGAGGACCCCAGGAAAGTTGGCACAGGTGATGAGCCACAGCTTAGGAAGCTCAGGGGCTGACTTGAATCAGCCCAGGCATCCTACACTCTAGACTCCAGCTGCTGGCCATGACCTTGGCAAGCTGCTTAGGTACCAGATTCTGTAACAGATTTGAAACTAAAGGGTGGGTATGGGCCAGTTACTGGGAAACCATGGCTCATGCTGCTGTTAGGGATACTACATTCTGCTTGGGCCATGATTTCCACAGTACATTTATACATGGAAAGCCCATTTGCTTCCATTCTCCCATTGTAGCCTACCTGTGAGGTACACTGTACAGCTGTGGAAACTGAGACTCAGAAATTGGAATGGTTTCACGATATGTCACCCAGTGCCTCAGCCCAGGCCCCGTGCCAGAAACAAAATCCAGCCTAGGTATTTTAAGCAGGAAGGGATTTAATAAAGGGAAGCAAATGCCTATAAAACCACTGGCAAAGCAGAAGGAGCAAGTTCCAGATTGAGACCCCTGGAAAGGTTTCCAGAAAATGCAGAACAGATGTACCTGTGCAGATCCTGCTGGAATTATTCCAGTTGCAGAAAGCTCCCCAACATCTAACACAGCTCCTTCTAGGGCCCCAGGATGTAGCAGAGTGAAACATATTTCCTGCTGCAGTATATAGTGAGTTAGCAGTAGCTATCAGAGGTGTGGCTTTGAGTCAGCTTCCTAAAGTTCCATTAACATCCCCTACTAGCAGGAGGAAGCTACGTCCTGGACTCTAGCTGCAAGAGAGTCTGGGAATATTGTTCTTGGTTTTCCTGCCTCACCAAGCTGACAGAGGGGGAGTGTACATACAGTGTATGTCAGTGAAGGATGTCAGTGAAGTACACAGGATATCTGGCGCAGTCAGGAGACCTGAGGCTAAACCTCAGCCCCTCCACTTCTTAATTCTGTGACCTTGGAGAATGACACAAACATACATCCCTTGTTGTTACTAGGATTTCATAATGCCAACAGCCATTTCATAGGGGTACAGGGAGGAATGCAGGTCCTCAGATAGCTTTGGTTCTCATCAAATGCTAAGTGGTAAGGCAATTATTGTTACTGCTTTAGAAAAGGCTACCTCCGCTACCTACCACAAGAACAAAACTCATAATTAGGTCACACAACCATTTGCAATATTTCCATAATACTTCTTGGTACCTTTGGAGAAATATTATTTGGATGCAAAATTCTTGAATCTCCAAGATTTGTCCTTCTCCTCTCCTGCTCCTCCTCCTCCTCTTCCTCTTCCTCTTCCTTCTTTTTAACCTAATGGGTACAGTAGAAAAGAATCGATTTTTTTTTTTTTGGTACCAGGGATTGAACTCAGGACCTTGTGCTTGTGAGGCAGGCACTGGAACTACTGAGCTAAATTCCCAGCCCTGAAAAGAATCAGTTTTAATGCCAAGGAAGTCTGTCACATGGAAAATCACTTTCTGTCTGTCAGCTCAGAGAATGGGGCAAATATCAGGGAGAGAAAGAAAGAATGGGTCTCAGTGTCACTTTGCTCTCACCATAGAGAAAGCAAGGCCAGTGTTTGGGAGGCAAGAGAAGAATCCTCTGCTCTTAGGAAGGCAGCTGGTTTGGTGGGAAGAGGAAAAAAGCCTGAATCAGGCATCCCTGTGTGTCCCCACCTCCAACATTATCCCCTCTGAGCTGTGTGGCCTCAGGAGAGCCACCTCTCTCCTGGAGCCTGTGTTAGCTTTCTGTTACTATGATAAAATACCTGAGAGAGTCAACTTATAAGGAGGAAAAGTTTAATTTGGTTCACAGATTTGGAGATTTGGGGCCCTTGTAATGAGGATGCACATCATGGAGGGGGCATGTGACAGAGGAAGCCACTCATCTCATGGGGACCATAGAGCAAAGAGAGACAGACAGAAGGGGCCAGGGCCCCAGTATCCTCTTCTAGAGCATCCCCACGGTGACCTCACTTCCTTCCACTGGCCCCACCTTTTAAGAGTTCCACCACCTTTCAATAGTACCACAAGCCTTTGGTCACATGGGCCTTTGGTGGATAATTCCAAATCATGGCCAGTCTCTACTTTTCCATCTGCAAAATGGGGTCAAGCTCTTCTCTCTGGCTGTATTTCTGCAAGGACAAAAAGCCAGGCAATATACTGCAAGTTCTGCTTCCCTGCCCCTGGCCACGGGCCACATCTTCCACCAACCTCGGTGGGACTGTGAGCACAGGCCCAGGAGACGATTGGGAGCAGAGGTGGAAATGTCCATTCTGAAATGAAAGTCAGCTCCAGGCATTTCTGCCTCTTTGAAGGCAGAGACTGCACCAGCAGCAGCCAAGATCCCTTTTGCAATTCAGCCAATATTTCTCTTTCTTTCATCAGGGCAGTGATGCAGAGAGCAGGTTCTCACCAGGCAGGAATGGCAGCCAGAAGACCCTTTGCTGCCACAGTACCACAGGCTCAGGTGTCAGGGGAGCTGCTGGAGGTGCCAAGAACACTGGGCAGAGAAAAGCCACTGGCAGGCAGTGGCCAGGGCTGAGTTGGTAGACACCTCCCCCATCTTGTCATGCTGTCACCATCTCTGTGGCTTCCAAGACAAGGTCCTCATCCTGCCACAGTGGCTGTTACTAGAGAGCTATCACTGTACCCCAAGCCCCATTCAGCAGCATAACTGGCCCCCTTTGAGCACTGGAGGACCACAGTCCAGAAGGAGCAGCAGGCACAGCGGGGAGGCCGGAGCAGCCCACCTGGCAGCTGGGCCAGACCTGGCTGGCTGCACCATATTGCCCACCGTCTGGCAAATAGACAGATTTTCACAAACCAGATTCCGCTTCACATGCATGGACCCTTCCTGTCCAACTGTTCTGGCATCTGTTTCTCTTAAAATGTATTTATTACACCAAGAGGAATAATAATGGGGCTGGGGCTGGGGCCTCGGTGGCAGTGGGAGTTATTCCTCCTGGGCTTCCCTTCTAAAGTGATTGTGTAGGAGAAAATGTTCAGTGCACAGCCTGGGAAGTTGGCCCTGGACCACCAGAGTCAGAGAGCAACTGGGCATTGGCCTAGCATATGAGGCTGAGGGAGAAACGTTGAGGATGGTGGTCGGGAGCTTGAGCCAGAGTCTGCTCATGTGTGCTATAGCCTTGGGTAACTTCCTGGACCTCTCAGAGCCTCGGTTTCCTCCTCTGAGGTGGGGATGGGCTGTCTATATGATTTCCAAAGTGATCTGCTCTTATTGTCCTCTAATTTGTTTAAAAAATTCCTGATTGTGGAGCTCAGCTTCAGCTGTACATGTATAGATCCATCCTTCCTTCCTTCTTTCCTTCCATCCTGCCTGACTACCTCCCCGCCTTCCTTCCTTCATCCCCCTGCTCACTAAGAAAACTAGCATCTCTAAGGCCCTGAGGATACAATCATACTTTAAGAAAACAAAGAAGGTCACCAAGGCTTGTTTCTTACCACTCTTAAAGCGAATAGGCAACCAGAATCTGAGTGCCAGTTTGCCGTGTGCCAGGCACTCTTTTAAGCCCCTTTCAGCCTCGTGTTAACTAACATTTTCAGTGGCCCTGCAACATCTCCTCACTGTCTCTGCAGGAGGTGTGGAGCGAGACCAAGCAACTTATCAGGTCACACAGCAAAGTCGCTGGCAGTGAAGCAAGGATGCCCCTTTCTGCCTGACCCTCCTGGCTTCCTGTTTCAACATCTTTGGAGCTTGTGGAGACGGTAGCTTCCCTGATCCTATTTGATTTCAAAGGGAGCCCTGTGGGGTGGCCAGGGAGGATGGTGAACCCCATCTGACTGGTGTGGAAACTGAGGTCCCAGGGAGAAAACTGATTTCCCCAAGATTTCAAAGCCAGTGGCAGCAGCATAATCTGTAAATACAAAATGTAGAACAAGAAAGGCCCCAGCCCCACCACACATTCATTCATTCTCTTATTTAATAGGGACCCCAGTAGTTGACACTAATGCATTTGTTTCAACTTTCATCTTCTAATGAATGAATGAAATGTCACATTTTATTCAGTCCCCTGCCCCGTCAGGAGGTGTAAAATAGCAGGGCAACTTCCATTTCAACCAACAGTGTATTTGATGGTATTTACTGAGCATGTGCTATATGCCAAATGTGTATGTTAGGCATTGTTTCTGCTGCTGTCCCCATGCAGGGGAGAGGCCCGCCAAGGGACCTGGAGACCTGGGGACAGGAGTTTAGGTGCTAGGCTTTGGATCCCTTCATCCTGTTTAATACTCTATTGAAGTCACTGGAATTGAGAGGTACCACTTTCAGGGTGCGGGTGGGTAGTAATGATTTTCCCAAGTGTCTTCTGGGGTTCTGGGCTCCCCATCTCCACGCAGACACCATCTTCAGGTGCTCCACGCCTCTCTGGCACCAGGCGATGGTTACCCTAACATTCCAGCTATTAGCTTTGGGAGCAGTCAGAGTGGAAAATTTTGCCAGCTCAGCCACCAGCCTGGACTCCTGATGATGCACGGAGCAGGGCCTGGAGCAGAAGGTGCACATGGCTGAAGTCCGTGTGCAGTGGTGGATCGGTCTGCTCCCGGCACCAAGCAGGGGGCAGAGCAGCCGGCGCTGGGAACTGACTTCTTCAAAGGGAAATCACAGCATCAGGGTGTCCCGACAGCTGAGCACATGGAAGACACTCTCCTGTTGGAATATCTGAGACAGATGGGGAGATAGGGAAGCTAGGTGGACGTAAGGTGCCTCTCAGGAAGCAGCAGAGTCACAGGGTGCAGGCTGCATGTGGAGGGGAGCACTCCCATCTTATCTTTCTAGATGACAAGCAGAGGCCACAGGGGTTGAGCCACCACAGCCCCAGAGCAAGGGCCACCTCCAGCAATCAGTGTGCATGACACAACTCCTTTCACACACACAGACACACACTGATATGGGTACATACGCCCAGAGACACACACAGAAGCGCTGCTATGGCTTGGATGCAGAATATCTCTCAGCAGTCCATGTGTTTAAGGCTTACCCCCCAGTGTGGTGCCGTTGGGAGGTGGGGACCTTTACAAGGCAGGGGCTGGTGGGAGGTCATTAGGTCACTGAGGTCATGACCTTGGAGAGAATTGCAGGACCCTGACCCCTCTTCTCCTTTTGCTTGCTGGCCATGAGATGAGCAGTCTGTCCCACCTGGTGCTCTCCACACTGCCAACTGTGACCCCACCAGTGTCGCACAGCGATGGGTCTGCCTGACTGGACTGGAACCGAGAGCCAAGGTAATCCTGTCCTCTGTGTGAGTCCGTCCTCTCTGGTGTCCAGCACAAAGGTGGAAAGCTGATTAATATAGACACACCTATACACACGCGCACGAATACACACAAAGACACATATAAAACACACGTACTCTCATGCACATGCAGACACATAGGTGCACATATAACACACGGATACATAAGAGACACACAAGACACACACATGCACTCTTGCATATATAGAGATGCATACACTGACATGCACAGACACACACATAGACAATGTATTCTGCATACACGCACATGCAGAAACATGTTGCATACACACACACACACACACACACACACACACACAGACTTTTCCATCAGAAAAGATCCTCAAGCAAGGAAGTGCCAAGTTAAAAGTTCTTGAAGTTGCTTTGTACTTTCACCTACAAAGTGGCATGGAGAGGGCTGGGTCCAGGCTGTGTGAAGTGCTGCTTAGGGAAAGTCAGACCTGTCTCTGACCACACGTGGTGACCTCTGGTTGTACAATGCTAAGCCTACGCAGGGCTTACCAGAGCATTCACGATGACCATGTGCATTCCCAAGCAGGGAAGGGGGGCTGGGTAGATGCAAGGCAGCTCAAAGTTAATGGACCTAAGAGCTTAGGCTGTTATTTTCAACCCATTATAAACTTCCTTAGAATTACTGAACCGAAATTCATTGATTTGTAAGGCTGGAGTAGACAAGGAAACAAGTAAAAACATAGCATCCATCCACCCACCCATCCATCTATCCGTCCATCCACCTTCCCTCCATCCATCCATAATCTATTGACCTAATTATCTATTAATTAATCCAACCTCATCCATTTGTCCTCTGTCCAACCATTTGCCTGCCCAACCATACTTCTGTCATCCACCCATCCCTCCATCCACCGCTTGCCCACCTAGCCATCCTTCCTTCCCTCCTCCAAGTATTCTCTGACCACCTGCTCTTTGCCGGCCCTGTATTTGTGCTTGGACTGGGAAGGGGACACAAGTGTCCAGTGGGTGCACCTCTGGTGCTGGAGGGTGCTCACCATAGTGAAGGTGCGGAGAGAAGCATGTCTGCCAGTGTCTCTGCAGCTGAGGGAGGAGTGTGGGGGTTGAGATGAGAAGGTTCTGGGTAGAGATCAGCTGACCTGCCCTAGGAGGGTGGGCTTCATCCCCCAGGCCCAATGCTTATGTTTGAGAATATCTCAGAACTATAATTACACCTGGGGAGCAGGAGGATGCAGCTCCTGCAATTTCCAGGTCACTGTTTTGCGTGTGTTTGCATGTGGTACCCTTGGCCATCAGTGTCTGTTTCCACACTGGATTGGGGGCCCCTTGAGGGCAGGAACTTGAGCGCCCCTTTGGGCTCTACCTGGAGCAAGGCATGGATTAAGCATCTGCTGAGTGCCCGATCTACCAAGTGGAAAACTGAGTGAACCACTCTCCCTCATGGCTTATTGGGAGAGGATGCTGAGAGCAAAGGGGCCTCGTGGGGCTGTGCCTGCCATGAAGCAGGTGCTCCAGAGATGCCAGTTCTCATCTTCCTGCCAGAGCCGGCCCTGGCACCCAGCCCAGGATGGTCCGGAATGGACCTTTAGCCCTGCCTGCCAGCTGCTGGGGATCAGCCCCTGCAGCCTGAGGGCGCTGAGACCTCTCCACAGCTGAGAGGAAACTTGTAGCGCAGCAAGCTAAGTCAGAAGTGGCCACACCAACTGGCACAGACAGGAATGAGGAAGCCACCCCTAACACTCAGTACCTCCCGTCTCTTTAATCTGGAGGTGAAACCGAATGGGGATCAAGATGTCACCCACGTATGAAGAGGTCCAGGCCTCTGTGGACTCAGCGTCAGTCCCACCCCCGGGTATCAGGAGGAGTCTGAGAACTTCTTGGGCCAAGTCTACTGCTGTGGAAGTTCAGGTTGTGCTGAGGACGAGGTGCATCTGGCGCATCCCGGAAGTTGCCTAGAAACGTGTCTTGGGGAGACTCACCTGGCCAGGGCTCAGGTGAGGGAAACTGAGGGCCAGCTCATCCTGTACACAGCCCTGGTGACTGTGTGGCCTGAGCTATCCATTTCTCCCACTTCCTCCTCTGTGAAATGGGAAGGACAGCAGTACTCCTTTCAGAGCGGTGCGGGGTTTAATGAACTGCTGCCTTATTGCTGTGGCCACAGAGGAGCTCCTGCCTGGGAGGCTCAGGTGAAGGCCAGTGTAGCCACTCAGAAAGCCTGCTGCAGGGTGCCGCACTCAGCAGGTGCCCAGTGAATGCAGCTCTGAGCTCAGCACAGCCGGAGCTTTCCTGAAGCCTCGCCCCACAAGGGTGTCTGTGTTTTCTAGGACAAGGCTCTGACCCGCCCTTAGGTTTGGCCCAGTCCTGCCCTCTGACTGCTAGGTACCCTTCTCTTCTCTTTCTTCTAGGCCTTCCGTGTGCCCAGTGGCCTGGGGCATCCTCTGCAGCTTCCTGCTCCTGTTGCACAATCTACAGGACCGTAGTTAATTCTATTTCTTGTTTGCCTGGCTATTGGCCCACCTCAAGCTCTCTTAATGGAGGACAGCATCTTTGTCCTGCCCATTTCCCATGCCCCTGGCCTCTGACAATTGTCCATTGCCTTCCAAACAACAGAACCCTTTCTGCCGCTAAGTAGCTGTGTGATTAGGAAGATGTCACTTAGCTTCTTGTCCCCATAGTATAAAAAACAGAAGCAGCAAGCTCCAGGCTTACTGAAAGGCTTCGGACAGGGATGAAATTAAATAGCTCCACCCACAAGAGGGCCTTCATACACACTAGTCCTGTGCAACCTTTGAGCAAGCTCTGTAATCTTCCTATGCCTCAGTTTACCCCTCTGCAGAATACAGACGACAACAGAGCCTGTAACATACCATGCAGTACACGTTTTTCTGCTCCTCCTCAGCTGTTTCTGAGCTGAACCTAGAGTTGAGTCTGTTGTACAGCAGGTGTCTCGACAATATCCGTGAAATGACTCTATGAGAAACTCTCAAGCTCTTCCCCAGCAAAGTGCTTGTGCTGGAGATGGCCATGGGTCATGCACCATCATTAGCATTTGGAGATTCTGCAGCACCTGAGATTAAGTCTTAGGAGCACAGGATGCTAAGTAGCCACTGGAAGATCCTATTTCTAAGCATTGCAAGGTAGAGTTTGGTATAAAGGAAGGACCAGGATTGTGCACATGGGGGATAAGAGAAGGAAGAGAGGTGGCTCATTACCTCCTGCTTTCCCTCTATTTCTCCCTCTTTCACTCAATATCTTGGATCTCTGCTCCATGCCCAGACTGGAGTTAGGCTCCAGAAGTAGATGTGATGTGTATCCTGGAGTTGGGGTGACTGGCCAAGGCCAAGGGGAGCCACGGAGGGCCTAGAGCAGAGCTGGCTGACTTGAGATTGGGTACTTGTCACCTTCACATTTCTGCTTGGAGGGCTGGCTCCCTTGGGTACCTTTTGCCCACATACCATGTGCTGGAAAGAGTATGAGGGCATCCCATGCAGTTATATCCCCATAATGGCCTCAACAAATCCCATCTCAGACTAGGGGGCAAAGGGAAAGTGAGCGTTCAGACAGTTGTCCCCAAGTATGTGAGTGTCAGGATGGACAGGGCCCTCGTATTCTCACGATGGTTAGAGACAGAGTTGATGTGTGTTAGGGTTTGGGTCTAGATGTCCCCTCAAAGCCTCAAGTGGTCATAGTTGGCTTTTTCAGAGGTGGCTGAATCTAGGGTGTGATGGTGGGATGAAAGGTGAGTGATTACTGAACCTGTACACTGATTGGTTTGGCACCACACTATTCCTGGTAGTCTGGATGAGATAAAAGAGGCAGAAAGATGCTGCTAAGTTTACCTTGTTGCTTTTGCTAACATGTGGTCCCACCAACTGTTTCTCCTCTGCAATGCCCTGCTTCCATGTGCTGCTCAGCCTTGGAGCCAGCTGATTATGGACTGAAACCTCTATAAACTCTGAGCTAAATGAACCCTTTCCCCTTTAACTTTGGGTGCTGGGTATTTTGTCTCTGCAAGGAGAGAAAAGTAACTAACACAACATGGAACGGTGCCACTGCATTGTACTAAGAGAAAAAGACCAGTGCTCTGGGAGGCTGAGGCAGGAGAATCACAAGTTCAAGCCCAGCCTGAACATCTTAGTGATTTAGTGAGACTCTTGTCTCAAAATTAAAATAAAAAAATTTAAAAGCAATATAAACGTCTCCCAGTACTGAGAGAGAGTCTCCCTCCAAAACATGCCGGTATGATTCCTTTCACTGAAAGCTCAAAACTACACAAAAGCCAATGACATGCTGTCCTAGCTTACAAATATATATAGTAAAATTGTAAGGAAAAGTGAGGGCTGATAAATACTAGGCTCAGAGGGACTTTGGGCAGGGTTCCATGAGGAAGTGCTTGCCGGGCACGCAGAGGCCCTGAGTTCAATCCCAAAGCAAAAACTCAGCTTGGGATGTGGCTACCCAGGAAGGGAAAGCAGGAATGAGACCTGTAGGGCCCAGGACAGTGTCCAAGACCATGACGCTAGTTCTTCTTCAACTGTGCTGTGGAGATAGAGGACCCGGTAATTGTCATTCTTTATATCCTCACACGTAATATAAATATTTGTCTTTATCTGCCCACACCTAATTTCATTTCTTAAAAAAAAAGATCACGTGTTCACGATGTGACTGCACTTCAAATGAGGGGTCGAGGGTGGCTGTTTCTCTGCCGCCCCTTTCCTCACCCACCCAACACGCGAAAGGAAAGGACTTCTCTCCTCTCCATGGTGGTGGGGAGCAGAGCGTACCTCCTCCTCCTCTCTGGACCACAGCTTTCTCCTGTATAAAATGGGGATGCTGAGCCAAACCGAGGCCAGGCTAAGAAGGCCTGAGAGTGGTCCCTAGCAATTAGCAAGTGAGTAATGAATGAGTTGTCGGAAAAGCTGGCACTTGTGGGACCTGAGAGCAGTCAGCTCCTCCACACGCACAGTCTTTACCACTGATCCAGCAGGTCTCAACTGACCTCCCTGTAGCAGTCCCAGCAGGGTTAACTGATGTTCTCTGTTCCCTCAGGGCCCAAGAAGGCCTCCCAGCCCAGGGTCTGCTCTTCACCTCAGCACATCTCCCTCCACTAGCAAAGGGAACCAGTGAGACTGGGGCATTTCTTCCCAATCTGGCTTGTTCCAGCTGTCAGCACAATTAGATCATTCAGTTAAACTTTAGGGAAACCAGTGACTCAGGAATATGCAAGGAAAATTGTGGTTTCCATGAAAATTAAGTTGGATTCTTGGAAAGACAAAGTAAAGGTGAATGACTTTAAAAAATTCAAGTAGGAGGCTGATGGTGTGGCTCAGTGGTAGAGCTCTCAGGCAGCATGCATGAGGCCCTGGTTTCCATCCCCAGTGCCACAAAACAAAACAATTTTTAAAAATGTATTAGATAGATGATAGATAGATAGATAGATAATCTCTTGCACAGTCAAAACATCCTATGTACAATTGTTTTGTTTGCTATGTTGGCTGAAAGAGCCAACTAATTAGGATGCAATCTAAGTGTATGTTTAAGTATGCATTATACACAAGCAAGAAACTGGAAAAGATTAGGGAGAATCATAAAAGATTGAGAAGAATTCCACATTCAGGTGGCTTTCTATATGTTTTCAATTCTTGCCCTGCTGAAAAGAAATCAAGTGAGACCCTGGTCATGAGTCATGAAGCTTCATGACAGCCTTCTTCAAGAAACACAGAACAGAAGTGGTGTCCAGGGCAAGCAGCTAAATTCAAACACAGAGCCTTGCATAGGCACCACGAGTTTAGTGAAGAAACGGATGCTTTAGGCGAAAATAGGATACTAAACTGTTTTGCCCATCACCCAAGTCCAGACAAGCAGAAAGCTAGGAAAAGCACTAGCATTAGCATTAGCATTTCCTATCAGAGACAAAAAGGCTAATTTCTGCATCCTTAAAGAGCTCTACTTACTGATCAATAAGAAATAAAAACCAACTTAATAGAAAAATAGCCAAAGGAACTAACAGTTCATAGAAAGAAAATACAAATAGCTCTGAACTGTGTGGGAATAAGATGCTCTGCTTCATTTTTGAGAAGAGGAATGCAAATTAAACCCCAGGGAGACCCCACTTTTCACCTATGGAGCTGGCAAAGATTTAAAAGTTTGCTCTGGCAAAGATTTAAAAATCTGCTCTGCTGGTGGCAGTGGACATGCAGGCACTGATGTTTCCTGGAAGGCGACTTTAGTGCCTGGTTCTCCCAGAACAGCCATCAAGGGGATCCCAGATGCACCTGTACCTGCCACTGGTTTGGGACTCTTCCCCGGGCATCCAAGTGGCAGAATCTCTGCCATGAGTTCCAGAGTCCTGTGTACAATGGCTTCCACTGCTATGTGGGCTGAAGTAGCCAAATAAGCAGGGCGCTGGTGACAGCACAGTGGCCTGCTGTGTGTTTCCAGAATGAAGAATGAGTCTGTGGATAGAAATGAGGAAGGTCTTCAGGGGCATATCTGAAATCATTGCCCAGGTGTGTCCTGCAGTGAGCAAAGAAAGATGCAGAACAGATGGTGTGCTCGGTCATGTCTGGTGGGAAGGGAAGGAAATGCATACACATGGCATTTAGGGGAGAGGTCATTTTTTCCCCAGTACTGAGGATCGAACCCAGGGCCTTCACACTGAGCTACATTCCCAGCCCTTTTTATTTATTTTGAGACAGGGTTTTGCTAAGTTGCCCATGCTGGACTTAAAGTTGCAATCCTCCTGCCTCAGCCTCCCAGAATACAAGGGATTGTAGGCATAGGGAGGAGTTCTTAAGAGCCCGTAGCTTTGCTGCCTCTAGGGAAGGGGACTGTGTGACCAGGTCACACAAAGGACAGAGGCAAACTAAGACTCTTTCTTTCCTTCCTTTCCTTCCCTCCCTCCTTCCTGCCTGCCTTCCTTCTCTCCTCCTTTCCTTTCATCCCTTCTCGCGTCCTCTTAAGGATTTTGAACCATGTATGTGACAATCACTGATTGAAACATCAACTAATTTAAAACGAATAAAATATTTACCCTGTGAACATATTGCTAAAAAAAGATATCTCCTTTGAAGTGACTTTTTAGATAAAGTGACTTCCCTTCGGCTTCTGATGTGTTTCTAACCCTACATAACTAAGACTGTATGCAACCTGTTTTCTAATCTTTCTATAATGAGCAAGTATTGCTTATATGGATGTGTGAAATATACACTCACACACACACACCCCTTAGCAAAAGCCCAGACTTCCCACGCTGTCAGGGACCTGCCACAGGAGGACACTGCTCTTCCCTGGCATCTGATGTCCCCACCTTGCCTAGTCACAGGTTCTCACATGTGTGTGCCACCTGATAAAGGTGTGCTGGGCCCCTGCTGCTGTGTTTAATTAATTCCTGACACGAAAGCTCCCAGGACCTTCCCCTGCCTGGAAGACCGGTGCCCAAGCTCGCCTCTTCCTTTCCCAGGCAGCAGCTGCCCTTGAGTTTCCAAAAGAAGGGGGGAGGGGTTGACTCACACATTTTTTTTTGCATTTTGCACTGATTTGCATATTAATAGTTTGCATATTAACCAGCGACTTCAGAGGGTGGGCGGGCTAATGAATGCAGCAATCTCCTCAATTTTAACTCAATTTGCCTCATCCATATTCCAATGACTTTGGGGATTGGTGTTGAGCGTTCATTGAAATTATCCGAGCCAGACCCAGTGTGGGCTGCTCTGCCATTAATCCAATTAATTAGCCCTGTGGATGTGGCCGCCTGGGCGAGGGCCCTTTGTTCAGTGCTGGGGGCTAATGACAGCCCCAAGCTGATGGGATAATGAGGGAAGCTAAGGAGGGTCTGACCCTCGGCCTGGGGCCTGGGTGGGGTTCGGGGTGGGGAGGGAAGGCTGGCTTTGGGGGGGCTGGACCATGGGAGACAGCTGCTTTTCTTCACCACTCACCCCTGCTCTCATTCAATCGCACACGTCCTGCCCAGGCTTTCCTCTCCACAATCACACTCACCCTCCGCTTTCTGCCCTCAGCCCAGGGAGGCTGTGCTGCATCAAGCGGCCTGAGCCTCCAGCCTCCAGGCAGGTCCAGCCCTGGGAGATGCCGGCGGAGAAGGGAAGCGGAGAGGGAAAAAGTGGAGTATTCAATACTGGCTTCCTCTTTGTTGGACTCAGGGCTGGCTGGGTTCCTTCACCTAAGGCCCAGCCCCTGCCAAACAGCCACCCCCAACACTACTTCCTCTGGCCTTGCCCTCTTAGGCCCAGCCCTAGGGTTATTCTCATCCTCGGAGGTCATTTGCCACTCTTTAAAGCTCTCCAGACCCTGTGAATGTGCCGTTTGTCCCCTGCTGGGCCCCGGACTTATATCCACCCCTTACTTCTTCACCTTCACAGTTTTTTCCCTCCAAGACAGTCACTTGCTCTTTCAAAGATGATTGAAAGGACTAAACAATATGCTATATTTATAAAGTGCCCAGTTCAGAGCCAGGCATACACTAAGAATTTAGGGACAATCGGGATGGCGATGTCAGGAGAGGCACCTTGCTGCCTAGGTAAAGTATCCTTCCAATTAATCCCAGGCAATGACAGCCCACGAGATGCCTTTTGGTGAGATTCCCTGGAAACAACTAAGAGCCCAGCAAATCATCTTCTTACAGACTCATAATACCATGATTGAAATGAAAGCTACGAAAAGTCCTGTAGGTAAAAAAAAAAAAAAAAAAAAAGCTTGCTTTCATGTACATTTACATATTCCTGAAATACCTGCTCTCTTATGTATTTCCCATTTTCCATATTTGGAAATCAAGGCACCGAGAGATTACTCAAAGCTAACCTACAGACTGGCTCATGAATCGAGCCTGTCTACCTGAGAGTGAGGGAGATGGGGAAGGAAATAGGCTGAGACCTCACGGAAAGCACCTGGGTACAACAGGCAGAGCTGACATAGGGAGAACGGATGTAACTCCCAAACCTGCTAGATATCCAAAAACACCAGTTCATGTTCTCTAAAATCGAAGAATAAATTCTAGGAACAACAGAGGTTAAGAGTAGGAAAAGTTTGTTGAGAGAAAGAAAGCTTCTGCCTAAGAGAGACAGAAGGGCAACTGGAAAATGCGTTGCCCGCCCACCCAGCTTTTAAAAGGTGTTTTACAGGGCAAAGCCATGAGGTGAGGTGGATACAAAGTAGGACAAAACTATAAGACCCAATGGAAAATCACAAGATCAGCATGAAGTGGGGCAAAACCATGAGCAACCGATAAGATTACAAGTACAGACACCCAGGTTATATATATATATATATATATATATATATATATATATATATATTGGTACCAAGGATCAAACTCAGGACCTTGCACTTGCCTCAATCACTTTTTGGTTGTTTTTTTTTGTCCTATGGTGAGGGCCCAGCTTTGTCTAACTGCCTTATAATAATTTTTAACTAACTTAGCTATCTGCAATAGAACCACTGCTCCAGTTCCTTATGACCTGAAAGAAGCCACTGTACTTCTTGGAACATCAGTTTTCTCATTAGTAAAATGGGTAAAAGGATTCCCACCATGCTCAGCTCTGGGGGATTCAGCACCGTGGGAGAGTGAAGCTTAAAGCATGTGAACAGAAGGCTCTATGGGATGGATCCGTGAGAGATGTTCCCAGCACTGTGACTGATCAGCCCTCTTTGATTTACTGAAAAGTCTACTTATAAGAATTTATTGTAAGGAAATATGTGGACAAGTACCCAGGAATAGATGCTCAATTATGTTTTTCTTAGAATGGTTGGATTAGTAACAACCTGCATGTCCAACCAAAGGGGATTGCCTAAGTAAAGAACGAGACTTCCACAAAATGGAATCTGATACAGACATACATGTGAGATCAGGAAAACATCTTTTCAAAACCCTTGGACTTTTCCACTTTAAAGAACTCTGGAATTCCCACTTTTCTTCAAACTAATTTTTTGTATAATATCCAAATATATCAAGTAGATTTTTAAAAAGTGAACTAGTTGCCTTGGTTACAGGGTATTGGAGAAACAGGAGACCTGCCTCTCAGTCCTTTCCCATCAGGAACCCCTTCCTTTTGGGCTCCTCCTTGGACCCATAGAATTTTTTTTTTTTAATTCTTTTCTTGGTACATTGTAGGTATACAGCACAATTACATTTCTCACTGGGCATTGTACGTTTACATGATGCATCTTGGTTCTTATTTTTTCCCCATTCCTAGCCCTCCCTTCACACCCTCCACCCTTCCCTATTTACAAAGACTTTGTTTCCATTTTTTCCATTTCTCAGCATTTTTCCTTTCCCTTCTTTCCTTTCCCCTGCCCCTCCCACTACCCCTACCCCTTGGGACCTTTTCTTCCTAGTTTACATTATCGATTATTCATTCTAATCATTGGTACATTTTAGGTATACAATATAATGACATTCATCATTGGAAATTTGCACCTTTACATAGTTTCTCTTGGTTCTTATTTTTCCCCCTTTCCCTACCCTCCCTTCAACCCCTCCATCCCTCCCTATTTACAAAGATTTTGTTTCCATTTTTCCATTTTCTCATATTAATTCCATTCCCTTCTTTCCTTTCCCCTACCCCTTCCACTTTCTCTTCCCCTTTGCCCCTTTTCTTCCTATTTCACCTTATCTATTATACCTTTTAGTCCTTATTTACACTTTCAGTTTCTCACACCAGAGAAACTATTCAGTATTTATTCACGTGTGTCCTATTTATTTCACTTCAGAGTATCGCCTCAACATGCATACATTTAGCCATAAATGTCTCTAATTTCTCATTTTTTATGGCTGAGTAGTACTCTATTTTATAAAAAAACCCCATATTTTCTTTATCCAGTCTCCAGTTGATGGGCATTTGGGCTGAGACAACCCACAATGTGGGAAAAAATCTTCACCTGCTGCTCCTCAGACAAAGGCCTACTATTTCAAATCTATAAAGAACTTAAAAAGATCAGACCTCCCAAATTTAAAGACCCAATCTGAAAACAGGTATCTGAAATGAACAGACATTTCTCAGACAAAGAAGTAGAAATAGTAAATAAACATATGAAAAAATGTTCAACATCACTGGTCATTCGAGAGATACAAATGAAAACAATGCTGTGATTCCACCTCACCCCAGAAAGAATGGCTGCTGTCGTGAAATCAACCAATAACAAAGGCTGGCAGGGCTGTGGGGAAAGAGGAACCCTGCTCCACTGCTGGAGGGAGTGTAGACTGGTGCAACCACTGTGGAAATCAGTATGGAGATACCTCAAAGAACTGGGACTGGAAGTCCCATTTGACCCAGCTATTCCCCTGCTGGGGATCTTTCCCAAAGAATTAAAAGAATCATTCCACAGTGAGATATGTGCACCCATGTTCATAGCAGCACAGTTTGTAATAGCTAAAATTTGGGCCTGTAGAATTTGAAGGGATAATACAAAAATAAATTAATGAGGATAAATTATTGATATCATTTTCCAAGTACTTGATGTGGGTAATGTATAGCACATTATATTATTTAATTTTCCTGAGCTGCCATGAGGTGGGTACTACACTTACCAGTCCATTTTACAAAAGAGAAACCAGTCTTTTGGCCAAGATCCCACAGACAGAAAGAGAAAGAACTTGAAATAAACCACTAAAATCTGAACCCACTGTCCATACTTTTAGTCAAGAAGTATTGAGTGGAAAAGATAGATACACAATTAGACTCAGAATGCCAATTCCCTGGTTGTGATAAAGTATCATTGATATGTAAGATGTTATTTTAGGGGAAAGCTGGGTGGAAGACACTTAGTAACTCCCTGTAAGTTTCTTGCAACTTTTTTTTGTGGGTCTGAAGTTATTTCAAAGCAAAATTTAAAATAATATGTGCAGTGAAATCCCATTTATGTGTGTGCATATATGTGTGTGTTTATGAGCCTCTTTTAAATAATGTACAGTTTGAGCACCCCTAGATTGAGAATGCAAGTCCCCAAAGTGCTCCACAATCTGAAACTTCTTGAGCACTAACATGATGTAACATGTGAAAAATTCCATTACACACTGCATGTCCGGGGTTACAGTGAAACACAGGTGCACCCCAAATTCTATGTAAAATTATCTTCAGGCTATGTGTTTAGGAAACATAAATGAATTATGTTTAGACTTGGGTCCCATTTCTAAGATATCTCTCCAGATAGATGGATAGATGATAGATAGATAGATAGATAGATAGATAGATAGATAGATGCAACTATTCCAAAATCCCCAAACAATCCCAGATCCTAAACATGCATCTTGGATAAAGGATACTCAACTTGTAATAACAAAATTTTAACAACATTTATCTTTACCTATAGGCAAGTTTGTAGGTATATTTTTCATTATCTCCATTTTAATTTTTTTCTTCAACAAGTAAGAATGATGATTTCTGCAATCTTTTGAAGAAGTTTAGAAACAGAATCCTCTGGGACCAGCAAAATGCCTCCCCAGACTCCAACTCCGCACTCTGCAGGCAAGCGGGGCCCAGGCATCTATTGGTCCTACCCAGAGCTCTTTCTTCCTGGAGTTTCAGAAAGAGAGATGCCACATCAGGTCCTGTCACTCTGCCATCCCCACCCTGCCTGTCATTGCAGTGCCCAGCTCCTGGCTTCTCTTCCCAGAATACACTGTAAAAGCCCCGGACCGTACAGGGGGCCAGTGTGCACTTAGAAATTACCGCAGCCAAATGGATTGCCTTGACAAAACGTAATGCTTTGTGACAGAGCCCAAATATGCATTTCATTCTGGAGGAGCAGGCTCAAGGAACTCATTGGAAATATTAAATTAAGCAGTGTAACAGCTGAGAATAATTGGGTTTTCTGCCCTGTTGCCTGCGATTTTGCGTGCTGTTTGAGGCAGCTGGGTGGTTCTGTTTGACTGGGGTCGAGTGAAGCTCCTGAACCACTCCTGGAGGTTGGAGGTTGGAAGTTGGAGGTTGGAGGTTGGAGGTTGAGTGTAGTCCAACCCCTGCGGAGATGGGACAGGCACAGCCTTCAGAATCCTGGAATCAGAATTTTCCAGCTCAAAATGATGGCAGACAGCATGTGTTTGGATGACTTCCTGCCCCTGTTTCAAGAATAGGGAAACTGAGTCCTTAGAGAGATGTGTTAGCAAGTTTGTGGCCAAGCTAAGACTCACACAGCTGCCACTGAAAAAGTGTTTCCAATTTCTCTCTCCACTCTAACCATGGTCTTAAAACCACAGAACTCTGAGCATGTTGTTTGTGATGTGACCCAAAGGTCACAGCTTCTGGGGTCAGCTAGATACACATGGGGATGGCAGTGTAGCCGTGTCCTTATGGGAGACCCTTGGCAAGTCTTGTTGCTCTGAGCCTCAGTTTCCCTGTATAAAATGGGGTCCAGCATCAGAAGTTTTTAAAGAGCTGATGTGTATGAGAGTTACCTGGGAGTGTAAAATGAGCTTGCTGACTCACTAGGTCCAGGACAGACCCCGGCTCCAGGGGTCTGTGGGAGCTGCTGGTGAGCTCCTTTGGAGGACAAGAGTTTGTAGCACGCAGAAAGGCTCAGTCCGGGATTGGCACACAGTGGGCCCTCTGTCTGGGCTTTTCTCCGTCTGATCTGCCATTCTTCCTTCCAAGACCCCTCCAGTCACATTTCTGAGTCCTCAGCTAGAGAGAAGACAGGGGTGGTGATGGAGGCCGTCTGGTGGCACATGGAGGCAGCCTTTGGTAGGCATAAACACCCAATTCACCCTGTGTGCTCCTGGTCCCCACCCAAAATGAGCAGGCCAGCTTTGTGGAGGGGGTGAGTCACACCGCCCAGCTCCGCAGGACTCTGCAGCTGCACGTCGCCCAGCTCGGCAGGGGAATTAGTTGTGCATTTGTACATTTTCCAGCCACTCATCCAGGAACGTATGCCTAGCCAGCCTTGGCGCACACCACCTCTCTGGTGTCAGGGGAAGTTCTTTTTGAAAGCCAATCCCAAGAAGACATTCTTGGGCACTCAGACATCAGGCTGAAGAACAAAGATCCTCCCTCTGTCCCTGAGCCATCTCTGAGACTGTCTTCGCTTCACAGAGCTGACAATATCTGGGGAAACTGAGTGGGCTGTCTCCCTGCTGTGTAGCCTTAGGCCAGGCATCTATCCTCTCTGAGCCTCAGTTTCCCTGTCTTCAAGTCCTTAGCTGTGAACCCTGGGGTTTAGAGGCCTGGAGCCTGGAGTTTCCATGGAATTCTAAGCCAGCTCATCATTTTCGAGCTAGGGAAATGAGTTCTCTGCACCTCAGCCTCCTGATCGGTGGGGTTCAAGGTTGTGTCAGCTTCACAGCCGCCTTCCGAGGATTCAGCGAAATGCAAACTTGTGAAGTCTTTAGATCAGAGCCAGCCATAAGGTAAGAGCTCAGAAAATACAAAGATTATTTGCAAACATGAAGAAAGTTCATCTCCTAACTGGAATATTATCAGACTTTGATTACGATTGACATCTGCCTCCAATTCCTGCTTCACGTGAGCAACTTAGAGAGTCCCTGAGGATGACCGTGATAACAATGATATTAGCTTACCCAAAGCCACTGGACATTTATGTGTCAGGCACTGTTCAAACTCTACTTGTTACCACAGTTTATTCTCACAACATCTCTGAAAGGCTGTTGATACTATAGAATAGTATTATTCTTTATTTTAACTAGTGAGAACACTGAGGCATGGGAAGCTCAAATCATGTGTTAGAGGTCACATGGTTGGTGTATTAGTCCAGAAGACCACAATGATACTGCATCACAACCACAGACATGTCAGTGGCAAGCATCAAGCGGTGGCTTCACACTCATGCATCTGAATGTCTGTGGAGGGGATCTAGGCCGACCTTGACTTTGCTGAGCTCCAGGTCTGCTCCACGTAGCTCTGACCTTCTGTGGAGAAGCAGCTACTTCTGGTTAAGGCCATGGTCCCCTGTGCTAGTCTCTCATGAGCCAACGCAAATCACATGGTCAAACCCAAACTAAAGAGGTGGGGGAGGGAGGGAGAGAGCACTACAAACATGTGAACATGTCGTCCCACTACAGGGAGTCAAGAGTTGAGAAAAACAATTCAACATACCATGGTTGACTGGTGCTGGGGAAGGGAGTGAGGCAGTGAAGCCACTGATACTGATAAGGAACTTGCTATCTTCTCCTTACACTAGAAGTTCCTCTTAATGCCTCAGAGTGCTGAATAATCGCAGGTGAAATGCTGTGAACAGCTCAGTCTGGACCAATGCAAGACACATATAAGGCTATTTGATGTGTTTTTAAAGAGGAGAAACTGTCAGGAGAAATGTATGCCTCACTTTGCATTCGAAAGTATAGGAAAATAACATCATTTACCATCCATTCACCCCTAAGGTTGGTCCATCCACCAACCCTAAAGGCCATCCAGCTATCCATGCATCCATCCACCCACCTAACCATCCATCCATCCATCCATCCATCAATCCATCCATCCAAAAATCCACCCATCCATCCACCCCCTAACCATTCATCCATCATCCATCCATTTAACCACCAATCCATCCACCACCTTTCCACCTATCCACCCACCCACCCATCCATCCATGCACTCACACATCTATCCACTTATCCATCCACTCACTCATCCATCCATCTGTCCACTTATCTACCTGTCCACCCATTAACCCATTCACCCACCAACCATCCATTCACCTACCCCACCAACTTACCATTTATCCATCCAACCATGCATTTACCCACCTACCCACCCACCCACCAAACTACTCATCCACTTATCCATCCATCCATCCACCCACCCACAAATCCATCCACGTATCCATCCATCTACCTACCCACTTACCCACCTATTTATATACACCCGCCCACCCATCCATCCATTCACCACCTATTCATCCATCTATTAACCCACCCACCACTCATCCCCCCCAACCACCCATCTATCCATTCACCCACTCAACAACTCACCCACCCCCCATGCCTAAACACATGCTTATTGAGCTCCTACTGTGTGTCAGTTGTTATACTGGTCTCTGTACTTAAAATACTTCCAGTGCAGCAGAGGAGGCAGATTCATCAGATAACCACATAAACACATATAAAGTGATAATGAATACAAATGACACAGAGAAGAGGAATATAGCATGATGAGAGTTTGTAGCCTCAAGGAGCTGACCTGACTTGGGTGGGAAGTGGTGTTTGTGACAGGATCCAGAGGGTCAGAGGAGGTAGGTGGATGAAGAGAGAAGGAGGAGCCTAACCAGCAGTGGGATCCTCAGGTGAAGGTCAAGTGGCTAAAAGTGTCATTTCTGTGAGAACTACCAAGAGAAGTGACCACAGTTTGGCACACAAGTGTGACTATGGCTTGAGGTGATGCTGGGGAGGCTGCACACCAGGCTGGGCAGGATCTTATAGGACAGGGAGAGGATAGAAGCCCTTGTCAAATAGGTGGAGCAAAAGTCCCCATGGGTGAGCAAGTCCTAGATTCTAGAGGTGAGGGTACTGAAGGTATGGGGAAGAGCTGAAGCTTTGGAAATGTCATCGTGAGGATTCTGAGACTGCTGTGGGGAGAGCAGTTGAAGGGCTCCTTGTGACTACTGCACCTGCGACTCCACACAAAGCCACCTCTTCCATGGGGTGGGCCAGGGTCAGCAGGCAGAACCCATTGCAGAACTTGGTCCAGGCCCAGGGAGCTCAGGTTGGAATCAGACAGACAGAAGCTGACTTCCAGCTCCATCCCTTCTTCCATATGTGATGCTGCACCTTACAATTGCTCTGTGCCTCAGTTTCCTCCAGTGGTAATACTCCTCTTCAGCCCTCTCTGGAAAGGAGAGCTGCAGCCTGAGCTCTGCAACTGCTGAGCCCCATCCCAAGGAGCATACTTGGTAGGTGATAGGAACACTGCATTAGAAAATGCTGGGTGACTGTGTGAGCTCTGCAGCGCTCTCTGTTCTATCCCTAACTACCCCACCCCATGGCTAGATGGCCCCTGGGGCAGAAGCCTGCTCTGCTGACCTGACAACTGTGGTTAAGGCAAGGAGCTTCTAGGAAGCTCATGAGATCTCAATGAGAGAGAGGGAGAGGGAGAGAGAGAGAGAGAGAGAGAGAGAGAGAGAGAGAGAGAGCGCCCAGCTTGCAATCCTATTGATCCCATAGATAACACTGTGAATGTTATTCATCCGACAAGTACAGAGTGCCTGTAAGGAGCACCTCTCCCATCCAGATTCCTGCTCCATGCTGAGAATACCTGGCACAATAGACACTGGAATTTGCCAGAGATGCACACCAATCCAAGGTGGGCCAGGCATGCAGGGTTGGATTATGGATGGTGTGGAAACCGCCTTATCCGTGTGTGAATAGGCTCTCCAGCAGTGAGACGAGCAGGAGACGCCTGCTCTCCAGGGACAAGTGAGAGGGCCCTGGAGCACTGGTGAGCCTTTGCGGTGACAAGAAGCGGGCAAAGTCACACTGGCACAGGAGTGGGCTGCTGATGGCGGGGTGGGAAAAACACAGAAGCAGGGCAGTCTGATCTTCCCTCCGCTGGCCCCAGAGCCTGGGCACACAGCCAGGCCTGCAGGTGCATGTGTCCTCTTAGGCCCATCCTGCTCATTGCACAGGCCCTTGCTCTGTATTTTTCAGCCACCAAAACACATGAGATCAGGCTCCACAAACATCCTAGTTCACCTAAGGTAGCACAAGATGCTCTGCCTGCTATCAGCTCCGCTGGTCCCAAAGAGTCCTTGACACCTGATCTGGAACCTTTTGCTGCATTGGATCCTTGTTGCATGAAGCAGAAAATGATCTACTGCATTAGGAGTCTGGGGGCCTGGTCCCCAGCCCCATCCCATTGCTAGCAGAGTGCAACCTCGGCTGAACCTCTGCCTCTCAGAGTCCTACTTGGTCCACCTGTAGAATGAATGAATGAATGCTTTGCCAAACCTTTCCAATGTGCCCACAGGAAATCTCTTGAGTCTATGCCTTCTCTCTTCTCTATGAGTAGATAGAGAAGAGAGCCTCTATCTCTTCTTGGGAGAGTCCAGGCTGCCTGGGGTGGTAACTCATTTCAGCAACGAGCAGTTCCCACTGCTGAAACCCACCACAAGGAGCCCAAACCAGGGTTCTTTCCAAGCCCCCAGTCTAGGCACTCCTGCCTTTGGATTGTTCTTGAAACACATCATTCATTCTTTCATTCATTCATCTCTTGGTGAGCAGACCCTGCAAGTTTGACACGGAGCTCACTCAACATGGATACATCATTTCCCCTCCTCCTAGGATTTCTTGTTTCCCAACTCGAAGGGAAATTTCCCCCTCTCTCTCCATTGTATTACATATTCATTTATTTATTATTTGTTTGTTCTCAAACCCCAAAACCTTCCAATTTAGCAGATGTGCCTCCGAACTCCTCTCCACACGCTTGCATGTGACATTGACAGAAATAGTTTATGATCAATTCGGAGGGCCCCACTGATCTTTTTTTAATAAGATGTTGCCGTGGCTCCACAGCAAAGGGTACCGTTGTGATTTCGCAAGTTCTTGCTGTGAAATCAAGAGCCCCCCAGCCCCACCCCCTCCCCTGACGCTGCTAGACTTGAAACGGCTGCACACCTTTCGGGAAATGTCTGTGAGTGGCATGGAATCCCTGGGGGGGCCGCTTCCCCGCTTCCACATAAAGAATATTTCCTCTCTCCTAGGACCTTGCTCAAGGTCTGCAGGGAGTGTGGTTTCCCTGGTGTGGGCTGAGAACACCCCAGGCATGGGGACCTGTACTTCCACAAGTGCCCAGGACCTTTTTATGTCCTTTAAAGTAGGGAGTCCATCTCTTTTCATTTGAAAGAAAGGAGGGAAGAAAAGAGGAAAATAATTATTAAGATCCCACATGCTCACGTATTCTAATCAATTAGCTTCAAATTTGGGAAATACAATGTTTTTAGCAAAGGAACTTGGACTCTGACTTCAGAATTGCCAAAGGGTATAATTGTAAGAAAGCTTTCTAATGTATCTCTCATTCCTCCTCTATTGCCTCTCAGCAAACCAGAGCACCCACTTCCTAAATTACATTATTCGCCAAGTTTGCCACTACTCCCTGCCTTTCTTCCTATTAACTTCTTTTCCAGGAATGCCTTTACCTCTAGTAGGTTCTCCTGTCACCAAACTCTTACATATAGCTCGAAACCCAACTTGAATCTCCCCTCTCTGTAATAACTCTCACCTTCTTCTTGCATCTGTGGTTGGTCATTTCACATCCTAGCAATGATCAGAGGTGCCAATTGTTGGAACCCCACTCAGATTGGAGCTGCATTCTGTATTTGAGGTATTAGAGTTTACAGAGAATGAAAGCAAACTACATCTGTCTATCAGTGTTCACCCCTGTGCCCTTGTAGGGCAGATGCCAGGCCTAATTCCCCCAGACCAGAGATGGAGAACTTTTAGATTTCAATGATACAAAGCCTGCTGTGGCATAGGTTCACCACCACTGCCCTAGGCAGAGTAGGTGTTCAGGTCATCCTGGAGGGACTGAAATTCACATGCCCATTTCTCCAGATAGGATCAGCCAGGAAAAAAGAGATCGTGTGACTTTGAAGAAGAAGCCAGCCAGGAGAGGAGAGCTGGGGTCAGCAGGGAGAGCAGGGCCCTCAGATTGGCAACCACTGTCACCTTCCCAAGTCCTGTCCTGAGCAGAGCTGGGGGCTCTGCTCTGGCCACAACAGGGGGGAGAACCTGCTTACCCTGAGCCCCGACCTTGGCCTCACGTCAGATCCCTACCCAGCTCTTGAAGACATAACAGCCACAGGTGAAGCCCAGCCACCGGCCTCCCTCAAGCAGCACAGCTCAGATGAGGCTGATCTGCAGCCCTAGGAGACATCAGGAACACAAGGCTACCCCTGTGGAGCAGGCTTAAGTTACCTGTGCAGCCCCAAGTTTCAGGGAAGTTTTAGAAAGTCAAGTGTGATGTTCACATCTAAACAGGAATCTGGTGCTGTCCATCCTCAGGCCCTGGAGCACATGGTTCAGCAGGAGAAGATCAAACTTCAAATCCTGGTTCTGCTTCTTAGTAGCTGTGTGGCCTTGGGGAAGCCACCGAACCCCTCTAAGCCTCAGTTTCCTTTCCATAAAATGGGAATAACAAAACTTTCACATGGCTATTGAATGTCTCAATGGAGGGAATATTTTTAGGGTTTTTCCATCCCTTTCTTTTGGCTGTGATTTTCCTGGTCTTGGGGTTCCTGTAGAACCCATCTCTGTGATGAAGACTCTGAACTGTACCACTCTCTTGCCTTTCTGTATTTCTTCAAGGGAGATCTCTGTTAAAATCCATTTCCCCACCAATCTCCAATTTGATATATCATCCTGATTGCGCTACATCATATTTGGCAACATAATGCGATGTGACTTGGTCCATGATGACGGATGGGGTGTCTGTTAGCAGAAGGAGTGGCACCCAATTTCCTAAAGAGCATCATTACAGAAACCAACAGGGTGGCCTTTTAACTGGGATTGATTTATTTCTGAAGAATGAGCCACTCTCCTACTTCTTCAAGTGCTGTAATTAGAGGGCAGAATTAGCTTTCTGGGGGAGGGCTCAGTGATCCCAGCAACAAGGAGGGATGCAGAAAGGGGTGGGCCGGGGCGATTGCAGCCTCTGACACTGGGGGTGGGGGTGCAGACATGGCTCAGAAATCATGGAGGTTAAATACATGCAGAATCCTTCCCTTCCTTCCTTCTTCTCTCCCTTCCATCCTTCCTTCCCTTTTTTCTTCCTTCCTTCTATCAATCGTCTACCCATCTGTCTTCTATTCATCCACCCATCCACTCACCCACCCATGTGTCCATTATCCATCTTCCTTCCTTCTTCCATCCATCCATCCATGTGCCCATCTGCTCATCCATCCATGCATCCTTCCATCCCTCCATCCATATAGCCATTATCCACGCATCCATCTTCATTCTCTCATCTCCTCCCTTCCCTTCCTCTTTTCATGCCTCTGACTCTTGCTCCTTCTCATTTCCCTTCAATGTATCTGAGAACTACCTTTGGTGCACTACTGAGGAGTGACTCAAAGAGGATGAGCTTCCAAGCTGTGTGACTTGGGGATCACTTCCCTTGTCCAATGCCAGATCTCCTCATCTCCCCATCACTCTGGCCTCTGCTCCTTCTCTTCCAGCCCCCCAGCTTTCTGGCTGTGCTCCTCATGGTCCATGTGCCCTTCTACTTTGGGGTGGTTGTTTTTTGAATCCATTTCCTCTGCCTAGAACACACTGGAAATATCCTTATGGCCCCCTCCCTCCCTCTTCTCTGGATGCTACCCAAACACCTTCTCATCAGAGAGGACTTTCCTGACTATGTCCCCAAACTCTCCTGTTCCTCTCCACCCTCTGAACTGGGCTTTATTTGATTCTTAGCTGGTAGTGCTCTCTGGTATACCATACATATTACTTACTTAAAGAACAGTGATAGATATGGTGTCCACTCAGCCAGGCCCAAGATCTTTGCCTCTGTTGTTTACTACTATAGCTATCTATGCTACCTAGAAGACAGCCTCTTTTGCAGTGTGCATGTGGCAAGTATCTGCCAACAAATGAGTCTTGGACTTCACCCTTGGGCTTGAGTGCAAGTGGCTTCTCTCCAGGAGAGGCTGAGCTTCAGAAAAAAAGGACAAGGGCAGAGACAGGGAGGAGAAAGGGCTCATTTCTGGGTGGCAGTTGTAGTCATTCTGTGAACATGGTGCCATCCTTGGAAACTCTCAAAATTGCCTATTCAAGATCAGACTGTGGCAAGTCATATCCTGATGCCAGCACCCACTGCTGGGGGCCGACCTTGGGGCTGATTCTCCCGTGATTGGCCCAGGCAGAAAGTAAATGGCCTCACAGCCCATGCATGAAGTGGGCACCAGGGCCTGAGTCTGATCCTCCAGAGCCCTGGCTCAGGCCCCAGGTGGGCTGGGGCAGGGGTGGCCTCAGGCCTTGAGTGCCCATACAACACTGCTGCAGGGGCCCTCCCTGAGGGTCTACAGTTGCGGGAGAGAAAAGGCGGCCCAGGATCCCTTCTTCCACTCTGTACCTCCTCCATGGTGACCTTGGGACGCTAACTCATCTCTCTGGGCCTCAATTTCCCTGTCAGTAAAGTGAACAAGTTGGACCAGGCCATAGTTCCTACCTTGTCAAGCTCCCAAACCTCTCATTTTAAAAAATCACTAAACACATCACATGGCCTCAGTCTTGTAAGAAAAATCAGTACAATAAAGTAATAGAAAAGAAAAATTACTGAAGAACGAATGAGGCAATTGATCTCCGGAATCTCTTGAATTCTGGAAGTCTTGTAATATTTCTAAGCATGAATCTCCCTCCTTCTCCTTCCCCAGCCTCCTCGCCCTCCCTCTCTCCTTCCTTTCTTTCCCATTATGGTTTAGATCTACAATGTCCTGCAGAAGTCTCACGTGTCTGGAAGGTGGTCAGCTCATGGATTCATCCACAGGTTATTCAGGAGCCAATCCACTGCGAGGCCATGGGCCCAGCTGGAGCTGGGCCTCTGGGGTGAGACCTGGAAGGACGCATTCGTGTTCTCACCTTCTCCTTTCTCTCTCTGCTCTCTGGCTGCTATCAGTTTCCTTCCACCAGGCACTTCTGTCGTGCTGCTTCTGCCCTGAAACCAGCTGCCCATGGACTGAAACATGAACCAAAATAAACCTCTCGTCCTTTAATTTGTTGGTGCCAAGCATTTTGACTCGGTGATGAAAGTGACTAGTAGACCCCCATCTTTCCTTTCCCTCCCTCTCGCCCCTCATTCCCACCTTTCCTTACAGTCCATTTCAGGAAGGCAGCAATTGCTGTCTTTTCTGCTTGTTGCTGGATCCCAAGTATCAACCCAGGGCCTGGCATAGGTAGAGACTGGAAATCACAGGAGCTGATCTACTCTTGACTGGGTGATGATGGTGCGTCAAGAACCATGGAGGGCAAGGAGAGCCAGGGATGAACAAGACAGGTGGAACCTGTGCGTGTGTAGCCTAGCATGTAGGCAGGACTACTCTTCCTCCTCTCAATGCCTGGGGGAGGCAGAGGCCAGGTGTCTTCATCTATTTTCTGTTGCTGTAACAAAATGCCAGAGAGTGAATACTTTATAAAGGAGGTTTATTTCTTTAGCTCACAGTCCTGGAGGGCCAAGAGTGTGTTAGTCAGCTTTTCAGTATTGTGA
Organism: Heterocephalus glaber; assembly: GCF_000247695.1. The sequence continues at coordinate 3,595,286 of NW_004624747.1, read as the reverse complement.
CCAAATACCTGAGAAAAATAACTTAGAAGTGTTTATTTTGGCTTATGCTTTTTGTTTTTGTTTCATGATTGGAGGGTTCCAAAGCACATCATTGCAGAACAGTATGGCAGAGGAAGGCGACTCACCTTGAGGCACCAGGCAAGTAGAGAGAGCAAAAGCCAGAGAGGAATGGTCCTAAGGTCACAGCCCATGGCCCACCCCCTTCCACTGGGCCCCACCTCCTAAATTTCCATCACCTCCCAACAATGCCATTAAATTCTGATCTCAGCAATGGATCTGTCCGCCAATGACATTCGAGCTCTTGTGGCTCAATCCCTTTTCCAAAGTCCCACCTCTGACACATGGCTTCTTGAGGGACATTTCAGATCTAAACCCCAACAAAGGGCATGGGATGGCATCCTCTGGGCTCTGGTGAGAGCCTGGGGCAGTTGGGAGCACATGGTGGTCCTATGTTTGAGCGTGGTAAGAAATAAGTCCCAGGCTCGCTTTACACAGCCCACCCTTCAGGGAACTAACCTTGTCTCACCAGACAGCAGACATCTCCTCCCCAGGCAGGGCCCAGGACTGGATCACCTTCTGCCAGCTCCCCCATCATAATGGTCCCAGCACCTCATCAGCACCACACTGGGACCAAACTTCTGGCATGTGGACCTCTGGGGAACACAACTTTACCAAGCCATGGCACTGCTGTACTCAACTCAATTCCCACTTCACCAGTGTTTCAGGCAAAGTGAACCATGAAGGAACACCCTTTGAAAAAGACATGGAGATAATGCAAAGGCAAAAAAAACAAAAAGCAAAAGCAAAACAGAGAAAAAGCTGCTGCCAAAGTCCTCATCCAGATCTGGAGGTGACAAGGACCCCACAGACCAGGGATGTCCTGCCCACATCTTGACCACAAGGGCAGTGGCAGCAAAATAAGGTCCTAGAATCAGCCCGAGATGCCTGGGAAGCTTGTGGAAGGGTCCAGGCTGACTGCGAATAAAAGAGCAGGCAGGAAGCACCTCGGCCAGGCAGGATTTGCATGAGCATCCTAGGAAACCCAGGTAGGACCATGGGTTTTGGGTCACAAAGCCCTGTGTTCCAATCCTGCCTCTGCTTCACCCTGCTCCTGTATGACTTTCCACACGTTGCTTGGAGTCTATGAGACATTGTGGTTTAGATGTGGGGTGTTCCCCAGAGCTTCATGTGTTTGGAAGGTACTTGGATCACTGGACACTACACTATACAGTTCACAGCTGAATGTGCTGTGAGGCGGTGGGGCCTGGTCAGAAGAGGCAAGTCACCAGGGGTGTGACCTGAACCAGGGTCTCTTCCTTCCTGACTGCTTCTTGGCTGCCATGATGTGAGCAACTTTCCTGCCTGGGCCTTTCCACCATGCTGTTTCTGCTTGTGTGAGCCTGCCAAACAGGGACTGAACCTTCTGAACCATGAGCCAAAACAAACCTCTCCTCCCTTAAGATGTGAATGTTGGGTGTTTTGTCCTGGGAATAGAAAAGTGACTAAGACAGAGCTTCAGTCTCTTCCTCTGTAAAACAACGGTCTTGGCCTCTGACTGCTAAGTTCAAGAGTGGTTTCCATACCATGGTCACAGGCCTCCAAGACAGCAAAGGCCAGCTGCCATCACGAGTAAGTGTCACTAATCATGGGTGGAGTCACAGGAGAGGAGCCAGGATGGCTGGGAATCATCTCCCAGGTCAGCGTATGGCCAGTGGGTATTTTCATCTGTTGTTTTGTTGCTTGGTGGCCACTTCTGGAGGCATCTCTTCCTTTAAACTCCGGCACCACAAGGCAAAGACAGCCTATTCTCATATGTCTTCAGCTGGGCTCCATAACAAAGCCAGCTGACTCCAAGGATGAGCACCCAGTGGCTACCCACACAGCGACAAGACAGGAGGTGAAGACATAAGGACACCTGTTAGTTTCCCCAGAGAGTGTAAAGCATACCACAAATGTGTGTTGTATAGCAGCCAGGCTATGCAAAATGCAAACCTTTCTTGAATACCGCACATTGGAAATTAATTTGTGGTTGGAATTGGATCCCAAATCCCAGGCTGGGGAGAAAATGTTTGATTGCTGTGAAGTTGCTTGGAGGTCAAAGGGTAGCCACCCAAACCCACCCTTCTAGGCGAAGAGCGTGGCCAGGAAAGAAGCTACCCCATTTTGCCCTCGGTGTCTTCCCAAGTGACAAGTGAGAAGATCTGAGTTGTTTTCACATCAAAGCCCCAGGGAGCCAGTGTAAGCCAAAATGAGTTCAAATCCGGGTTGGCCACATGTGATTTTCCCCTTGAGTAGGAAGAAGAGGACCCACTTCCCTGGTGGAAGGCTTTAGGGAGGGAGCCCTTACTCCACACAGGCACCAGGCAGACGCTGGAGACCCAACAGAGCCTAGTCTCTGTTACGCTATCACTGAACAGGTTGACCTGCAGTGACTCAGAGGTCACCTTCCTAACCAGAGGCTGCCACCTTGGTGCCTGTGAGGACCAGTCCTGCCCCCCATGCAGTGGGCCTCATCCTCTCTGTTTACAGTTGAAGCCATCAAGTCACAATGAGACAAAGAGCCACTAAAGCAAAACTCCTGGGACCAGGCTGCATGAATAGTAGAAATGTACTGTCTTGCTATTCTGCTAGCTGAAAGTTCAAGATCAAGCTGCTGCAGATTTGATTTCTCCCAGGGACTCCCTCTTGGGCATACAGACCACCTCCATCACCCTGTGTCCTCTTGTGCCCTGTCCTCTGTGGCTAAAGTCCCCAGGGACCCCATACTTCCTAGTCCTTTAGAAGGACACTAGTCAGAGTAGCTTAGAGCCTACCTGAAGTCCTCATTTAATTGGATCACCTCTTTCTAGGCCCTGCCTCCAAATGCAGCCACCTTCTACAGTTACAGGGCCTCAATTTTGAGCTGGGGGTATGCAATGAGGGGACATCCCAGACCCCTGCCCTTTCCCTCCATCTCTACCTCCAGCCAAGATTTTTGCAATTTCTGCTCCGAAGCACTGGTACCTTCAATACACTGAAACCTCCCACTTGCCATCCTGAGTGAATCTTTGGCATCTTCCAGTGTCCAGAACTGCAGGCAACAAACTGCTCGGGCCTCTGTGGAAATGTTGGCCGAGAAGTAGAAATCCTTTGATCTCCAGCGTGAGAGATGCCTCTGCTCAGGAAGACTCCAGCAGGAAGTGAGGTCAACAAGCCCACACTCAGAGCCCATCATTTTGTTTGGGTTATTTATTTATTATTTGGCTCTGAGTCCTCTCTCTATGGCCCGGGTCTCTGATTCTGCTTTTTACCCCGCCACTCCGTTTTGTGCAAGCTTAGGATATGTTGTCTCTCTCTCTCCCCACCGTACCCCCCTTTCCTGTCTCTCTTTTCTTTTCCACAAGGAGCCTCGAATCACAAATACATCAAGACAGGACAATGTCTTCAGCTAAGAGGGGAATATTGGGGTCATCTTTTATTAAGAAGAAAGCTATTGAAATGACACCCTTGAACATATTGCTATTAGAGACTTGGAAAGTATTTCCCTCATTAGTGTAAAAGGGAAAAGGGGAGCTAGCAATCTTGTTGATCAGCAGCAGCAATTTATTTTAAACTGTCCATTTTCTGGATGTCAGAGGACGACTTTTATGTATAATCTTATTTCCAATTTCAACAAAGAACACTTCACTCATGTTCTGTAGGGATTTTTTTTTCCCATAGACAATAACCGATTATAAAAGCGGTTCTTAGCCACCCCCCCCAATCTCGTAGTGGTGTTGACATATGGAAATGAATCAAAATGTAATACGCATAATTACAAGCATTGTAAGCAGGCTACAATTAGTGTCTCTTCAAACCAATGTTGTAATCAAAAGACCCCACTGAAACAGTCCAAGAAGGGAGAAGAGGACCCATGGAATTATACAGAGATTGGAAGGAAGTTTCTTTCTTTCCACTCCCCCCCCTTCTCTTGTGTATAGAGACTAATGTCGTCTCCCTTTCTGTTCTTGAGTGGGTGCGGAGAAATCAATTCTAATTATTTTCTCCACCCATCCAGTTGAACGCAGACAAGGAAGCCGTGCTTTAAAAATAAACCCAGCCACGTGGAAGGCAGAGGGTCTCTTTTCTGGAGCTTAAATATTTGGAGAGTGTCTTTTAAGGTCACATGTCCCTGGGAGAGGTCAAGGGAAGAGCTGACCACATGGGACCCTGGGGGTGGAATTTTGCCACTGGTTGCTGTTGATGTAGACAAATGGCATTTGAGGGGTGGCTGGAGGGGCCTGGGGTCTTTTTTGACGCTGGTTGTTATTTTCTTCAGTTTCTATATCAAATCCTTTGGCAACATTTAAAAACCAAGAGGTGTTCCTATCAAAGAAGTGATTTTTGCCTCTTCCTGTAAAGTGACAAGGCTGCATATAACCCACACCCTCCCAGGTACCTGCAGATCCTAGAGACAGGGTGTCTTCACCCTTCTCCCCAGCCCTGCCCTCTGGACACCTCATTCTGACTCCCATTCTCAGATGAATCAGAGGCAATGAATCAGAGGCTGCACTCACTGCAAGAGAACAGCCACCTGGCCACCAGAAAGTGCTCCTGGGCTGTGTCCTGCCCAAATCTACTCCAAATAGTACCCCTTGCTCCCTCCTGCCTGTGGCCTTTGCGTGGATGCTTCATAGCCCCTCAGACCCTGCTGCTCTGGTGGATAACCCGGGCACCCTCTCTCGCCTGCCAGCCCCTTGGAAGGAAGGTCTCTGCCATCTCCATGGCTGCCACCCAAATGCCTGGCATAGAATCTGGCACATGGGAGGTGTGAAGTCCTTGTTTGAATATTTGAATGAATTATTCAAGGAGAGCTGCCTCTCCATTGTCAACTAAAAGAGGCTGGAGTAGGAAAGAAGGGGAGGTGACGATTACTGAGGACGTAGGGTGCCACTGGCTCCAGAGAGAGAGAAAACTCAGGCTCTAACTCCATGTCACACAGGCCCCAAAGCCAACAACCATCATAAAATGATGTCTGAAAGCAGGGTTAAACAGCTCTTCAAATATTGTTTAAATGGTCTGAATGAGTTTTCCCAAAGTTCACGTGTTGAAAACTGAATCCTCAAAGTCACACGCTAATGGTCACACATTGGCACTGGGGGCCTTTGGAAGGTGACTCAGGCTGGCTGAGGCATGAGGGTGGCCCGTTGACGACATGATGGCTTTGTAAGAAGAGAAGGAGAGGCCCGAGCCGGCACACTCACTCTGTCTTGTAGTGTCTTGTAGTGTGACGCCCTCTGCCATGCCAGGCTGCCACAGAGGCCTCCCCAGATGTGGCACAAGGTCAAGGACTTCCCAGCCTCTAGAACTGTGACCCAAATAAGCCTCTAATGTTTTTCAGTACTGGGCATTGAACCCCGGGCCTTTGTACTGAACTACATTTTTTATTTTATCTTTCATTTTTTATTTTGAGACAAGGTCTCACTAAGTTGCTAAAGTGCCTAAACTGGGCTTGAACATGTGATCCTCCTGCCTCAGCTTCCCGGAGTGCTGGGATTATAGGTATGCACCACCTTGCCCAGCTAAATCTCTATTCTTTATAAATCACCCAGTCTCAGATATTTTGTTAATCAAATGAAAACTGAGACAAATATCTATATAGATACCTATATGTACCTCTACATCTGCATTGCATGTCTGCACCTACAATGTCTTTCATTTAAATCTTACCTCAGTTTTGAGTTGATCACAATAGCAAACATTTGAAAACTAATGAATGATCCATCATGAGGGTGCAAGCTCAAAAACCAGCAGAGAATTTGATCACTGGAAGATTCTGAGACCACAAACACATGGATGCCCATTTCTGGGCAGGAAAGAAGAATCCCTTTGGGGGCCTAAGTCAGAACACAGTCAGTCACGGAGGGGTTGCCAAGCATGCAGACTGCAGACACCTGTGGGCAGAGAGGTGTGTGCAGCCACCTCTGCTAGGTATTAGGAGTGGTCCTTCCAGACAATGTGCTGCCTGCTGGCTTTGTTTGTGAGCTTCCCTTCTTTTAGGATCTGTATTATTAATTCTTATTTTTCCTCCAAATCAATAAAGTGACTATCAGCACCTTGCACTGGGGTCCCACTTCTCCTCTCCCCTCCTGTTGGATCCCTGAGCTTTCCTCCAGGTGCCACAATCAGCCTGTGACGGACCAAGTCAAGGCTGCTGCCCCCCATTCAGGCAAAGCCTCTTGACTCTGCTCATTTTTAGCTGCAAGAGTCAGGGCCCTTCATCGAGCTAGATTTTACAAATATGTGATCCTGAGACAAGATTGTCAAAAATTAAGAAGTGAAGGAGCCATAGAGAGAATCTAAAGCAAGTCCCTTTTTGTGAAGATGGGGAAACTGAGGTGCAGTAGACACTGGAAGCTGCACAAACCCAGAACCAGACATGCTGGGTCAGAACCATGGCTCTGCCCCTTCCTGGCTGTATGAATTTCAGCCAGTCTGCCCACCTCTCTGTCCTTGCCTCCTTTCTCTCATCTGTAAAACTGGAAAAATGACAGCAACCTTGGCTACGAGTCATTGTAAGAACAGCATGGGACAGTGACTGGGCCGAGCTTTTGAAAACTGAAAAACACTGAAGGTTAGAACTTTACTAATTAGCCCAATCATGAGATAGATGATAGACAGACAGATGGATAGAATGATACACAGTTGATCTTCTGTATCTATGGGTTCTACATTCATGGATTCAGCCAATTCTGGACCAAACATATTTTTTAAAAAGTTTCAGCAAGTCCCAAAAACTCAAACTTGAGTTGGCTGCATCATGGGAACTATGCCAAATCCATATAAATGAAATGACAGGTAGGCATTATATTCAGTACAAATAAGTAACTCTGAGATGATTCCACGTGCATAGGAGGCAGCCCATGGGGTATACACCAATACTGGGCCACTTTTACAACACACTTGAGCACCCACAGATTTTGTCATCTACGAGAAGTCCTGAGGCAATCTCCCATGGGTACCAACTCTATGTACATCCATCCATCACATACATGTATGTATATAGCTAGATATGCTCATATATTTGACAAGATATAATAGATCAAATATGTAAATATTTCATAATATATGAAATAACAATATCTAATATATATTATTTAATATACATTCAATATTTTCATATTTAATATATTATATATCTAATATATTGTATATTGTATGTATTGCATACAATAATGTACACATGTGCAAACACAGAACACATAAATATGTAAATATTTGATAATCTATTATATATAAACTACATTAATAATTAAGATAAATTATATCATGTACATATTGTATAGTATATATGTTATACACAGTGTATATATAATATATACAATAAGTGCACATACATATAATAAGTACTATATATAATATGTGTGTGGGGGGGGGTGTGTAAAATACAAATGGTAATCACCGGAGTGCCGGGACCCCAGGAAGCCCGCGCCATCTGCACAGGCTCTGAGGACATGGGATATGCACATGTGCCTCCAGGCTTCCGGTCTGAGCTTTCTCTCCAGTCCCCTGTGGCTCTGAGGCCAGGCTCAGACTCCTGAACCCTCCCGGGCCAGCCCTGCCTCCTGCAGGAGCTGACAGGGAAAGGGTAGGGGGTGAGCCAGGCCCCGCCCTGCCCCACAGTGCACCAGGTGCCTGGAGCTGATAACAGATCCTGAACCTGCAGTTGGGACCAGGGCCTGAGCAGAGGGAAGCAGGTCTCTCTGGGAGGGCTGCGAGCCCCGTGTTGGAGACAGAAGTGTAGGACAGGCCTTGGGTAGATTGGGGCTTTTGTTTGGTTTGGTTCTGCTTCATGTCCCCTTCTTGCTGAAGGACAGAGTGTGGCAGTGGTCTGGAAGGGGGAATGGCAGCGGCTGGTGTGGAAGGAGACTGTGAGAGTAAACTCCGGCCTCAGCAGGCCCAGGCTGCAGGAGGGGCTTGCTCCATCTCTACACTTTGCTAAAATTTTCCACACGGGCTTATGGTGCTCGGTGCTCGGTAAGGCTGCCTGTGAATACAAGACTTTTTGCTTGCAGCATTTTTTGGTTTTGTTTTGTTTTTTTAAATTTTTTAGACTGATACAATCCCACCCTGAGGTACGTATACAAAGGAAATGACATCAGTATATAGCAGAGATGTCTGCACCCACATATTCGTTGTGGCTTTAGTCACAATGCTGAGACGTGAAGTCAGCCATGGCCGTAGGCTGATGAATGTGGGTAAAGAGAAGGTGGTCCTCGTACATAATGGGATACTACTTAGCCATAAAAAGGGAGGAATCTCATCACTGTGACAAGATAGCTGCAACTAGAGATCATTGTGTTCTCTGCATGCAGATTCTGGGCTTATTTCATGCGCGTTTTTAAGAACTCTTACTGGAGTGTGACTGTATTTTCTTCAGTTCCAAACACTCTGCATACATGGTGTCCCTCAAGCAGAGAAGGTGGCCAACAAAGTCATGTGCCCCACGGTCCGCTGCTGGAGGATGTTCCAGAAAACTGCTTTTGGAAACAGGTTGACAGTTTCTTACATCATCACAGGAAAACCTGTACACGAATGCCCACCGCAGCTTTACCCATGACTCTCCCAAAAGGGAAGTAACCAAGTGCCCTTTGTAGGGAAATGGCTAAACAAACTGTCAAAGGGTCTTGCAATGGACATCACTCAGCCACAGATGGACAAACCGTTGATATGCACAACACTTTAGGTGGACCTCAGAGACATTACACTGGGAGAAAAGGAGTCAGTCTCAAAAGATTTTGTGTGCGCACTTCATTTGTATAACAGTCCTGAAGTGAGGCAGTTACAGGGACAGAGAACCAATGAGAGAGGCTGAGGCCAGGGATTTACAACTTTGAGCTTAGCCTGGGTCATTCTGTGATTTAGAGACACCCTTTCTCAAACTGTAGTAAATACATTTACTAAAAGGGCTGAAGATGTAGCTCAGTGCAAAGGCCCTGGGTTCAATCTCCATACAAAAATCGGGGCGGGGGGGGGAGGAAGAAGAAAAGGACAAGTCATGTAAAACAAGTGAAAACCAAATTAGGTTGTGTTTAAGCTACTAGTATTGAGCCAGTCTCCTGGGGTTGACCATTTGACTATGGTTACATAAGCTATTGTCATTAGGCCAAGTTGGGTGAGACTCTGCTCACTATTATTGCAGTTGCTTATGAATTGGAGGCTATTTATAAAGAACATGACATTAAAAACATGAAAAGAAAAACATTTAAGCATCAGGACAGATGGCCTTTAGAGGTGGCAGACCAGGGTGCAGAGGCAGATGAAGAGGATTCCAAGAAAGCACAAGATAGGATTCATCACCCCAGGCCTAGGGTCCTGGCCATGGTCAGCAGCCACCACCTTTGGAGCCAGCGGGGCTGGAAGAGTTGTAGGATGAAATGGCTGTGGTGGCGAGGTCGCCAGCTATTCTCTTCCACAGGGCTAATTGCTGCTATCACCCTAAATCACACAGACACAGGAAAACAACCCAGCGTCCCTGTGAAGCCAGTGTCGCAGCAGAATGGCCAGGTGGCTGAGATCAGGGACATCTGAGTGGATGCTGGCTCCTCTGCCTACGCAGCTCTGTGGCCCCTCACAAGCCTGGCTTCCTGGCTTCTCTGAGCGATATATCATTGATATCACACTGGGATGCATCAGAGTCGGTTCAGATTCGAGTGATGGCAGCACAATTCATGTCGCTCAAGAGACAGGGGGTGTATTAGTTCACAGTACCGTAAAAGCCAGTGACCAGTTTCGGGCGTGGCTGGATCTAGGTGCTCAAAGTAGTGTTCCTGGGGCTGTATCTTTTCTCTACTCTGATTTATTCATGCTGGTTTCATTTTTACATAGAACCTTGCCTCACAGTAACAAAGAGTATCCAGAAGAGGATGCCTATAGCTTCTTATTGTTTAGCCATCGTCTGTCACTGAGTAGTCACAGCTGAAGTCCTGCAAGCTGCAAGCATGTCATTTCCAGCATACGTCACACACTGTCTCTGTCGATCACTGAGCCAGAGGTTGGGTTCCAGGGATTGATCAGGCAGTCAAATTACAACCTGGTTAGGAGTACACGAGGACATTTTTCCTGTGTGAAAATCAGTGTGTCTTTAGCAGAAAGAAGGAAGATTGGAAGCTGGGCTGGCAGAATCAACACATGACAGCAGAGAGGAAAACAGCATCATTATAAGAACAAAATATGACCCAGGGTGCCGCACCTAAAGCTCGCGTAATGAGGTAGATGCCTGTCTGGAGATTAGCACAGCGCCTTCCCCCACATCCGCCACTGCCTTCCTCACAGAGCCTCCGCATCCGGAGCCCCTTCCGGGGGCGCCAGTTCAAGCTTTGTCTTCCCTACCACACTCCTAACTTCAAAGGATCTGCTTCCTTTTCCCCTTTAAAACTCAGGCCCAGCCCGGATGCGCAGCTTTGTGCCAGACACCGAGCCTGATGCTCCGGATTCATTGTCACCCTAAGCCCAGGGCAGACGGCCTGGCCCCATTTCCCAGATGTACAAAGTGAGCTTCTGCAGGGACCAGCACACAGTTAGAAGTAGCACCATCTCATCTCCAATCAAGAGGCTCCGAATGCCCTTTGCTGTGGAAGGAAAGAGGCCACAGCATGGGCTCCCTCCACCTGCTCCTCTGCATCCCCCTTCCAGCCCTAATGGGCAGCTATTCCTCTCTGCATGATGCCGAGCTGCTGGAGACCTGGGCACTAATATCACTGTAGACCTAGCCCATGATGGAGCAGTCAGCAGCACAATCACTCTGTCCCCGCCCCGTCGCCAGGGCCAGAAGACGGCCTCCCACCTGCATCCACGCCGGGCCAGGGACACTGTACTACCGCCGCGTTCCGGTGGCTCAGGGCCCTGGCTCTTGCCCAAGACGTCATTAAAATAAAACCCACGTTGATTCTGCCCAGTCAGTTCATGCAACGCAGATAAAGAAGCATCTTCTTGGTGACTGAATTCAGGCTGGAGTCAGGGAACTCCTCTCGTCTCCTAAGCAAGGCATTCCTGTCGGCTTGCCACTCAGTCTCCCCTTTCAGCGAGCGAGCGCGCGCGCACACACACACACACACACACACACACGCACATACGCGCGCACCCGTGCACACACACACAGCCTGTGGCCCGACACAAAAGAGCTCCTTTTGTTTATCTTTTCAGTGCCCCCCGCCCCCGGGTTGGTTGCTGTTTTCTTATTCTGTGTGTGCTAATGTGTGTGTGCTGTGCGCAGTCGTGTGTGTATGTGTTTCCTGGTCATTATTTTTCCTAACTGTATTCCCACAATGAGTCGAAATTCAACCCCGTTTGGAAAATAAATAGCGCTGGAGCCCCATTTGTTAAAGCCTAGCGCGTTGTCAGGAGCAGCCTGGCTGGTGGGTTCCCCGCGCGCGAGGGCGTCGGGAGAAACAGAATAATTCACCCGGCCGGGTTCTCAGTGGAGCCGCGAGCAGTGTTCCGCTCTCCCTGCGACACCAGCGTTTCCTGGGTCTCTTTGTTTCCTGGTGTGGTTACAGTCGGACAATCGATGTGTTTAGCCAAAGCCACCATGTTTAGTGACTTCCAGTCATTCTAAGAAAATGACAAGAGCCAGCATCTCCCAACCACCTGCTGGGAGCCAGGACCTAGGGGAAGCCTGAGTCTACCCTGGCTGTATGGGGTCTGGTTTCCCAGGTGAGATCACCCAGCACCCCAGAACCCAGGAATAAAGCAACCAGCTTACAATAGGCAATCGGTATTCAAAATAACAATAGAGCTAGTGCTCATTTGCATACTGTATCCTAGCAGTATGCAAATCATTACATAGGATTAATATTTTGTGATATTATATATTTAGTAATACTTCATCTGTTTTAATGAAAAATGTTTCAAACATATAGATGAGAATGGGGAAAACATCAGAAAGGCCAGCTTTGAAGAATCTTAACCTTGTAAGACTTATTCTTTTTTTTTTTTTGGTACCAGGTCCTTGAGTTTGTGAGGCAGGCAGCGGAACGACTGAGCTAAATCCCCGGCCCCTGAAGAATCTTAACCTTAAGGTCTATTTCCTCCAGCTTTTTCTTCCCCAACAGGACAGACAGAGCTGAGCCCCTCGCCAGCCCTAACTCAGTTCCCCAGCCTCCCACCGTGGGCTCGGTGCAGAGCGTATTATGCCAATCGATGGTTTTAAATGTTTATTATGTGGTTATGCATCCATAAACATTATGCCGTGTTGCTCACGCAGGTTTTAAAACTTGATATGAATGGTACTCAGCTGTAGATATTATGCTGGATCTTGCTTTTTCCTTCCCACTTCACAGGGACAATCACATCCAAACCTCATGAGCAGTTGTAGTGGCAGGCGCCGTTTCAGAAAGGAGAAAGCTGGGCAGAGTCTAAAACATGGGCCCTCACATTTGCGGAAGCAAATACACATCTCAGCCAGGACACAGCAATTCGGTCTCAGCACTTGCTCTGCTCTCTGTAGTCTCGGGTTCTGTGCCCACATATTCAAACGTCCACCACTGAATGAAGTTTAAAAAGTTGTGTCTGTACTGAGCATTACACACTATTCTATTGTCATTATTCCCTAAACAATACAACTATTTCCATAGCATTTGTATTGTATTAGGTCTTAGAGGTCATCTAGAGATGATTTAAAGTATACTGGAAGTATAGTAGGTTTTATATAAACAGCATGATATTTTATGTGAAAAGGACTTTAGCATCCTCTGATCTGGATGTCTGAGGAATCAATCCACCCTGGATACTAAGGGTTATTGCACACCTGAGAGAAATGAACATTCAGGGCCACTAAAGATGTGTACAAGAAGGCTCATAGGAGCTTTAGTACAAAGAACTGAAACTTAGAAATAACTCAAATGTGTAACGACAGGAAAGTGCATAAAGTAATGCTGTGGAATATTATACAGCAAAAATGAATGAAAGAGTATTGCCTACAACAGCAAAGATCCATTGGTCAAACATAAGCCTGAGGAAACAAAGTCAGACGCAGATGGAACAAGATGTCCCATTCTAAGCACATGAGGTTCAAAGCCAGGCAGAGCTACTAGATGACAGGGGCCAGAGCACTGACTTCCTCTCCATGTCAAGGGTGAGACTGATGGAGATCGTTCAGGCAGGGACTTCTGGGTGGCTGGAAGTACTGCATACCCTGGTCTGGGTGGGATGACACAAGGTAATATATAGTGTTAGTCTGCTCGGGCTGTCATAACAAAACATCACAGTTAGACTGCTTGAACAACAGAAGTTTGTTTTCTACAGTTCTGGAGGCTGGAAGCCCACCATCAGGGTGTCAGGAGCTGTGGTTTCTCCTGAGGCCTCTCCTTCTTTACTGGTGGCTGGTGATCATCTTGCTGTGTCCTCACGGGCCTTTCCCATGTGTTCCTGCATCCTGGAGCCTCCCAAGTGCTGATTTCCTCTTCCTGTAAGGACAACAGTCAGACTGGAGTGGAGCCCATCCCCAGGCCTCTCTCTCTCTCTCTCTCTCTCTTTTTTTGGTATATTTTGGTGCTGGGGATCGAACTTGGGACCTTATGCTTGCAAGGCAGGCACTGGAACCACTGAGCTGAATCCCTGGCTTCCAACGCCTCTCTTAATGAGCTCTTTCAGGCCCTGCTCCCATGCCCTGGCATGTTCTGAAGTACTGAGGGCTGTTCAGTCCAGAGTATTACACCTCAGCAGACCTTATGCACTCTGCACTGGACCTGAGCCTGGATTACACACACTCTACCTCAACAAAGGTGATGGTGACCACAGCACCAAATCACAGGCACAGAATCCTACATGTCACCCACAGCACAGCGATTCCAACCCAGACAGCCTGAGTCCTGAATATCACACTGGACTTACTTCTGTGAGCATTTGCAGCAAGAAGGTGGAAGACATGGGGAGCTACCTGCCCACGGCCCCCACTGATCAGTGAAGGCAAGCTTTGAACCAGCTCTGCCCGACTCCATGTCGAGATAGCTTTGCTTTGTCTCTAATCATTTCCAAGATCAGAGCCAGGACTCTGCGCGCCTGGGCCCCCGGCAGGTGCTAAGTATCCTTGGATGTAATTCATTTCTCTTTATCTCCAGGCCCTTTTCATATCCACCCTCCTATTTTCTCATTGCCCAGAGCCTCCTGGCTAAGGAGAGTATCTCGGTCACTTTCCTGTCTCTGGGACACAACACCCAACGCCCACAACTTAAAGAAGGAGGGGGGGTATTTTGGCTCATCGGAAATTGCTCACGTCATGGGGGCCAGGAAGCAGAGAGAGAAGGGAGGCGCTGGGGAGAAAGACCTACCCTGCCAGGTCACACCCCGGTGCATGGGATCCAGCTGCGAATCCCAGCGGGGCCTGGATCAGCCTGACCCTATGCCTGCTTCCTCCTATGTCGCCTGGGCACCCAGCCCTGGCTCTGCCAGCTCACAGGGCATTAACAACGCCCAACCTGTAGAGGGGGCTCTGCAGCCCTTGACACACAGTCAACCACTTGTCTCTGTCCTTAAGTCTCTTGCTTCCGTTTCTGTTCAGGCCTCCTTGTTCCCTGCTTGGAGCTGACCTGAGAGCTTTCTTGCAGCCTTAAGATTCTGTGATTTATGGCTTTTTATGCAAATGTCAAATAAGCGCTCAGCTCTGCTTGCTGCCGAGAACGAGGAGGGGGTGTGGGCTGGCCTGGTCCCTGATTCATAATGGATAACAATAAGATTGAGGAGGCCATGCTGGCAGGTCAGCGTCCTCTGATTCTTCTGCTCACCCTGAAGCATCCTGGGACCAGGCTCACGGCTTAGCCATAGAATTCACTTGTGGGATTTGGAAGGGATTGTGCAGCTGGGGATGGGGTGGCCACTGGGGGTGCCTTGCACAGTGGCCTGGGTGCAGGGACACCCCCAGGACGGCACCCCTCTGCAGCCAGCCCTTATTGCAATCCTGCTCTGTGTCAGTCTGTAAAAGTGAGAGGAGAAACAAAGCCCTCATCTCAGAGAGCTACATAAAGATAGCCTTAAAACAGGCATCCATAAATGTGGAGCTGGCAATTATTTGGATCTAGTTAACTATGCAACAAAATGAAGTAAACTCAGCTCCATTAACCTTATTTTAAAAGCACTTTTTGGTGATTCATGTTTATTACACTGTTAACATTTAAAGGAGCCAAGGCCCACCGTCATGTCAGCTGGGGATCCTGGCTCAGAAGAAAATGCACCCATGTGGAAAGGAGATCCGGGCCAGGGGAGCTTTTTCCTTTTGCCGTCCTCATGCCTCCAATCCACCTCTCTCATCTATTCACTTGTTTGACTCTCAAGTGTTTACTGAGCAACTATTATGTCTCATGTCCATGTCTATGTGCTGAGGTCAAAGCAGTGAGCAAACAGCCCCCTGCCTCATAGAGTTGGTTTCTACTGACACAGATCAGCAAAAGGGAGTCAAAGCTCCACTGTGGCCTGAGCCCTGCCTCAACTCCCCACCAGGAACATTTTAAAGCTGTCTACCCTCATCTTCCTCGCACTTTGATTCCCTCGTTTTAGCGTTCATTGCTGACAGCTGCTAACGCCATTGTGGCAGCAAAATGTTAATTTTCTGACTCTGCTCTTTGTCCACAGCTACCAGTTGGCTGTCTGCTCCAGAGCAAAGCTGCACTTTCTCCATTTTGCATCTGTTTACTTGTTATCAAGACAGGCTCTTGTTTTAGGCAGTGCCCTGTAATCCATTCCTGAGGTCCTTAGAAAAGACAGAGAGTCAGAGACCGAGAAACTGTTCTGGATGACCCAGTTGGATTTTCAGAAGAAACTCAAGAAACGTGACAGCAGATGCAATGTGTGATCTTGGACTTGGCTTAGGCTGGAGACATGGGTGAGGAAATAGGTGCAAGGGATGATATTGGGGCAACAGGTAGAAGTGGACAGGGTATGTGGGTCGGGTTGGGCCAGTGCATGGCACGAAGGGCAAGCTTCCCCCTCTGGACCACGGAACAATGGTTATGTGCCCAAGCCCCCTCTTGTACTTCAGTGAGACACACTGAAGTATTTAATGCAAGGTGAGCAGCCACCCTAGTTGGGTGGGGCTTTGGTGTCAGAGCCAGGGCCCTGCCAGGCAAACCAGAGCAGTCGGTCAGCCACTGTAGAGAAGAAGCATCGGCACTGCACCCTAATCCAGTAGCTCCAGAAAAATCCTAGTCGGACTTAATAGATATATAGCATCTAATTAATGATCAGTTTGAGCAGGAAATGATCAAAAAATGTGACAAAATGGTTATCATTGGTGAATCTTGGAAATTCACAGTCCCAAAAGCTGCTCAGAGAACCCAAAACTGAGTGATGAAGAACTACAGAAATGTATTACATCACAGTTCTGGGGGCTGGGAGTCAAAAATCATAGGGCCAGCAGGGGTGCAAGGCCCTTACCTGCAAGGAAGGTCTTCCCTCACCCCTCCAGCATCTGAAGGCCCCAGATGCTCCTGGGCTGTGTCAGTGTCACTCCAGGAGCCACAGACCTCCCAGTGTGACTTCACATTCCTTCCCTCACTGCCCGTCTCTCTCTCTCTGTCCATATCCCCTTCTCTGTCTCTCTGCCTCTCTCCATCTCTGTCTCTCTCTCTCTGCAGTAATAGACATTGAACCCAGGACCTTCCCTCTGAGCTATATCCCCAGGCTTTATTTTATTTTTATTTTTATTTTGAGACACGATCTCACTAAGCCATTAAGTTTTCCAAGCTGGGCTCAAACTTGTGGTCCTCCTGCCTCAGCCCCCCAGCTTGCTGGGGTTACAGGCCTGCACCACCAAGTCCAACCCATTTCCCCTTTCTATCAGGACCCCAGTCACGTTGGATCAGGGTTCATTCAAATGACTTCATTTAATTTGATTATCTTTGTTAAGAACCTATTTTCAAATACTGATGTTCCTCAACTTATGATGGGTGCATTACTTACCTTTCTATTTCTGAGACAAAATACCTGATACCCAGAACTTAAAGGACAAAATGGTTTATCTTTGGCTCACAGTCTCAGAGAGTTCAGTCCATGGCTGGCTGTCTCCAAGGCAGGAGCATCATGGTGGAAGGTCACAGCGGAGAAAAGCTGCTCAACTTGTGGCATATGGGAAGCAGAGAGCAGGGGAAGAGCCAAAGAGGAAGAGGCCAGGGACCAGATACAGTCCC
This sequence comes from Heterocephalus glaber, assembly GCF_000247695.1. Next base: position 3,578,148 of record NW_004624747.1, on the reverse strand, counting down.
CAGTGTTATGCCCCATGACCAACCCAGACATACCAAGAAGTGTACTTTACTAATCTCCTAGGTTTCTCTCAAGCCAACCACACTGATTATCAAGATTAACCCTCACGGTGGGGTTATGTCTCAAGAAGCCAGCATATAGTGAAAATAACCTAAACTGAGAGTACATTGAATATGCCCAATCTACTAAGCACCCCTAACTTTGTTACATAAACCACCAGAGAGCATTTGCTACTTCCCTCCATGACTAGGTGCTGGAGGTCAGTGCCGCTGCCCAGCATCAAGGGGGCAAATCGTAACACGTTGCTGGTTGGGGAAAACATCTGAGTTCAAAAATGAAGGCATGGTCTCTGCAAAATGCATATCATTTTCACACCATTGTAAAATCCAAGTCTTAAGCTGAACCATCATATGTAGGGGACAATTTGAAAGGTCAAAGTACTTCCACCTTTCAAAGTACTGGATTGAATACCTATTTGGGGAGGGGCATAACTCAACCTTTAACAGTCCTATTGCAACTTCACTGCTGGGGTGAAATTATATCAGCACAAAAAGTTATAAAAATGCAAATCAGATGCTGCCATTGTTCCTGGAGATCTCAGAGGAAGCCTGCTATGCTTAAGATAAGTGGCCACCTGCTCTGTGGCCTGGATGCTCTAAGGGGCAGACCCAGATGGGCCCATTTAGGAGACTTTGATAAAGGAACCATTGCCAAAGGTGGACCAGAACCGTAAAGACAGAGGCTTGGAGAACCTCTATCCCAGGCTTGGAAGGACAAGGGAGGAAGCAGTCGCCAGAGCCTGGGGAATAGGCTGTGTGGGAAGGTCCCTGGTGAGTCCTGGGACAGCAATGTCCCTGCAGAAAAGAATCTAGGGGACCAACCTCAGTCCCCTCTGTCTGCTGGCTCCCTGGTGGCTGGAGCCACGTCCTGGGCACAGAGCCTGGAAGAGTGGGGTGGAGGGTGCTCCCCAGGGGTCCTGGAAGATGCTGGCATGGGGGTCGTGCCTGCCTTGTGAGGCTTTCAACTCCCCCTCCTGCCTGTGACTCATCAGCCTCACTGGTTTGACACCTGCATTTCCTCTGTCTGCACCACCCTCATTGCCCACCGTGGCCCTTGATCCGAGGGATCAAAATCCAGTCCCACCGTCCAGAAGATCAATGAGCGACAGCTGGCTGCTGTGGCCCCTCCAGAGTGTGACCCCCACTTCTGCTTTGTTCTTCCCTGGAACCCCTTCCATGGGGGCCTGGCACATGGTAGGTGCACAGTAGTTGATGAGTGACTAAAGGAAGGAAGGGCTCAGGAGGAAGGAGAGACTGGGAAGTCACCCACAGAAAATGGCCAACCAGGACCAACACCCCAGTGCCCACGCCAGTACCTGACGCCCCCCGCCTCTGCCTTCTCAGTTTTTCAAAGGATGACTTTGGGGTCCCTTTGGGATTCCTTGAAAATCTACTCTGCAAAAATGCTTGTGAAGTGATTCAGGTAGCAAACGCTCAGTAGAAGTAGACTTGTTATTTTCTTTTGTAAGGTGAAGTGTTTATGGATGTAAGACTCAGGCTCAGTTTGAGTATCTCCAGGGAGAAGACGCCAGAGCTTGCTTCAGAAGGGAAGTGGAAAGCAGAAGCTGCTATGTAGGCGAATCATGTATGTCTATAAGAACACAGAGAAACCATCTTCATCTGAAGGGTGCCTGAAATTCACATGCAGGCACTCAAGTTCTCACTTCTTTCTGCAGCATTAGATGTGCGCATATGAGCAAAAATTAACGGGTCCTTATAAAATGCATATCTGCGTTTAAGAGCCTGTTTTATTTTCAGTTCTGTGAGATCAGACCCAGGACCTGCACATGCTAGGCAAGTGCTTTACCACTGAGCTCTGCCCCTGTCCAAATGGCTTAGTTTTGGTTTTTATTCTTTAAGGTGCAATATAAAATGCCAGTTCCACAGTGGAATGGTGCATGGTGCCAGACACTGGGGATCTGGGAAGGCCATGCAGGGGTTTAGAGGAAGCTTGGTTAGAATGTTGAATTATGCTATAGATCTGCAGGTGAAGCACCCCAGGAACCCTGCCACTCACAGTATACAGAATCTGCAAGGCCTCAGAAAGCTCTATGCATGGATTTCCAGTTGGGAAGTGATGGTCTCTGGGACATTTTCTCATCAGCCAGAAGCAAGGATTTTAAAGGACCATTATATGTTATGAACTCTGTGCCCCTTTAACTCCTCTCTTTCTTCTTATTTAACTCCTCCACAGAGCACTTGCCTAAAAAGTCAACATGGGAAGGCCAATAGAGAGTCTACCCAGGAACCTGCAGACATCTGGGGCAAACACTCTATCCCTGGTGGTAGCAGTGTGATCACCTTCTGGTCGTCATACTGGTGAGGAAGTTAAGGAGCTATTCTGACTGCATTTCACAGCAGCAGCTGGTCCCACACAGGAGGCACAGCCCTCCTTCCCTGGAGAATGCCAGCTAATGATGCAGAAGGAGTCGGATTAAGAAACCAGCATTCAACTGCCCAGCAGGTAAATAATTGGCTGAAGCCAGATTACTATTTGGTGTTCAAACTATTAAGTGTCTGGTTGAAAGGAAAATAGACTTCTGTGAGTGTCACTTGGTTGTCTCAAGGGGAAGCATGTAAGTAGGTAACCGATGTTCTCTTAGTCTGACTTCTGTTGCTATAACAAAATACCTGAGGCCGGGTGGTTTGTAATGAGTAGAGATTTACTTAGGGAGGCTGGAAGATCAAGAGCATAAAGCCAGCATCCGGCAGGGGGCTTGTGCTGTATCCTATTGAGGAGAGAGGGCAGCTCTGGTTTCTGTTCCTCCTCTTAGAAAGCCACACGTGGCATCAAGGGACCCCACCCATGACCTCCGCTAACACCAATCACATCCCAAAGTGCCCACCTCAGCACCAGCATGTGAATCGGAGATGAAGTCTTCACATTAGTTTTGGTGGGGACAGCATCGAAGTCACAGCAAAGTCACAGCAGGCCCCTTGAGCTGAACAGGGCTCACCAGACACCAGTAATTCATGGAGTGGCTCCCCCTTCTGAAATCACAAGTGGATATAACAGTAAATAGCAGGAAGAAGCTAAAGTCCCCCAGCCTTCTCAACCACCAGACTCACCATGGCTCCACGCAGCCTCTAGACTGATGTCCATCGCTCAGGGGAGAGCGGAATCATGCAGCGATGCCACAGGGAAGAAGCCAGACAGAGCTGGGTGGACATTCTGCAGAACTGACCTGGAGGGAGGTGGGAGGCCAAGAAGGGGAACGGGTATTAGAAAAAGACTCAGAACTGTGGGCATGGGAGGCTGAAAATGCAGGGTAGAAAGCCTGATGGGTGGCTCAATTCTATGCTGGTAAAAAAAAAATGTAGGCAGATGACAGAAAATAGCTGTACCTCTGGGAAGTGGGACTATGATGTATGTCTTATTTATCGCTATTTCCTAAGCCCCATGGTGCCCAGTTACTGCTCTTTAAATAGAACATGCAGATGTACAAATGGTGCTCCCTTCAGGCTTCTGCAAGGGCATGTCCAGTCCTCCATCCATTCACTCAACCACTCATCCAAAATTCACACAGGATGGTTTGGTGTTGGTGCTGAGGATGGAACCCAGGGCCTCAGGCCAGGGCTGTGTTTCACCACTGAGCTGCACCCCTGGCCCCAAAGCATGCAGTATTAATTAGCTGTGATGTTACAGACCCACCTCTGGTGTTTAATTCATGGAGTGACTCCCATCTCTGAACATTGTTGGTCCCCTTCTGACCTGTGAGCTGACACTCGCCTGAGGGCTCCATGACCATAGAGGTGGAGTGCTGCACTGGCTCAGGGAACTAAGAGTACACTCCACTCTGTGGATGCCAGGAGAGGTTTGGAATGAGGCACCCCAGGGCTTAACCTCTGCCCACCTTTCAAAAGCCACATCCCTTTGATCTGTTAGCTTGATCATGCTGGCCTTCTTTGAATTACTGGGGCGTAACAAATTCCTCCCTACCTCAGGACCTTTACTCCTGCTCTTCCTTTCGCCTGGGACACACACACACCACACACACACACACACAAATGACCTCCTTCACTTTTCTACCTCTTTGTATCCTAGTTTGCTATTACTGGACAATTCATTCCTCAATTTCATGAAGACATTTGCATGCCTTGTTTATTTCTGCACTTGCATCTTAGGATAGAACCTGGTATACAGCTCTTGCTCATAAATATTTGATGCCTAAATGAATAAATGAATTATTTTAACAGTCAGATTCTGGGAAAATCCTTACTTGTGTTTTTCTTTCTTTACTTAGTTCCTTCAAAACAGAGATCATAGCAACTGCTGGCATTTATTGAGGACTTGCTGAGTACAGAGGACATTGCTAAGAACTGCTAAGGACGCATTATCTTGGTGAACACCACCAGCAACCCTCGAAGTTCCCATTAGTAATATACCCACTTTGTGGGTGAGAACATGGAGCTTGGGTAAGACTCAATTCCATATGAACTGGCTGGCTCTCTGCAACCCAGGGAGCTGTTTGATTTGTTTGTTTGTTTGTTTGTTTGTTTGTTTTTTGGTACCAGGGATTGAACTCAGGACCTCGCACTTACACCACTGAGCTAAATGCCCAGCCCCAGGGCACTGTTTTAACTCTCAGTCTCGGAGGATTTAGTAGTTGCACATGCAAACCTGTCTTCAGCCTGTCTCTAAGTCTTCCCCTCTGTGGAACGGTCTCATACCAACGTCACTCCTGCATAGTGTCCACTGGGGTCCTGGTACCTGGCTCCTGGTAAGCTCCTGGTCAACATCTGAGCAGGCACCCTTGGTCTTGCGACTTTCCAAGTCGAGTCCCTGGCGGACAGCCATGCTCTGCATCCATGGTGTAATAACCGTGAATCACCCCGGACTCTCAGATGAACCAGCCAGCCCGGCCTCCCAGCCATCGTGCAGGGAGATGCTGGACACTGTCACCAAGCCGGCGGGCTGAGCTGCAGACAGCACTCTGCACAGAAGGCCCTCCTGCCGACCTTGATGAAAAGCCCAGTGAATTCAGCAGCCAGGATGTCTGGCTTCCCCACTTGTCACCCCCTAAATCTCCCTCTAAGTGGCAGGACTCTGGCCCTGCTGCCCTGTCTGGGGGCATCTGCTGCTTCCCAGCGGAGCCGTGCCAGGGACTTCGGAGACCTCGGTGGGGACTTTGTTTTTCCAGCCCAGGAGCAGCAGCTCACAGCTGTGAGCACCGGGGACATAAAGCAGGGACTCCAAAGGGTCCAAGTCCCTCAGCCCCCTTGGTGGTTGAGGTCAGAGTTCCAGGGCGGCTCCTGGGGAGCCTGTGCCCCACTACCCAGCTTTCTCTGGGACCTCAAGGAATCTGCCTTCCAAAGGAGCAGCCTGGGGAGTCCTGGGGCCCTGGGTCAGGTGAAGGCTGAGGCACCTTGGACAGGTCCCCTTGTCCTTGTCCTCAGTGTCCTAACCTGTAAATCCAAGTCCTTTGCTGGGAAGTTATGAGAATCAAAGGATTCATGAGTTTTTGCCATTACCCATACTGAGCACTGACTGTATACCGCACCCTGTGATTATATAGCTGATTCTAATGGGAAGTCAGTTGTTTTTATTATTTAACCTCCAGTGTGGAAAAGTCATAACTGATACTCAGAGAGGTGGAGTAATCTGGCCAAGATCACACAGTTTCACTGTGATTCACTCAGGCTCATCTGGCCCCACAAGCTGAGAGTCTGACACACTTCGAGCGCCCCTGAGCCGTGCTCCCAGCCACGGCCTGCTAGATGCCTTCTCTCATAAGCTGCTGGCACCTAATGGGTGATGCCAGGGTGCTTCCAAGCTACACATTCTCCAATACCCGGGCGGCTCCCTCAGCTCCTTGGATCACCCAGTCCTGGTAACGTTCTACTGTGGCAAAGCCCAGTCACTTGGAAGATTTAGGGGGGCACGAGGCTGTAGGGAGGGGCCAGGGTCTCAGAGCTCACCTGCCAGTGCAGGGAGCAGCCTGAGCCACGGAGGGGTAGATGCGCCCACCTCCTCCGGGCCAGACCAGGCGGCTCCTGTGACGCAGGCAGAGGCCAGAGGCACCCCCACTTCTAAGCAGACTCCACCCTGCAGTGCTGTCCCCAGTCTTACTTTCCCAGCTCACCCAGCCCTGCCAGGGCCAATGGGCTTCTGCTCTCTGTTCTGGTGGGTGGGGCGCCCACATGCGCACACTCACCCCCATTACCAGGTTGTGGCGGTGGCAGCTCCTGCTCTGGTCCTTCCTCTGTCTGTCTCCCTGGGACCAGTCAGGGAAGCTGGGCTGGCAGGAATTTTTCCACCCAACTGCTGGGCGGCTGCTAGCACCAGCAATGTGGTGGCCACCCCCATCCCCACAAAGGCTGCTGGGCCTGGCTGCAGCTTTTGGGCTCTTAGGGGCTGGGGAACTGAGGACTCCCCGAGGGCATGGAGACCCCAGGTTCCCATCCCAGACCAAGCCTGTTTGTCCCTTCCAAGCTCCCTAAGCACTTCTCAGCCCCCCAGCACAGGAGCTCATGAAGAGAACCCAAGAGGCTGAGAGGTCTCTCCCTCCCTGCAAGGGTCTTTCCGGTCTCTCTCAGAGTGGAAAATTCGTGGCTGGTCTCTTGTGTGTCCTGTCACTTGACACAGCAGGTCCCAGAACTGGTGCACAGCATCCTTTCCCATGGGCCCCTGGGAGCCTGAGGCTGCCTCCCTGAGCCAGGGCAGTGGGGCCCCCAGGGCAGAGCCTGGTGTATAGTAAATAGCCACCAGCGAGTGGGAGCGCATGCACCCAGGTTAGGAGGCCTGATTGCTCCCCCAGCTTTGCGTTGGGGTTGATGTGTGACTTTGAGCCAGCCTCTCCTTCCCAGGGCTTAGGGTACTGATCTGTGCAGTGGAGCTCAGTACTCACGGTTGTTCTCCCAGAAAACAAGGCAGAGGCCTTGGGGTTGTGAGGGGAGGAAGCTGTAGCTGAAATTATCCCTTCGAAATAAACCTCAGAAGCACATGGCACCACACAGCTTCATCTATGGCGTGGCAGCTCCGTTAACTTTGACTCCGGAGAGGCTCATCCTAACCCAGCTCTCGCCTTGCACTGTGACCAGTGCTGAGTAACAAATCACCCTAGCACTTGGCATTCTCCAAGAACAACCCTTTATTATCTCAGTTTCTGAGGGCCAGGATTCCAGAAGGGGCTTAGCTGGATGGTTGCGGCTCACGGGCTCATGAGGTTCATTTCAGCTGCTGGCTGAGACTGCAGCCTCTCAGGACTTGGCTGGGGCCAAAGGAGTCAAGTGCACTTGGGTGACTGTTGGCATCCATTCCTCAGGACATGAGCTTCTTTCCAGGGCTGTTCTGACATGTGGGAGTGGGGAGGACAGAGAGAGACAGAGACAGGGGCGAGATGGAAATCGCAGAAGTGGCCTATCATCATGTTCTCCATGTTCCACTGGCCGCTCAGACCAGCCCCAGTGCAGCCTGGGAGGATGTGGTACCAGGAAGTGAGGGTCTTTGGGTGCCATCCGGGCATCCGGCTGCCACATTATGCAGTATGGAGCTTGTGTCATCCCCTAAAATGCAGAAGGAAATGTGAAAGGGCAAAGGCTTTTCAACAGTATCAAAGTAGAGGTGTAAACAGGGAAGGTGCTGTTTGGTTTTGGGTGGTTTTTTTTGGCACCTCCCATATGCCAAACACTATCCCAAGCTATTTTCATATATTATTTTCTTTCATCCTCCCAGCTACCACAGGAGGCAGGAAAATCACCGTTTTTCAGGTAAGGAAACATTACATACACAGATGTCAATGGCCAGAGGCAGGTTTTGAACCCAGAAGAGAGCCATTGGCTCTCGCTTTCCAGCCCTGGGTTTCACTGCAGTGCCTCCCACCCCAAGCCAGTTTCTGGAGGTGAGCGAGGTTGGTGTGGTTTCTGCTCGTTGTGCTAGAATCAGGGAAAAGCTTACCCTCTTCAGAGGGGACACTGGAAAGCTCTTTGCAAAGGATCCCCAGCCATTCCCTTGGAAGTGCTTTGCCCTCCACTGTGCCTTCCAGCCTTGTTGGGGAGGAGGATCTGTGTCCCCCTCACAGGAGAAAGCCCTGATACTCAGCCCGCAAGGCAGTGCCCTGGGCCTTTCCCAGTTCTGAGTATGTGCCCCGCCTCTACCCTGCCCAGATCCTCTTAGGGCTCACAGTGAGCTCTGCCCAGGACTCCTACACCCCAGAGGGCAGCTGGCTGGTGCATCCCACCTATAACTCCCCTGGGTACTCCCAGAGAGAGGCTGGGTGTGAGTGTGTGTGTGTGTGTGTGTGTGTGTGTGTGGTACAGAGCCCTCCTGGGTGTCAGAGATGGGCTTAGGCCAGGATTCTGAGTGTCTGCTGAGACTATTTTGTTCAATGCCTGAGTGGCCAAGGACTTAAAAATCAGGAAGGGAGGCTGAGTACATAAGGGGAGACAGGATTTTCCCATCGGTGGTCCCTTCACAATCTCTTCTGAGAAGTCTTAATCCTTTAATCACTTTTATTAATCTCATAACAATCTTTCCAACATCGGTTACATCCTTCTTATCTTGGTTAAACATTTTGGTGAACTCTTGTCACTCAGGGACCTTTTCTTTCCTTCTGCTTCAGGCCTCTCCTCTTACATAGTCTCTCTCTCTCTCTCTCTCTCTCTCTCTCTCTCTCTCTCTCTCTCTCTCTCTTCCCCCTTTGCTCTCTCCTTATCTCCACCTATGCCTTTAGAATCCAATAACCCTTGAATTTCAGAGCTAGCAGGAGCCTACTCGATCAGCCAGTATACCTTTGTCACTTTACAGCTGGGAAAGCCAGGGCTCCGGGATGCTAATCAGCTTGTTCGAGGTCACACACAGGTACAGTGAGTCTGCGCTAAAGCCCCTTAGAGGCGTAAGCTCTTAACCCCAACCTGCACCATGTCTAATCCACACAAACACCTCCGAATGGGTCTAGAGCTTCATTCTGGAGATGAGAGAACTGAGGCAGGAGGGGAAATCACTCAGCCTGGACACAGAAAGGATCTAGTGTTCTGACTTTGTGTTCTGGGCACCCAACCACTAGATGCTCTGCACAAGGCCTGGGCATCCTCCTCTTTCAGATCCTTCAGGACTTCAGGACTTCAGCCCCCTGTCCAACCCAGTGCAGGTGCATCCCACCACTCTCCCTGGCTAGTGGCTCAGAAACCCCTGCATGGAGTTCCCCCAGCCTGGCTCAGGGTCTCTCTGTCTACCAGGGCCATGACAGTGACATCTGCTACTGACCCAAACCTCAGCTCTTCTGCAGGGTTCAATGGGCTAAGTCTGGTGTCAGACACCTGGGCTCTCACCATGGCCACATCAGGCCTCATGCCCCCCACCCCCACTGGGAAAGGGGTTTGCAAATACTTCTCACAGCCTGTGGGAAGCAGAGGGAAATCCCCATTTCTGTAAGCCGTGGGTAGAAGTGGGGGTTTGGGGTGGAGGACACCCACATTCCCATCTCCCCATCTGTTCTCAAGGACCCAGGGAGCAGCTAGACTCTAGGACACACAGTGTCCAGGCTACAGCAGGCACAGCTCTGCGCGTCCCCCCATGCCTGTCTATCAGAGAGCTATAAGCATCCCCCTTTCTCCCTCCAAGCCTAAAGAAAATGGCATCCCCAAGAGAACTGCTCTCCAAACTATCCCAGAAGCCACAGAGACACACATGGACTGCGGCCTGCTCCTCCCTGGTCCCTGCCTCCCTCCTCGGTGACAGTGTCACCCTCACCTCTCTTCTCTCCCCCCACCTCCTCCCCTCTTTGTCTGCCTGAGAAGGAGTTGGTGAGGGTGAAGATGGAAAACCAACTGCCGAACTTAGAAAATAAAAACACCCCGGTCGGCTTTATTAATCTCCTGAAATATGCTCTCCAATTGCTGCCAAGCCGAAAGGGCTTGTGTTTTCCCCTCAAACATCGTAAAAAAGTAGAAATGTTTACAAGGATGACTGGAAATAGTGCAGTAGATCTTTCTGGTAATGTACAAGGTGATGCAATAATTGCTATGGAAACTAGTCATTATAATTCAATAAAAAGGGAGAAAAAACTTAAGTTCATTGTGTTACCTATGACTCTATCGTCACGTTCTTTACATATATTAGCATAAAATCAGGTCCCACTTTATTCTCAGGGTTTTCGCTGGCTCTGCCTTCACAAAAGGGTTTGCATGGTTCGGCTCAGATAAAGCTTTAAAGAGGAGAAGAAAACTTCCTTTGTAAGAAATCACTCTCCCTTTTTTTTTCCCTGGGCAAAATATTTGAGGTTTCTGCATAAATGCAGGTGCAGGTTCTGGAGCAGGTCCTCGGCTTGTACATGAGGAGTCTTACCCAGTGCCATGGAGAGACAATGTGTTTGCTCTATGGAGCCTGAGAAGTGACAGAAAGGGAAGACTTCTTCCTTCTGGGGAGAGGCTATTTGCCAAATAGACAGAAAGATGCAAAGTCACGTGATTGGTTGTACATCTGAGGTCTGAGCAGCTTGTGGAGGCAATTAGGGTTCAGGTGCTGGAGATGCTTGGGGATCCTGGGGTGGCCCTACCACACCGCATGGACACCCGGGCTCTCCTGCACAGCCTCACCTGCCCACCAAGCTCTAGTCACATCCACTCATTTGCACTGGGGACAGTGTAAGCAACTTGCAAAGCCAATCTGCACCCAGGGTCACTGTGATACCAGCAGTGGTGGGAACAACCCTGTGGCAGAGCCAGGAAATGGTGTTTGCTCAAATGCCCATTTCTGGCACTGGGAGATAACATGGAGGATCTAAGCAGCTGGGGCACGGGAAAGCATTCCGGGGCTACAGAGGAGTAAGGTGGAAACCATCACCCAGAGTCTCTAAGGAGCTTGCCGACCTCTCTGTGAGTGGAAGCCCTGAGGCTGGAGAGCAGGGTGAGCAGGCAGGCGGGCCTTCATGCAGCACTGCACACGGGTGAGGCGGTACATCTCCTGGAGCCTTCCTAATTGTGCAGGTTACTATACTTTGCCTTCTGGGACTAGGGCTGGGGCTGGGGCTTGGATTCTGAACCCTGCATTTCTGCTCCATGTGAGCCTCTGTTTGCCAGGGGCACTAGAGGGAGCCTTGTAGCAGCCTCCAAGGAAAGGGACACAAGCTTGTACCTGTTTCCTCCTTAAGGTTAGGTGGCAGCACCTAACACGGCAGGGTACTTCAGCCCTTCGGGGACAGTGGCTCTGGGGCAGACTGTCTTTGCAAGGATGACTAGGCTGTCACACCCCCGGCGGCTCCTCTGCACACACCTGTCCCCAAGCTCCACATCATCTGCCCTCCAGCTCTTCAGCACCCTAAACCTCTTATCCCTCCTCCAAATTTTCTGCCCAATTTCTCCATTGGCTCCCTCTTGGCCCAAAAAGAAGCAACTGCTTCCTGCCATTTTGTACTCTGTATTTCCTCAGTTCCTCCTTTTAGCTTTCCCATTTCATCAGTACCAGATCTGCTGGTTAGCTGTATTAAATTCTCCCTGGTAGAATACCTGGCGTGGTTTCTGCTTCTTACTCTGGGTCTCATCTCTTCTAATCCAGCTCCCACCTTTCTGATGGTCAGACTGATCAGGCTGCTGCCTGGAGAGGCTGACCCCCTATACTTTAGTCCCCACCCAGAGCAGACACCCTCTGGCAGTCCAGTTCCACTAAGGCAGGGGCATACCTCAGCATCCTTCTGAACACAGTCCTCCAGGACTGTACCATTCACCGCCCTGAGTTTGCAGGTGAGAGGGAACCAATTTTCCAATCTTTCCCTGAGGAGTAAGTTTCATATCTGAGCTATGACCCGGGAGAACAGTTTGATCATTTATCTCATGTTTATTGTTCATCCTATATCAGCCATTCTACTGCCTTGCCATATAGAATCTTCAGAGAGAAATAAATTCTGTTGGTGCAATCTCTTTTGTGGGCAGCTTTATGTTTATTTTTGTGTGAAAGAACCCACCTTGGGTACTTGGATCTGCTGTAGGACCGAGGGGAATTTTTAAGCTGAAACTTAATGAAATCAACACAAAGTATTCTTTGAGAATGGTGGAATCCCCTCTTGGGTAGGGGAATGCACTGGTAATTTCAGGATAATTACCCATAACTCTGAGTGGCACACAGTAGCACTCTGACGTGAATTGCTAATCTTGTCCCCATGAAGGTGATGATGGAAATCCTTATCTAGATGTGGCTATAGACACACATTGGATACTGGAGTGATCCCATCTGAAGTCTTTTCCCCAGGTTCAGCTCTTCTTTGTTGATATCTCTCACACTAGTCTTGAGTTTACCCTGCCAGGATGTGTGGCCATGGCTGGAGATAGGTTCGAATGTCAGAAACGGGGACAGAATGCTGTTAGCTGCAGGTGGGCAAAGTTTAGGGCCCTCAGCAGGCAGCCTAACATGCTACAACTTACAAAAAGGCCCTAGAGGTCAGCTTGCTGTCACTGTAACACAATCCTTGAGATTATCAATTGTAAAGAGGAAAGGTTTATTTTGCATCAGAGTTTTGGAGGTTGTTTGACCCTGTTGCTTTTAGGCAGATGAAACAGCTTATCACAGCAGGAGCACCAGCAGAGTGAAAGTGAAGAGGAAGGATCTGGAGACTCATTATTGCGGTCAAGGCCACACCCCCAATAACCTACAATCTCCCACAAGGCCCTGCCTCTTAAAGGCTCCATTACCTCCCAACAATGCCACCTTGGGGACCAAGTCTTACACAAGGACCTTTGAGGGACATTCAAGATCTACATTATAGGAAGAGTCCCCCACAACAAAGAATGATCTGGCCTGGATTGTCCCCAGTGTCCAGGATGAGAAGCTGTGATTTGTACTCAATGTTTTTGTACTAGCTGTGACTTTCTGGTGTCAGGGCCCCCATTTTTATATGCAATGAGATTTCCCTGTTTATAGATAAAAATCGTCAAATGTGGGTACTAAGTATGACACATGTGCTCTGACTTATCTAGTGAGACTTGTCCCCTTGGGTGTACTGTGTGCACTGTCTCCTCCCAAAGCCTAGGACAGTGCCTGGTCTCTTTGGGCCCAGCCACCCTGTCCTTGCCTGGCACGCGTCCTTGGCTGTTGTGGTTCAGATGTGGTGTGAGTGTCTCTCCCACGACTTCATGTGCTGATGTTTAATCCCATCTCTGAGGCCCTCAGAAAGGATTAGAGGTGAGGCCTTTAGGAAGTCATTAGGTTTAGACAAGGGAATCAGTTTGGAGCCACCGTGACTGAACCCTGGTGGCTTTGTAAAAAGTGACCAAGACCAGAAGAGACACAGTGCACTTCTCGTCTCTTGCCAGGGGTGCCTTTTGCCACCTTGGGACCCTGCCAAAGAGGCTGCCACCAGATGATGACCCTTGAGCCTCCAGAACTATGAGCTAAATAACTCTCTCTTCCTTATACAGTTACTGAGCCTCGGGTCTTTTGTTGTAGTGATGAAAAATGGACTAATACTCCAGCCACCTGTTCTGTGGCACATCCAGGCTGGGTCCAAAGACCTGGGAAGAATCTCTTCTAACTTAAGATCAAACTGAGAACATGTCTTTCTTTGGCCTGACTTCTGGACCCCAGGACATTTCCACCCCGCACTGACAAGCTCCTCTCTCCTACTCTGAGCCAATGTAGTTCCAAATTGTGCAGCTTGCATGCCTTATTCTTCCTAATAAGGAAACTGGTAAACTGGCTTCAATCTCCTTGCATTTCACCTTCATCTCGGTTTCCACTCGGGAAGTACAGCCTGTTAGGGGTGTCCCAGGGCTCTGTGGTTCTGTTACGCTCATAACAAGCATGGAGTTCCGAAGGTCTGTTTTTTGCCTCTGGATGTTCAATGCTAGCTTTGTGCAAAATGTGATGCAGACTTCCTTGTCTCCGGTTTGGTGCCGTTGATTTCATTAGAAAAATGAAAAGACAGTCACACCACATTAAATGGTCCAGAAAAATCTCAGCCTCCTCTGGTGACAGGACAGCAATCCAAGCACCCCATTTGTCTCTAGTGTTAGTTAACTGCTGGTCAGTTCCTTTCTGAGTTTACAGAGCTGAATCACAACATCCTGAGGCCTTGGCAGCTGGGAGCCACAACATTCCAGCATTCTTCACTCAGAGAGCCACATTTTCCAGGGAGGGATCTCAATGGTGAGACTTGGGGGCCAATTTTCACCATCAAGAGTTTGAATTTGGGAAGTAAGAGACACTAGAATTATGGGGCCTTGGAATTGTATTATAAAAATCTCAGGATTTTATAATTTTAGATTTTTTTCAAACTTGATATTCTGTAAACCTGGAACTGCTGAAGTAGAGGACGATGGAAGGCCAAACTTAGAAAGACCTTCAGGGCTCCAAGCTCAGGTCAGGAGCTGACCCGCCTCTGGGTCCCCTCTTCACCAACAGAAGGGGTTGCTCTGTGCACACTTGGTGCTGCCCCCAGAGGGGCCCCTGGGACACCACTGTAAAGCTGCCTGTAGGGAGCTTTCTGCCCCAATGCAGCGGTGGGGAGCGGAGCAGATGCCAGAGTCAGGCACTGTGTGTGAGGGCTGTGGGCAGATGCAGCAAAGCAAAGGAAGGACACCCTGGCCCTTGGAGTCAGGGTGACCCTGGGGAGTGCTGCAGACTGGCAGAGAGAGGATGGCACAACTCTGGCTGACTTTTGCCATGTAGAGCTGGCAGCTCTCATTACCCAGCTAAGGCATGTTACAAACCTGAGCTCTAATGCAGACATGCAGAGATTCTTTATCAACAAAGGCGACTGATTCAGATCTCAAATGCAATGCAATTGGACAAAGGAGAGGCATGTAAGGTGAGGGAGGTGCTGTTAGCTTGAGATGCAATCATCCCACAATATAAACACATATCGAAATACTATAAGGTACTCCTTAAATATACACAACTATTATTTGCCAGTTTCAAATAAAGTGTAAAACTCTTGGGCCGCTTTTGGTTGCATGCCCTAAGTTTGCATTTCCTGCCAAAGCCAGCACCTTTCCAGATGATTCTGCACAGTGTCTGGAGCAAGCTGTTCAGGGGTGGAGTTCAGATTCCTATTCTGCTATATTCTGACTGTGCAGCCTTGACCAAGTTACTCAACCCCTCTGTGCCTCCATTTCTACAGCTGTAGAATGGAGACGTTGAGAACCATGACTACTTCATGACCCTGTGATGAGGGCTAAATGGGTTCAGATATGCAAATCATTTAGTAAGTACACATGGGTTAGCATCCATACTATTCTTAGTCTTCTGCAGCTGCTCACTGTTTGCATTTGCAGTGTAGCCCTGGCAGAAGAGAAGAACAGACTGATTCACAAGGAAGGTCTTTTTGCAGATGGGGAGACTGAGGCCCAGGCATGTTTTCCACAAGCTCAAAGCCCCACAGCAAATGCCTGGCAGAGCCTGGCTCTCCAAATCTGGCCGTTTCTCCTCTCCAATACTCTCTTTGCCCTCCCAGCTGGCCAGCCCGAAACTGCCACCCTGCCAGATGTCCCTTGCTGCACTCCAGACGCAAAATGACAATGAGGTGCACTATTTTTTTTAAGAAAGAGAGAGAGAAGGGAGCAGAGGGTGGGAGAAGAGCTGTTCTCATCACAAATTTCTCCCTGGCCCTCTTCCCAGACTTGAAGTTCCTGGCAGCCCTGGCAGGGATCCGGGCAGGAGAGGGAGCGAGGGTACTGGGCAGCAGCGGGGGAGCCGCGGGCCCAGAACCACCTGCTCCGGTTTCTCGGGCTGGGCGTCCCGCGGGACCAGCGTGAAGCCGCGAGAATGAAAACGCAGAGTCGCTGGTGCACAGACTCGGCCCGTTACAGAGGCTGTCACGGGGCCACTGAGCACGGGCGGAGCCCGGACACCCCGCCTCCTCCACGTGGCGACTCGCAAAGCAGAAAGAGTTCGAGGAGGGTTAAAAGACATCCTCGCCTCTCCCGTGTCCTGCTGAGATAAAACCACCGCTGGGAGACCCAGGACAATTTTTATATAGGATTAGAAAACAAAAATCAATATTTAATTATCTGTAAGCTTTTTGTGTCACTGAATCTTTAGCGCTCTAACAGGGAGCGCAGGCTGCCAGTGCAAGAGTAAGTCATTAAGGACGCCTCGTCGCCGGCCATCCCTTTTTAGTGTCAGGCCATAAATAGAGTACATTATCACTCCGCACGTGCTGGTATTGTTATTTATCTTTACAATCTTTATTTACCTCTATTTATAGCAGATTTCCCCCATATATTCCGAGGCCAGGTTAACTTTCACGGAGTTCATGAAAAGAAGGTACTTAAAACTTTGGAACATGCTTATGTGGACAGATGGTAAGGTTTTCAGAAGCTATGAGGCCCAGAAGGCCGATTTGAAGGGTGTTGATTTTCTTTCCCTTCTTCTCTTATTGCCCACATTTATCGCGGGAAGTCTGTCCAGAGTCCTCCATCCCCGGCACAGTTACCACAGCCAAACTGGATATTCATGGCCCATAGGGCTGGAAAATCCTGATCCTGGACTTGTAGGTGCCACCTGGAAAGGGGTCCTTTCATCTTCTGGTGAAGTCGTCTCCGGAGACCTGTGCTTCCTTAGGGAAATCCTCACCAGATTTTGTACCTCGCCATCTTATTTTAGCCTTAGTCACACTGGCTTGTAACAGTCTGTTCAGTGAGCTGCCTCCCCCATTTCCACTGGGCTGGGACAGAAGCTGGGACACCAGGGAATCTGCACTGCCTAACACAGTTTCTGGCACATGGTAGATTCATGATGAATGCAAGTTATTATTGCATAGAGAAACAGCAGAGTTAAAGTTAAAACTAGCATTAGGCTGACCTGAGTCTGTACGTCCTCTTTGGAGCTTATTACCTTGGCGACACTGGTCAGGTTAATTACCCTCTCTGAGCCTCAGTTTCCTCATTGAGTGACTAGGATGGCCCAGTGCCCAGGGTAGAAAGCACATGGAATGAGCTAATTTTGTATCATTAACCCAAAGAGCCACATAACTCTTGGAAACCAGTGGGAATGTGGGGAAGGGATGAATGAGCATGTGGATGGCTGGCTGGCTGGATGGGTAAGTGGATGGGTGGATGGGTAGGTGAATGGGTGGATGGAAACACAGGAAGGGCCTTCCTCTGAAGCATTTAATAAGCATTTTTGCTTTTTAATTTCAAAAATAAGGCAGTCTAGGAGCAGACTTGAGGATATGTAAAAATCTGCATGCAATAAAGGCAGCATTTCAACTCAACTGGGAAAAGATTATCCCACAAATAACATTGGGAAAATTGTTTAACTATTAGAGAACAAAACCAGTTAAAGTAATACTTCACAGCCATTCAGCAGAATCAATTCCTGACAGATGGACTGCTGCTAACTATGAAGCATAAAACTCTATGACCCCCAGGTGAAAATGTGGGGTGGCATTTTATGACCTCTCACACTGAGGGGGTTTCTAAGTATAAAGACAATAATACACTATGAAAGAAACAGGTTGCTTAGACTAAATAAAATGAAAATATTTACAGATTTAAAAATAAAAGACAGTACACTGGGAAAAAACATTTTCTTCATCTACACCAGACAAAGGATTAATAGACACAGTAAGGAAATAGCTCTTGGATACTATTAAGAAAGCAAATAAAAAAATAATAAGGCAAAGAATGAAAAAGTATTGAATATTTAAAAAAGTAGAGAAGTGGCCAGATAAGTACACAGCATGAGCTAAACTTCACTGGCAATAAAAGTAATGCAACTCATACAAACAGCGACATTTAAAACCATCAAATCAGCAAACTTTTGCTTGATGGCAACACGTCCTGCTTCCAAAGACTCAGCAAAGCAGGAACAGTCCTGGGTGTTGTGGCCACAACCTTCAGGGAGCCTCAGACTAAATGGCTTCTGTTCTTTGCCTTGAAATTTTGTGCCATTTGTTATGTTGTATCTTGGGTGAAAGTTGAGAGATGCAGTTTTAATACAGTTGCCCTGTGTCAGTTCCCCTTCAGCCAGACTAGAAACGTGAACTTTTTCTTCCCTTAACAAACACTTAACAGGACCTATCATAATTTTTTTATAATTTGAAAAATTGGTTTTATTATTCGTTTTTAAAGATAAATTTTATTTTATCCCATTCCCCCTCAAGCCCCCTCCCCTCCCTATATACAAAAGCTTTGTTTCCATTTCTCCTATTTTCACTTTTTTCTTGTCCCTTCTTTCCTTCCTCCCTCCTCCCTTGTTCCTCTTCCCATCTGAACACTTTCTTCCCATTTTCTAACATCTACTATATATTTCAGTCCTTATATCCACTTTCAGTTTCTCACACCAGAGAAACTACTTGGTATTTAAACATGTGTGTTCATTTATTTCATGTAAGAGTATGATATCAAAGTTCATCCACTTAGCTGTAAATGTCTGAACCTCATCCTTCTTTATGCCAGAGTAGTACCCCATTGTATAAAAAAAAAAACACATCTTCTTTATCCACTCGTCAGTTGATGGGCATTTGGACTGATTCCAAGATTTAGCTATTACAAACTGTGCTGCTATAAACATGGGTGTGCATATATCACTGTGGTGTGATGCTTTTAATTCTTTCAGGAAGATACCAAGAAGAGGTAGAGCTGGGTCAAATGGAACTTCTAGTTTTAGTTTTTTTGAGAAATCTCCACATTGATTTCCACAGTGGTTGCACCAGTCTACACTCCCACCAACAGTGAAGAAGGGTTCCTTTTCCCCACAGACCCTCCAGCATTTGGTTATTAGTTAATTTTTTGACAGCAGCCATTCTTTCTGGAGATGGAATCTCAGCATTGTTTTAATTTGCATCTCTTGAATGATCAGTGATGTTGAACATTTTTTTCATATATGTATTTGCTGTTTCTAATTATCTACAAAGTGTCTTTTCACTTCAAATGCCCATTTTTGCATTGAGTATTTAAATTTGGGGGGTGGGTCTGATTTTTTTGAGTTCTTTATATATTCTAGATAATAGTCTTTTATCTGAATAGCTGGTAAAAAAAAATTTTCCCACTCTGTGGGTTGTGTCTTCATTCTGTTGGTGGTTTCTCTTGCTGTGCAAAAGCTTTTTTTTGGTACTAGGGACCAAACTTGGGACCTTGCGCTTACGAGGCAGGCGCCTGAACCACTGAGCTAAATCCCCAATCCTGCAAAAGCTTTTTAATAAGATGAGGTCTCAGTTGTTGATTCTTTGTAGTACTTCTGGTGCGGTCTGGGTTTTTTTCATGGAGTCTTTGCCTACTCCTATGTCCTCAAGTGTTCTACCTATTCTCTCTTCCAGCAGATTTAGCGTAAGAAGAAAAAAATTTAAAGGCAATACCTAAATAAAAAACTGCCTATTTAGATTGGAAACATCTACAGGGTCCATGTCTATGGCATGAATCTGTCTAAAACCAGCCAATGCCAGGTTTTTCAGGAGCTCACATCCTAAGCCGCCAGTTCCAATGACTAGACCTTTACATGTGTCTAGCAAAAGCTGGAGAGATTCAGTGCTCAGTTTGAAATCAGGGTGTGTGAAGGGTCCAGGTCGCTGAGGAACTTCTTTACGTGGTCCCAGCAACCTTCCCAGTCCCCAGGGTCCCCACACCCTCCTCCAACAGCCATTTTCTCAGCCAGCAGCCCCTCTATTCTCCTTCTTTTCTTCTCTGGCTCCTCACCATCCACCATAAATCAGTTTTATTATTCTTTTCAAAGAACTTTTGGATTACTGACCCTCTCTGTTGTGTGCTTAGTTTTTCATTAATTCATTATTTTAAACATACCTTTTCCTTGCCCTGGAAATTCTGTTTTCAGAAATCTGTCAGCATCAACATTTATACACATGGTTAAAAATATTTTTGCAAGAACATTGCAACATCATTAACACTAACATAGAATAAAATTGGAAGCAACTTAAGTACCTTTCAAGAAGAGAATGGTTAAGTAAACCAAAATGGCTACAACTTCAACCTTGTATGGCCACATGATAGACTACTATACAGCCATCAAAAAGAGTGGAGCAGTTTAAGACATGCCAGTGTTGTTCTTGAAAATGTCCATACTAGATTATTAAGAGAGAAGAGTGATTTCTAAAATGCATCTATACTATGGTCCAATTTATGTAGCGAATTAAAATGCATATATTATCATGGCCTCAAAACAAGGGCAATGTTATGGATATGTTCTTTTTTTAGCTTCTGCATTTTGTGTTATTTATCATAGGGCTGTTTGTTCCCATAGAAACAACTTCTCCAACACTGCTCATAAGTCAGGATCTGGCTGCTTCTACACGCAGCCCATGTCACAACCCTCAGGGTGTGCTGGACACTCAGTTGATGCCCAGTGTTGGTCTGGAGGGCGGGTTCCCACTCTCTGTGGCGATTCTCACAGCTCCCTTCTACCCCACATCTGCTCTCACCCAGACTTCATGCCCAGACCTGCACCCCGAATACCCTCCCCTGCTGTGCCCACCTGGAAGCCTCCATGAAACCTCAACCAGCAGCTCCCTCAGGTAGCATTTCCAAGTGCTCCACTCTGCCTTAAGTCCTGAAACTATTTTAGCACATGCTCCACAGGGGGAAATCTGGGGTCCACTGGCAGCAGAGTCGCTGAGCCCATCCTTTTATTTATAGGTGAAGAAAATTCTCATAACATACAATGAACACACATGCAATATACAAGTTAGTGGTGATTTTTGACATCTACATTTCTGAACCTCAACCCAGTTATATGGCATTGCAAGCTCTGTTGGGCCCAACAATCTGCATTATTAGTCAAGCTCCCAGACAATTTCTGCAAACACTGAAGTTTATTTAGTTTTAGTTTAGCCCTAAAATCATGTTTTACTATAACAGCTAGTGAATGACTGCTTGCATGTCCTTTAACTTGCAATCCCTGGACTGTGAGAACCTGCATGAAGATAGAGCGGTAGATGTGTAGCTACGTTCACAGAGGTAAATAGGTATCTGCATATGTGTATGGATTAGTGTGACCATATTGAGTACGTTCTGTTGTATTCCTCTAAGAAGTTTTGCATACTGTAAAGTGCTGTCCAGAAGGAGGAAGTGGGAAAATGCCCCTTTGCCAGGGACCCAGCAGTCAGGGCCAGGGCCTCCACCTTGCAGAGCTTTCAGCTGGGGGTTTGTCGCTTCCCCTCCCCAGCACTGGCTGGTCTTGACAGCCGCCAGAAAGACCCTGTCCCACAACCCTCACAGCAGCATATCAGAGGCAAGGCTCCAGCAGAGGGAAGTCGGCTTCTGGTGCTTTCTGAAACCCCTCTCAGGCTGAGGACAGGGTGTTGGCAGGTCCAGTGTGGCTCCCTGCCTGGGGACAGCTATGATGTGGAGGCCCCATCTCTATCTCAGGGGCCTGTTCCATCCTTACCCAAGGACCTACTGCCTTTTGGGAGCCCATGGGCTGGAGTAAGAGAGGAAGGAGGTGACAGCTAGGCCAGAGGGAGGGAGGGTGGCGAGGGCCCCTCTCCAAAAGCCAGCAACTCATCTTTCAATTAGGACACTTTCATTTCCTCACAAACTGGTGTGCCCTGTGGAGAAAATCACACCACATATCACAGCAAGAAAGCACAGAGGTGTAAAAGCCCTGGACATTGCCAGAACTTGGTTCAAATCCCCACTCTACCACTTCCGGGCTGTGCTACCCAAGCCAGGTACTGGCCCTTTCTGAGCCCTTTCCTCGTGTATAAGATACTATCCCAGAGTTTCTTTGTAAGGTTTAAATTACCCAATGTCTGTGAGAGGCAGTATGCAACTCTCGGAATACACAGGAAATATCTCTTCTCTACATGTTAATGACTCCCACAAATGTGTACCTCCTCAGAGGACAGCTCTGTCTTCCATGGTCATAAAACACCACAGCCAGGCCAAGCGGAAGCAGCTCTGAATCAGAATCTGACACCTGGGCTCCATCTCTGTCACTTGGGGACCTGGGCAAGCAAATGCAGGAATAGTCCGATAGAGGGGCCGGTCCAGAGCCTTTCACCTGCAAGGACTGTCTGACGACCTTGCCTGGCTTCGGCACCATTTCTCAGATGAGCATGCTGAGGCCTAGTGAGGAGAAGTCAGTTACATAAGATGAGGAGAAGCCAGGAAGAGCTGGGTTTCCCACAGGGTGGGTCTGGCTCCAGTATCCATGTTCTTTCTACCCACTTCCTCTTGGTCTTTCAATAATGACAATAACAAATGATAGCTACCATTTATTTAACACTCCCTGTAGGTTGAGCATGCTTTAAAGACTTCGCGCTCTTCCTATCCATTAACTGTCACCACAAGCCATGAGGCAACATGCTCTGCCATCCCCCATTTTCCAGATGAGGACATTTATGCTCAGCTACTCTGTGGTATGGTCAGAATTTGAACCCAGGACCTTTTGAGTCTTTTTCTCCCTTTCCCTTAATGACTCACACAGGTATTAAACAGCCCCAGAGGTGCCTAGGGAATGAACCAAGGTGAGAAAGCTCTCCTGTCATTGCTCCCTCAAGGAAGAGGAGGAGGAAGTCCCCAGAATAGTGTCAGGTCACGTCTGCCCAGACACGTTTCCTATTCACCAGCCCTCCCTCCCGCACCCCAGCCTTTCCAGTCAGTCATGACAATGACAAGAAGCCTAGGCCATAAACAAGTTGCACAAATTTCACAGATGCCCTGGGAAACTCAAGCCGGGAAATGGCTCGGCATATGTCTAAATGGTTAATTGACTTAATTGCTGAGCACTGGGCGATTAGCTCACTTGATCCACCCCAGTGGCCACAAAACGTCCTTAATGGTGTTCCGTTTATTTGTATGTTAAGCTCCAGTTACTATTACGGGAAACTTTTCAATTGCTGATTACCTCATAAATATGTAATTGGAGTCGCAGGGGAGAGGGACTGGGAACCTCTCACCAAGGCTTTCTGAGCAATGGTGAAAGGTGGTATTTATTCACCTACTCAGCAGTTGTTTCTTGAGCACCTACTATGTGCCAAATCCTCTGTGAGGAGGCCCTGGAGGAGATGGAATCGAAAACAAATTGGGCAAAATCCTTGGCTTTGTGGAATGTGCATTCTAGCAGGAATAGACAGACTGTAAATAAGAAAATACATATGCACGTGAAATCACTTAAAATAGGAACTATGGCAAAAAATAAAACAGTGACTGACGGGAGGAATGAGCTGGAAAGAGTTTGCTTGGGTGAGGGTGGTCTGAAAAGGTTTGTCTAGGGACTGGCATTTGGACAATGCACACACGCAAAGTAGGAATTATCCCTTCAAGATTTGGGGGGACAGTGCTGGAGGCAGGGGCCAGCAGAGTTTGATTAGGACCCTGAGACAGTGGTGAGCTGATCTCGCCTGAGAGCCAGAAGCAGGCCAGTTTGCCCAAAGCAGAGCGGGACAAGTGCGAGCAGCACGGGGAGAGCGTGCAGGTGGGCGGGCGCAGACCGCAGGTACCGAAGCACAATGGAAAAGCACTGCATGATTTGTATCGACTCCTCTGGCTGTCGGCTGGTATGGGTTAATGGGGAGCTGTAGGGAGACCAGTCCTCCGAGCTTAGCTGAGGTAACAGCACTTTGTAGCAGGTCACCGTTTAGCCGCCCTGGGGTTCTTCACCAGGTGCTGAGGCTGTGCGCAGACTGCAGCAAAGCGGAGCCATCCGTCCACAGTCACGTTTGCTGAGACCAGCGGAATTCCCGGTGAGGATAGGAACGGAGTGCACGTAAACATATCATTCTTCCTGGGTATTCTGGCTCTTGCTTTTGCTTTTTGCTGTGTAACTTAGAGCCTCATAAAAACAGGAGCTTGGTAAGCAGGAGGTGGCAAATTTGCTAGTGCAGCTGCCCGGAAGCCGCCTACCACTCTGTTAGCAAGCGATTATAAACCCATTTGGAGCCAAGCTGGACTTGTCCGAATCATTCTTTGATCTGCTGGTGACTTCCTAATTCAGAAGGAGCCATTTCCTTTACATTTCCCCAGGAAATTCACAGAACAGGTGGGGTGGGGGTATGAGTGACCAGTGAGGGACACTCACCATTGAGGTGAAAGGGGGTGACTTAAACCAGGTTTCCAGGGAGTAGATGCATATTTCTGAGTGTCCCTGGGAAGCAGATGGAATGGGACCTAGTCTGAAGAACCCAAAGACTCCTGGGTTTTAGCTTAAGCCACTGGGATGATGGTAGAGCCATTTGGAAAGATGGCAACCACCTGGAGATGAACAGGTGGGTAGGTAGACTGGTGGCTTTGAAAAGAGCAAGTTGGCCCAGACAGTTTGGAAGGTGGGATACCAGACTCAGGAAGAAAGCGGTCAGCAGTCACTGAAGCCCAGACAAGACGCGACTGTGGCCAGGGCTGGGACCAGGACCACGGAGTGGTGGGTTGTGACCTTGTGCCTGTTTACCTGAACTTGGAATGAAGCGGCAAATTGACTTTGGTCAAATCAATGTAATACAAGTCCAGAAAATAGACACCTTAATTCTGTCATACCCCAAATTATTACCCGTAGCCCCATCTTAATCCTTCTGAAGTTGGGTGGGGGTGAGGGAGACAGATCAAAATTAGAATGATATCAAGCAGAAAATAATCTTCAGTCTGGGTTGCACTGATAAAAAAATAGGCAGAATTCATGATTACCATATAAAACTGTTTATGTTGGTGATTATATGTTACTGCCACCTCCAGGTCCTGGCAGTAAATGACTTAATTGCTTTAGAGCTGGGGTGTGGGAAGCAGGAGGATTGTGCCGGATGGTGGGATGGAGAAAACCTCCCGTCTCCATTTCCCACCCGCAGTGGCTTCTGGGTGTCTCCCTGGCTTCTGCATCAGCTTCTGTGGAACATGGCAACTATGGCCTTTGTGCTAATCAAGATGGCCAAGGCAGAAGTGGGGCTGCCCCCAGAAATCTTAGTGTCAAAAGGGATTCATCAGGTTTGGGCTGAAAAGGAGAGAGGGAAGCAGACCTTGATTTCCAGGCAGAAGGACATCACAGATGGGCGTGGTTGCAACCTGTGCACCACAGAGTGTTCCACTTGCCTGTTGGTCCCATGAGTCTGGGAGCCCTAGGAGGACCAAAGCTCTCAAGTTTCCTCCTCAACTTCTCCCAGTACCCAGTGCCCAAGTCCAGGTTTCCCAAAAGTAACTGTGAGACATGGATTGAGGGCAATCCCAGGAAGCTTCCATATAGGGGTGGGAGGGAGTCACAGTAGGAAGGACACCAACATGTGTCATATTATCAAGGATGGTGCCACCATGGGCCCCTGGGGAGCTTCTAGGGGAATGGAGAACTGAGTGAGAGTGGGAGCTGGGGTATTTATACTTCCCTTCCACCATGTCCAGTGGACAGAGAAAGCCTTAGGGTCCAGGAAGCCCGTGGGAAAAGAGACAGACACAGTGGCACTTGGAAACTGGACTGCAGTGCCTTGGAAATGGGACACCAAAGAGCACTGGACAGACAACTCACAGAGCCAAATACGTTACATGAAATTAAATAAATGGCTGGAGTATGGGACCCTCAAGACTCCAGCTCCCTGCCAACTTGCCTTTTTAGTTCTTGCTCTAGAAGTTACCACCTTCAGGTCCTTGGAGAGGCCCCTGAGCCTCTTGGTGGCTCAATTTCCCATTGGCAATGTGGCAATGACTGTGCTGTTTATATAACGGAGAACGCCCAATGTGAGATCCCATTTCAGCTGTTCATCCATGTGAGCCATTAGTAAGTGCTGACTGCATGCCTGCTTCAGCACTAAGCACTACAGGAAGCAAGATGCAGCGCCTCCTATCAGACAGGACCTCCCAGGAGGTCTCAGACTCCCTTGTTTCCTGCCCTCTGGGGGTAGGATGCATGAAAAACAGGGCTGAGGATCTTGCAGAACCTGTGGCCAGAGCTTGACAGGAAACCTCTCATCCAGCCCTGGGTGCCACAATAAGCTCTACAAGGAGCAGCTTTCCTTCATTCACTCATTCATTCATTCATTCTTTCACTCACTCATTCCACATGTACTGATGGGGGGGTGTATCATCAGTACATCATGTGTATCCATGTACCACTAGATGGGCATTTGAATCATTTCCTCATTAGGGTTATTGTGAATCATGCTGCTATGTTCATTCTTGTGCAAGTTGTAGGGCAAACACATTCTGATTTCTCTTGGATGCAGACCCAAGAGTGGAATCACTGAATCATGCAGGCATTCTATTGTTGATATTTTGGGGAAGTTCCAATTGGCTTTACAAGGAACTGCACCACTTTACATTCCCAACAGCAATGTGTGATGCTTGCAATTTCTCCTTAGCCTCACCAACACTTGTTATTGTCTAATTTTTAATTATAGCAATCTTAGTTGGTACTAAAGAGTGACCTCATTGTGATTTGATTAGCATTTTCCTAATAACTAAGAATTGAGCAGCTCTTCCTGTCCCCGATGGCCATTTGTGCACGTGCTTTAGGAAAATGTCAATTCAAACACTTTGCTTATTTTTAAGTTGAATTGTCTTTTTATTATTGAGGCTTATGCATTATTTATATTCTAAAAGCAAGGCCTTTTTAAGCTAAGTTTTTGGTATATGTTTACTATACATAATAATTACATTCACCTTGGGGAATTGGTACATACACATTTCACATTTTAATCATTTTTGCTTCTCCTTCCCCTCCCTGCTCTTCCCCTTTCCTCAGATTCCCTTTTCATCTCTACAATGTTTACCTCCCTGTCTCCTATCATCTCTCTTTTAGTTTGCTCTTTAAATTACTTATATTTTGGCTTTCTCATATAAGAGAAACCATTAGATATGTAGCCTTTTGTGTTTTGCTTTACTTAGCATTACAGTCTTTTTTAAGAGAGAGAGAGAGAGAATCTCATTATGTAGTTCAGGCTGGCCTTGAATTCACTGTGTAGCATAGGGCCTCCTGCCTCAGTTTCCCAAGTGCCAGGATTAAAAGTGTGCACCACCACACCTGGCCTCAGCATTACAGTCTTAAGATCTACCCATTTTCCTAAGTGTGACTAAAATCTGTCCTTCTTTATGGCTGAATAGTACTCCATTGTGTGTGTGTGTATCATTTTCTTTATCTGTTTATCTGTTAATGGACAAAAATGACACTTTCGTAGTTTTGCTATTATGACGTGTGCTGCTATGAACATGGGTATATGTGTATCCCTGTAATATGATGTCCTTAACTCTTTTGAGAAGATTCTTATGAGATATATGACCTGCAAATCATTTCTTCCATTCTATGGATTGTCTTTACACTTTCGTAAAGATATCATTTATAGCACACAGGTTTCTAATCTTGATGAAGTCCAAATTATCTATTTTTTTCCTTGTCTTTTCAGCTTTTGATATCATATCTAAAAAATCATTGCCTAAGCCAGGGTCACGAGGAGTTAGTCTTCTATTTTCTTCTAGGAGTTTTGTTACTGTAACTCTTACGTTTAAGCTATGGTCTGTGAGTTTTGTTCTCTTGCATTTGTCCCTAGCATTTGTATTTTCTCCCATTTAATAGTCTTGGCATCTTTCTCAGAAATCAATTGACCATAGATGTTTGTATTTATTTCTGGACTCTCAATTCTACTGCATTGATCTACATGTCTATCCTTCCAATACCCTTCTTAAATGTGGTCAATTTTTGCCTCCAAATATTACTTATATGCTGATGTTGCTCTTTCAGAGTAGACCATCAGCACCCAAGCAAAGTGGAATAGGACACCATCTCGGCCATGAGTCATGATCTCACCTCTTTCATGCTGTGTGAGTCTGGACAATTTATTTAAACTCTCTGAGCCTGCAGTTCTCAGAGATTTATTAATAAATATAAGAATAGCACCATCACAAATCCCTGTACCAGCCCAGTGTCTTACATGGAGAGCATGCTAGGCATGTGTGAACTGGATAAAGGAGTGGTCCCTCTTGCTGGGGAAGCCAGGGGACAAAGCTCTGGTTGTAGCCACCCACTGATATAAATAAACAGTGGCTTAGTGCTACCTGGGACATCAATCTGGTTTCCTTCTGCTTTTTTCTTTGCAAGACATCAGCCTGCTCCCTCGCGCGCCTCAGCCCTGCTGGAGGCTCAGAGCTGCCTTCCTCCCTCCCAGCCTGTGGGGGCCCCTGATCTCAAAGCAAGCTTCTCAAACTTGCAGGTTTCCAGCACCTTTATTTCAGAACTGTTTCACCCAAAGCAATCTCTAATGCTCCGCTGATTAGGTATTTATGTGCAAACAGCTTAATGGACATTCAGGTCCTAACAATTTAGTGGCCATTTGAAAAATTAACATGCACAAGGTATGTTGATCAAAGAATAACATTTTTAATTTCCATCTTAATTTCATTCTTAATTCCTTCCATTCTTAATTTCTTTCTTAAAGAAGCACCATCACTTTGTATGGAACTGTGTGTGCCCATGGGCTCTGTGAAGCCTCAGGAACTTCAGCATCAGACAGGGCCCTGCCACCCTCATTTCCTGGTCCCCATTGATTTTGGCACAGTCTTTTGCTTTTTATCACAGCAAATGCTGGAAACTCAGGGTCACAAAGATACGATGTCACCAGAAGGAATGTGTGACCTAATGCTGAAACTGTGCACAATGCTAGCAGTTCATGTGTTTTCCACTAGGCCTTGGCCGTTTACAATGTCTTGTGTGTGTTGCCCTGGGGCCCTGTGTGCTATGGTACAGTTTAGGAATCACTGTCCAGGAAGAATGAGCAAGGGAATGCGTTCTTTCGATTTCCCCTCCAATGCCAGGTCTGCTAGTGATTCCCTGTGTGACATTGGGCCAGTTCCCTGCCATCGCTGGAGCCTTCCTTTTCCTCATCTTCTGCTCAATGCTCCAATGCTTTGTCTCCCTCCTCCTCCTTCTCATCTCTTCTGATACAGGGTCTTTAGTATGTGGCAAGCACCCTACTCCTCATAGCTGCTCCCTCATTTCACAGGGGGGACACTGAGGCTCTACCAGGTTCCACATGGCAGGCAGGAAGGGG
This sequence comes from Heterocephalus glaber, assembly GCF_000247695.1. The sequence goes on along the minus strand of NW_004624747.1, from coordinate 3,549,250 downwards.
CCCACTTTGCATGTGCCTGCTGCCCACCCCTTGGAAACTGTGGCGCTCTGGACCTTCTGGGGACAGGAAAAGCTGTCCCCTTGACCACACCAGAGCCACCAAGGGGCCCCTCCAGCTGGAGGCCTGGCTGTGTGCTGTGTTGACACTCCGGGTGCAGACCCACCCACCCATAGTCCTGCCCCTGTGCTCACTTTCTTTGCTCTCACAGAGCCGGGGCAAGGTATGGATGGCAAAGGAACTGCTCATGACTGGATACCAGAACAACCGTCTCAAGCTTTGCAATGGTCCACCAACCCTGGATCATTTTCATTTTCCTTTGTTTTATTCCATTAAAAAACTTCAGAACACCGCCTTCAGGACAAAACACAAGCTCCTTCGTGTGGCTCAGAAGGCCAACTCCTTCTGCCACCACCTCATCCTGGGCTCCCTCCACCAGGCCATCCCCTCCTGGTCCAAGGAGCCAGAATGGACCTGCTTTGCTGGGGAAGTGACACCTGCCCTGCACCAGGCCCTGTGCTGGGTGCTGGGGATGGGGATGCCGTGCTTGCCTCATGGAACTGGTAGTGTTGGGAGACAGAGAAAGAGGGTGAGAGAGATTCGCAGCCATCACACAGGTAACGGCGGAGTCCTGACTGTGGGAAGCATCACGTGGTCTCTGCCACCTGAGCTGATAGTGTCCCTGTGACTCTGCCCTGGCCTCTTCACAGTGAGTTGTAAGTATCTTCTCAGTTAAGCAGTTCCACATGGGGCCCGATCGTCACCGAAGCCCTATCACAGTTTACATCTGGATGTCCCCAAAGTCTCACATGTGTGGAAGGTGATTGGAACGTGGGGCGCTGTGCTCACTAGTGGATTCACCCACTGATGAGTTCAGGACTGAATGTGCTGTTAGAGGGGGGCCTGGTTAGAGGCGGGTCCCTGGGGCCATGGCGTAAGGGTGTGCCCTTGTCCCTTGTCTCCTCTTCTCTGCTTCCTTGCTGCCATGGTTTGAGCATCTGTTCCTCCTTCTTGCCCCTCTGCCACCCTGCTTCTTGCTGGAAGCCAGTAGGCCATGGACTGAAACTATGAACCAAAATAAAACTCTCCTCCTTTCAAGTGTGTGTATTTGACGCTGTGTGTCAGCATGGGGAAAGTGACCGAGACAAGGCCTAACACAGTACCTGGCACATAATAGGTGCTCGATAAAACCTGTGTCAAATGAGTAGATGCTCACTGGAGAGACAACAGAAAATAGAGACAGAAAACCCTAAAGTCTCTTGCATGCATGCATGCACGAATTTATGAGTCAGAGCTTGACAGAAATGACTAACATATCCCAAATGCCTACTCTGTGCCAGGTTAAGACATTGGCATATATTTTACCACATCTCCAACATAAGAATGTTACAAAGTATCATGAAGTCCATTTGTCAGGCTAAAAATAGCATTGTAAATGGTAACAACAGTACTAATAATAGTAACAGTGACGGTGGTGGTGATGACAGCAGCTGTCATTTAAACCCTTGGACCAGGCACAGTGTCACGCCTTCTGCTGTCACCCTCACACAAACTTTTCAGATGAAGACATGGCTGGGTATGTGGCTCGGGGATAGCATGCTGGCCTAGCACACATGGGCCCTAGGTTCAATCTCCAGCACCACAGGGAAAGAAAAGAAAAAAACCAGGTAGGAATCTCATGGGGAAGGCCAGGCCATCCCTTGAAATGTGCTGAGCCACAATGTGGCAGCACATCAGATCGGACCTTCTGCCTCGGAAGCTCATGATCAATGCCCTGAATCACAATGTGCCCTGTGTGCTGTGTCCTGCATCCCGGACGAGCCCGTACAGAGATGGAGGGGCGGCACGGATCCACGGCCCCGCTCTTCCAGCTGGGACTGGTCCCACTCGAGCAGGACAGGGCATCTGGGGCAGGAGTCTGGGTGGGGGCGGGCAGGATCCCACCCGCTGAGTCCACCCCAGGGCCTTAGCAGCAGCAGGCTGAGAGCCCTGGAGCGCCCAGCTTCCCCATGATTGGCAGCTTGCAGATGGTGGAGGTGCCTCAGAATTTATTATCCAAGCACGCCTTTCAGAGGGGCCGCACTGCCTGACACTGCTTTATCGGAAAGCTGGGAATGGTTAGCTGAGCCCATCTGTTAGCCAAAAAGGAGAACTCAGTGGGTGGGGAAGTCTGCAGAGTCATTGAAAAGGAATTTCTCTGATGCTGAAGCCAAGGTGGAAGGTTATCTGCCCATGGGCCCTCAAGCTGTCTGGTTTGGGGGCCTGGGGGTTTGGTTGCAGGGTGTGTGTGCGTGCGTGTGTGTGTGTGTGTGTGTGTGTGTGTGGTGGGGGGAGCCTTTTTCCTTGTTCTAAACCCCAAACTGCTGGAGCCCCTCCCGCTCTGAGCAATAACTCTAAGTCTGCTGTAATCTTTCGTAGCAAAAACCTACCACATTAACATCCACAGTGTCTTGGTGACGAATCTGGGACAGATGGGGATAAACGCAATGATCTGAATTAATACCGGGGTCGCTAATGAATCCAGGAGCCAGAGAGTAATGAGGAGAAGTTACTGCTCTTGCTGTGGGGAGCTGGGTGCTGGATGCCCCCCTCTCCTCCCAGGGACAGAAGCCCAGAAGAAGGCTCAGGGGTGGGCACTCGGTTCCCATGGCTGAGTCTCAGGTGTGGTTTGTGAGGCGTTTACGACACAGGCTGGTGGATGGCAGGAGACAGAGGATGAATCCTTCAGTGTATCAAAGGCTTGGGAAAAGCACTGCACTGGGTTCAGAGGCAGGGTTTGGCTGGGTTGAAGTGCAGGCTCTTGTGGGTGGGATTAGGGCCTGTGATCCTTTCCTCAGATGCTCCACGGACTAGCCCTGTCTTAGAGGGGGACATGTACTGCCTGCTGCCTGGGCTGGCCATGCTGAGGGCTTAGCTTGTTTTCTATGCTCCACACCAGGCTGCTCTGATTGGCTCATTCCATCCAGGGGCATAGCCTCTTAACTTGCACAAGGGCAGGCAGTTGACGAGAGCTGGAACCCACCACACCAAGAACCCGCTCAAGGGCCTGAACCCTGGCCCTGCCACTTCCTGCATCTGCCTCAAGGATCCACACATGGCTGAACAGCACTCAAATAGGCTTTAGGCCTGCATGAGTTGAAGCGCCTGGGCGAGTCTGCCTGGCAATGTGGAGAGAGAGAGCCGGAGTGGCTCTGCGGCTGGGTGTCTGAGGAGGCCGGGCCCTATCATATGTGATCATATGCTTTCCTCCTCTCTTCTAAAACTTAGCACAATTGCAGCCAAGTAACTAACCAGGGATTTTCTTGGTTAATGGCTGTCTACCCTGCTAGACAATAGGTTGCACCAGACAGCAAATACTTCACTCACTCCTGTGTTTCTGGTGCTGGAAAGAGCAGAGGCACCTTGTGTTTGCTCAGTAAGCATTTTAAAATGAACACTTGAGTCAGCTAGTGAACGAGTGAATGAGTGAGTGCTTGTGAGTGAATGAATGGATAAACTGGTGAGTTAACGTGTAAATAAGTGAGTTAGCAAATGAGTCAGTGAATATATTAGTGAGTGAGTGAGTGGATGAATGAGTGGCAAAGGAATAAATGAGTGAGTTGAGTGTCTGGGTGAATGATCAGTGGCAGAGTGAGGGAGTGAGCTAGAGCACCGCTAGAGGCCAGGCCCTTCTGTGCTGGGAGCAGAGGTCCAACCTCTGGCCTGTGCTGCATGTGTCCTGGCCCCCAGGGGGACAGGGCCACTGGGGTGAGGCCCAGAGCCCTATCCAAGGCCCTCACGGGAGTGCTACTCATGGAGTGGCTCACAGGGACTCGCTAGAATAGCAAGGCCGCCGTGTGTGTCACATAACCGAGGGGCTGCCAGGGCCCACAGGCAGCCGGGGGGCCGGGTCACCTCGCAGTGAAGCCATGTACCTGGCAGACCGCATATTGTGGAGAAGGATTCAAGGAACAAAGCATTCTTCAATTTCTTTTCTTCCCTTTCTCCTCTTTCTTCTTCCTCACCATCTGCGTTCAGAATATTTCCATGCTGGTGGCCAAGGCAGGGCACCTTTCCGGCTGGGAAGGGAGAGCTGCTCCCAATCCACAGGTCATGTGGCAGACTGTCCCCCACGGAGAGGGTGGACGGCAAGCTCTCCAGTTCAAACAGGGGTGCCTTGCGCTGGTGCCGGGAACGACCTTGACCTCTGGAATTAGCTGTCCTGAGCTGACATCATCTTCCTCATCTGCTGAGAGCCTCGTCTCTGGTGAGAAAGCTTGAGGGGCTCGAGACGACCCTGCATGTAACCCTGCAGCACACACCTCTCCCCTATTTCCCTACCACTACTGCTGTCGACTGTGGAAACAAAACCAGCCCTGAGGTTTCTTTGTGCCAGACATGGATATAAACTAGTCAAGAGAGATGGCATCTTTGCCACTAGATTTTCAGGGACAGAAGCAAAGAAGAACTATCTGAGGGAGACCCTCTGGGAGATCTTTGCAGTTTTCTATCAAATGTTTGAGCCTAAAAGTTTCCTAGAAGACACAGGCCTAAGTGCCAGAGGGGAGGACTGGCCCCAGGTTACGCAGCAGCAGACAGGTGAGGCCCAAACATTCTGGTCTCTCCTGAGCCAACCTCTGTGCCACCTGCCCAGAGCAGGTTGCTTGGGTATTCTGGTCCTCATCCTTCCAGAGGGCTGCTGCCATCCAGATCTCTAGTTCAGGTGTGGACCTCCCAGAGGGGCCGTGGCCACTGGTAGTCTCACAGCATACAGGGATGGCTGGGGTGGGCAGAGGTGTGTGGCACAAGGCAGGAGATGCCCTCAGACCCTGAGGCTTCCTCCTCTAAGTCTGCCTGTGTCTGACAATGATTCTTCTTGTGACCTCCAGCAAGTTCTTTCTGTTCTTTGGCCTCAGTGTCTCCACCTGTAAAGTTTGAGCAAGCACCATGGCACCCCCTCTCTGGGGATGGCTGGGACAAAGAAAAGTCCCTAAGTGTAAAGCTCCTAAAACAGAGTCTGGCACATGATAAGTACTCAATAATTAATACGGCCACTTCCTTGCCCAGCTGTCACAACTCTTGGCAAAGTGACAGCTCAGCACCCCATGAAGCCGAGTGCCTGGAAATGTGAGGTGTGCGACCCTCAGTGGTACCATTTACCAGCACAATGCACTAACAGAGGCCTGGTGTGCTATGGCCTAGTCCAAAGGGGGAAATAAGTCAGAGGCGTCTACAAACATGGGTTTCATGCCCAGTAATAAGGCCGCACTGTGTCAAGCACCCAGCCTGGATCACAAGCATGTCCCAGCTCCTTTCTTCCAGGGTCCACTTGCAAATGGTCAATACCATCTCCAGATATGGAGGCCAACTCCTTCCTTGTCCAGAGAAGCTTCCAGAAAGGGAGGTTCCTTCTTTCCCCGCACCCCCCGGGAAAGCATCAGCTCTGGGGAGAAGGACACATACCCTTGATTGGAATGGCATCTCAGCCCCTGTTCTGCTGTGTGACATAGGGAGTCGGTTCCCCTTTCTGACTTCCAGTTTTGGCATCTCTGAAAATCGACTAGGACAGCCTTGCCAGGGCTAGGCCCTGTTTTACTTATAGCCCAAAGCTTGACACCAAATGGATGTCCTGCAAGCACAGGCAAATGAGTGACTAGGTGTAGCCACAGGGATCAAAGGCCAAAGGAGGAGCTGGACTGCTCTAAACTCCTCCCCACACCAGTTCATTTCATCTCCACAGTGAGAGAGACCAGAATGCTTCCCTTTCCACACATGAGCAGACTAAGGCTGGGGAAAAACTGAATCCCTTGTCCAAGGTCACCACGGAAGTGACAGAGCCAAGATTCAAACTCAGCCAGTTTGAAAGTAGACCCTAAGCTTATTACCAACAGGATCCAAGTGGATGGAAAGAGAAGAGGAAGAAGATGTGAATGACTTTGACTTCGGGTGGCCTCATCACTGTATCTGCATCCAAGGCACTAATTAAAAGCAGAGAAAGCATGTTGGAACGGCTCTGCCTCCACACTGCTGCATTTCAGGGGTGCAGAGTCACAGGGAGGGGGCCCCGTCCATGGAGGAGCTCAGAAGGCCCAGAAGTATTGCAGACTTGCACAAGAACATCCGGTAGAGGTTACATCGGTGGCCCTCAGGCCAAAGTCCGCCCTCCCCAAGTTGGCCCAGTCTACACAGCATTTTTGAAACAAAATCTGAGTTGGTTTCTAACATTTAACGCTTGAGAATCCAGATTCCTGGTGCAGACAAGAAAGGTGTGTTGTGTCTTGCCATACACTGGCCCACTTTTTACTGTACATTTCTGGCCTGGCCCCTGGGGTCTGAGCGTGAGACCCCATATGCAGAGATCAGCGGGGTGCTGGTGGGAGGGAGGGGTGCAGTCATGTTGGCTGAAGGTACAGTTAGAGGCCGGGTCCCAGGCGGGTTTTCTTGTCTTGCTTGGATAGAGATGACTCACAGGCCAGCATGTGTCTCTGGCAGAGCCAGCTTTCCTTTCTTGCTTTGTTTATACAGAGCAGAAATAGAAGTTTCCAGAATGTGGTGCAGCTCTACCCAGCATCCACAGGCCTTGGGAATCTGCCACTGTTTGTGAGCATCCAGCAAACAGCTTGATGGGGAGCCTGCTGTTGCTCATGGAGAGGGACTCTGCCTGGGGACAGACACCCCACTGGGTTCTCCCTCCTCGAGATTATCAAAGGGACAGGGGCTTCAGGGCACAGAGAGGGGCAGGAGGTCAGGGACATAGTCTGGGTTCTATAGCTACTTATCCATCCATCCTTCCTTCCTTCCTTCCTCTCTTCCTTTTTCCCTTCCATTTTTTCACTCATCCATCCTTGCATCCTACTGGGCAAGAGGAATAAGGTCAAAAGATCTGTTTTTCAGAAATAATTAATAACAATGTATCTTATCCTTGAAAATTGCTAAGAGAATAGATTTAAGTGTTTTCACCACAAATAAATGATTTATATTGAGATATTACATCAATCCATTAGCTTGATTTATCCATTCCACAATATCTCAAACATCGTGTTCCATACCATAAATATGTACAAATCTTACTTGTGAAAACAATGAATAAGAAGAAAAAAGATAGGCAGATATATGATTGATAGATGGGAGAGAGAGAAAAATAAAGTACAAAGTATGGGAGGAAAAAAAAAACCTTTGCAGGAAGTGGGGAGAGTATTTTGAAAGGGAAATCCAGGCTTCCTTGGGCATTCAGAGAAAAATTCCCTGAAGATGGTCCATTTGAGCTGGCACACAGGAGCCAAAAAGGAGTTGTGCAGTGTTGTGTGCAGAGGGAAGGACATAGACTCTTCCGGGCACCAAGAGGATCAATGGGACCTCAGGTCCACCCCTCCTCTGGACCTCAAATGCTGCGTCTGTGAAATGGAAAAAAGCATCTCCCACCCCAAGGTCTAGAAAACTGGAGATGGCGAAGGCGACACCCATGCCCGGGATGCTATGACCTCTGCCTGTGTGAGCAGCCTCACCAGGGCCTGCCTGTCTCCTCCTGCCTCTCTCCCCGGATGCACTAGACAGCGCTGCTCAGCACCTTGTCAACCACAGAAAAAGGAGGGAAGAAAATGTGGTGTGAATCAGAGCTCGAGGTGCCCACTCCCGCATCCCCTGGGGGAGGACCATTGTTTTCACCTTTCTCTTCCTCCTCAGCAGAGAAAGCCCTCGGGAGACCCAGACAGTCAGTGCACCCAGGAGAACGGCCAGCAGCAGTTCCGGGGTGCGGCCTATCAGCACTAACAGCAGGTTTTCCATGCCGGCTAACTGTGCGCACAGTATGCTCATAAAACCTACCCCATTCTCCAACAAGTGTGGCAGAGAGGTCACTTCCAGCTGTTGGTCCCTTTCACGAGGCGAGTCCTGGGGTTCAGAGGGGTCCAGTCACTTGCTTAGTTTCGCACAGCTCCTGAGCACCGGCGTGAGAGTCTGATCCAGGTTATCTCCCTGAGCCCACACTCCATTCTCCTATCCAGGAGCCTGCTTTGCTGCCTGACCCAGGGCCCAGGGGCCCCACCTCAGGCCTCACCTGGTACCCTGTGTCCACCAAAGAAGGCTGCCTGGAAGAGGAGGCCTACAGGTGGTGCCCAGGAGAACCCTGGGCTTTAAACCCTCCCTCGAAGAGAAATTAGCTATCCTGCACCAGGAGATTTCCTCAAGAATAAAGGGCCCTGGAGACATTAAAAGGAAACTCATAAAAGATTCATCTCTGAGTAGTAATTGCATCATAAAAAGTATTGAGTCTGAGTGCAGATGCAAATTGGGCCGTGTGAATTAATGATGTAAACAGCTGGAATGAGGGCACACACCCAGAGGCTCGGCTCGGAGAATGTCCTGTACTGCCCTCTTCGGCATACCAGGAAAAGGCCACCCAGGTGGCAGATCGCCCTGGGACGTCTTCAGACTGCAATGACCATGTCTCCAGCTGCAAACCCTGCCCCACATCGCTGCTTTGGCACCCGCTGGAGACTCCAAGGTGGCTGTTGTTTTCTTGCTATCAACATGCTCTGAGCATCTACTACGTGCTGGGGCTTGCACCCCAGATGCTGCTCCACTGTCCTACCTGGCTCTTCCCTGATCCCCACCATGTGACTCTGCCAAATCCAGGAAACAAAGATGGATGTCCACGAACCCAGGGTCCATGTGGCTTGGTGTGTTGGCTGGGGCCGAATTCCACAAGCATGTGTTGGCACCTACTGTGTACTGGCTGGGGCCGTATTTCAGCTCTCAGAGTCAGACTCAGAGGCCAGGGAAGACCTCCCAGCTGGAAGGAGGATGGCGGGGCAGGGGCACTGGTGGAGGGGTCCTGGGCTGGGACTCCAGAGAGAACCAACACTGGGAGGAGCAGGTCTGCACAGGAGAGCCGGGTCACCCACATCATACATATGGCTGTGGCTACCAGGTAGAGCCTGAGGGTGGAGTGGCAAGACCCTGGGGAAGGCCACTGGGGAAAGAAATCACTGGGGAAGAACACTCTGGATCAACTTTTGTGTCTCCCTAAGGAACAAGGATATCACTCTCATTTGGAGTGAAAGGCACCTTTGCTTTCTCTCCACACTGATTCTTTGTCCTGCAAGAACTGGGACCTGCTGCAGATGGGTCTCCTCAAAGTTCAGAGGAAGGGCCTTGTAACCTTCCTCTCGCTTTCAAGGTGGGTTTCGTGGAAGCCTGAGGGTCTGTGCCCATGTTTCCAGCTGCGTCTCAGTGGGGAACAGATGTGAGAAGGCTTAAATCAGGAATGCTCTGGGACGTGCCTCTGTTTCAGCTCCACTTCTCTATTTCATTGCACTGCAGAATTCTACATATGACTTGATATGAAAAGGGGTTCCCATTGCTGGAATAGGAAAAGTCCATTTAGGATGAGAAGGAGCCCAAGAGTCTGGTGAGGGGATAGAAAAAGATTTAAGATGCGTCCTGTGCCTGTACCAACTCCCCTCCGTGACTGTGATCTTTATATGTCACAAACATGAACTGAAAGTAACGATAATAGCAGTCCTAATAATCATGAAAGGGGGAAGGGGATCTAGGGGCTGAGGAAGGGAGGTAGGTGGGGAGGGGCCGGGGAACAGAAGAATCAAGATATGGTGAGTACCTATACCCACTCCCTAAGATGAACGTAAACACCATGCACCCCAGACATGTACTGATAAAATTGAAAGAAAACTCCATTTAATCTGGACTAGAGTCCAAATTCTTGGACTTGGTGCCCAAGGCTTTGAATGGTCCAGAGCCAGTCAATTTCCTCAGGTTGGTCTAAACTTCCCCTCCTCTTGCACCCAGCCACAGGCCCTCTGCTTGTCCACTCCTCTGTCCCAGCTAGACACGGGCTTCAAAGGTAGCCCCTTGGACCCCTTTGAGTGTCTCCAACTTTGCCACACACCGTGTGTGCTCCCAAAGAATGCTGACCCACCCAGAGTGAGGAGAATGAGGTCCTTTCTGCTGAGCCATCTCCTCTCACCCAGACTATGGATTCCAGGAGAGCAGGGCCTGGACCTGGTCACCAGCAGGGCCCAGTGCCACGCTGGGCTTGAGGAGGTCCCAAGAAATGTGCCCTGATCAGATGGGTGCCTGGAAAGCACTGAGAAGTGATGGGTTTGGAGTGTACAGATAAATCAGTTAAAGACGAGAGGATGGATGGATGAGTGGACAGGAAGGAGTGTGAGCGGGTGGGTGGGTAAACACGTGGTGATGGGTGGATAAGCAGAAGGGAAGGAAGGAGAGAGGGAGAAAAGAAGGAAAGGAAAGAGGGAGGCAGGAGGGAAGGGAGGAAGGGAGGAAGGAAGGGAGGGAGGGAGGGAGGGAAAGGAAAGGAAGGAGGGAGAGAGGGAGAAAGGAAAGAAGGAAGATGGACAGCGGACATGCGCAAGTACAGATAGGGGAACACAGCCCCCGGTTCCCTGCAGGTCACAAGGCCTTCCCCTGCTGGCAGCCCTCTCTCAGGCCCGACTCTCCTCCTCCCTCCCTCGCTTTCTTCATCGCAGAGCTGGCCCCTGACATGCCCTCGCTCGAACAGTGAGCAGCGATCACTCCTTGAGCAGCCTCCCGTAGCCTGTTCCTGCTCTTCCTACAAGCCCAGAAGCAGAAAAATCCACCCTGATGAGGAGGCAGCTGCCTGCCGCCCTGCCCCTCCTCCCAGCCCCAAGCCTGTAACTCTCAAGCAGTCAGGCGGAAACACAGTCAATGTTTTCCAGGGTCGAGCGCCCTGCTGGAAGGCACAGCCCTGTGGGGTGACAGGCGAGACTGGGGCCGTTTCTCCTCCATCCTTCCACTGCACTTGTCTGGTCACTGCCAGCGGGGTCACTGGGGGGCATAGCCCCTGCCATGACCATCAGCATGCAAGGAGCTCCCCTAAGACTCAGCCCATCAAACATGGCAGGGCACCCCTCACACCTCTCCCCTTGCCTGCCTTCCTGCTCACCTGGACACAGCCCCTTCCTCCCCACCTGCCCTTGGCAGCTTAATGGCAGGCCCCAGGCAGAGGAGAGGGTGACTGATGCACTGGTAACCAACTAATTGTCCAGTGGCTCCTTGCGGGGTGAGGCAGTGGGGCCCCAAATAGCACTCCAGCTGGTGGGGCTTGAGCGCCCCCAGCTCCCTGCTCACAGCGCAGCCCTCAGCTGAGAGGTGCCTAGGCAAGGCCATCCTCCCACTGGTGATGGGTTGATAAGGAGCAGACACCGCCCTGGCCCCCAACCTCCAGGCAGGGAGACTAGAACCACCTCAGCCCCCTGGAGGATCAGAGGGGGCCCTGGTGTGCCCAGACCACACCCCATCCTCTCTACCCATCCTGCTTCCTTCTCCCCCTGCAGATATAGATCCCGAGGGTTCCCCACAGTACCCCAGGACCCCTCATGCAGCTCACGAGTCTACAGGCCTGCATCTGGGGAACCTACCTGCCTCAGCCTGAGTTGCATTTGCTTGTTCCATCACCATGGCGATGCTGCACACCAAGGTCCTTGTTTCCAGTGTCAGCAGCCCAAGGCCCAGAGCCGTGGCAGCTTGGTCCTAGGTCACACACCGAGCATGTCAGATCTGGGACTTGTCCCCAGACTAGCTGACTTTGTCAGCCGAGGCTGCCATGTGCGCAACTTCTGTCCCCCAAGGGGCAACCCCATGGAGACTCATGACCACACTGGCTGCAGAGAGCCCACCTGCTGGTCGCCAGACTTGAGAGTTTCCTTCCCTGCCTGGCTCACTACACACTCTCATCCTGCCTCTGTCCACCTGCCACCTCAAGCACATTCCGGGGTCCTGCTGCATAGTGGGAGGGCCTGGCACATCTGGCTTCAGTCCTGGTTTCTTAGCAGGACTCTCTGCCCAGCCTCAGTTTGCTCATCTTTCAAATGGGTCATTGCAAGGACAACATGAAGTGACATCTGTGAAAGACTTGGCGCAGTTCCAGGCATGTGCTGGCTTCTGAGTAACTCTCATTTCCTCCCTTTGTTCCTAGAGACAATGTCTAATCTGATGCAGGCCACCTTGCTAGGCATTGTGTAGAGTACTTAAAATCACATCAGCATTGCATGCCTGCCCTGACTCTCTGAAGTGCCACAATCAGACCCATTTCTCAGATGAGAAAGGAGAGGCAAAGGCGAATCCACAGTTCTCATCGGGGAGGTAGAGTAGCTGGGACTCAAAGCTCTCTGCAGTTCCAAAGCCTGCAGGCTTGGGCCCTGGCCTCAGCTTCTCCTTCCACTCTTTGGTTCTCTTGTACCCTCAGCTCATGGAGCTCTGCCTTAGGCTGTTGGTGTCCTTCCATTCTCATCAGCGGGGTCACTATGGTGTGGAACCATGTTCCCAGAGCCCTGCAGGGCCGATCTGTGGGAACCACGTGTTCTGTGATCAGGTTGCTCAGGAGTGAGTCTCCCAGCCCCCCAGGCAGAACTTGACCTCCTAACCACAAAACCCTGTTCCTGGTTGGGGGCTCCCTCAGGAAGCCACCAAACCTTCTCACAGGCCCTCTGACCCCAGAAAGGTCACTTGCAGCTCTGATGCCACCCAGCCACACAGGAGCCAGTGCTCTGGCCCGACAGTGGCCTTAACTCCGTAGCTGAACATCTGTGACTTCCTATAAAGAGAAACCAGAGGATGTGATACATGCTCACAGGGTGAGCACAGCAGTGTGGCCAGGCTCCCGGCTGCTTCACACGAGCCAGCCTCCCCTGTGGCCTCCTCAGAGCCAGCTCTCTGCCCGGGAGGCAGCCAGCCCTGTGTTCCAGTCCTGCATCCCCCTGGGACCTTGTCAGTTCCAGTAACCTCTTTCTGCCTCAGCTTACTGCTCTGAGAACATAGCAGACAGCTCCTCTGTATCGTTCTTGAAGCCATGTGATGTGACCAGCCCTTACTTAGAGCTAAAGGACAAGCCCTACCATTGGAAGCTTTGAAGACACCAGGCTGTGTTTGATTGCGTTGCAGTCCAAGAAGATGGAATGAGGACCGAGTGGAAACCCAGGACAGCCCAGATCAAGCCCCTGTGGGGATCTCCGGGCAAAATCAGGATGGTGTATTTAGGCCTTTAGACAAGATCCTCCTTCACGTGCTCTCTGGCCAACTCAGAAACTGCCGGATTTACCAAGTAGATTACATGGCACTTAGCTAATGAAATGACACCCCCACACCCCAAGATATCGATCAGCCACTGGCAACCATGCAGCTTGCAGACGGTTGAAAAAGAAAATCAACCATTAATAAAATTGAATAGAGGGGAGTGGGGGGGTGAATGTGCAGCATGGGGTGGGGAGGAGGGGCTGGAGGACGAAGATGAAAAGAAGTTAACAGACAAGGAAGAAGAAAAATAGGAAGAGCCAAACCCACATAAGAGATGTGGAGAGATTTTGCAGGGAGCCAGACTCACGAGAAAGCCCCTGCCAGGTTTGTAAATAGTGAGGGAGGGTGAAAATCTTCAGGCCACAGATGACAAAGGTCACAAACGCTGGACTGCCCAAGGATGTTTTCTTTGCTCCCATATGTGCTTTATTTAAAAGAAATTTGTTACCAGTATTCTTTTTTAAAAATACAGGAGTTTTCATATAAAAATCTAGATGGTTGGGGTTTCTTGGGAAATTGGAACCCATCCTGACTGGGTGGAGGGGCTTGCATACTTCTGTGGCAGGGCCTAAGCAGAAGGATAGCAGCTGGCCCTGGGGTGGGGCTCTCGGGGTCCAGCTTGTCCAGTACCCCACTGGCTCCCACACTCACTCCTGTGACCTCCCGGGGCCTCTGAGTTGGAGACCCCCATCCTGAGCCGGAAGTATGCAAGTATGTCCATGGGGGTAGAGACTGTGTGTATGCGAGTGACACACACAGCTCTGTGGACACACGTGCACACACATACGCGCACACACACACACACACCAGACAGACACGTACCAGAACGGTAACAGAAAAGTAACAGTGGTTACTTTTCCTCAGGTGGGACTTTATCTTCTTGTCCTTTCTGTGCTTCTGCTTCTCATCAGTAGAAGACAATACACTGGCTTTAGGGAGAAAATCAATCGGCAGAGCTGTCTTCTGTTCCATCACCATGGTTGCCCTGGTACCAAGCAAGAAAAATGCCACCGTACCAAGCTATGGTTTTCTCCAAAGTGGGAACTTGTGGGCAACTTGGCTCATCACCTATGCTTCCTGGAACACCATCCCTCTGGATTTCCAGTGGGAACACTGCACTCAAGGCACGTGGCAGGTGAGGAGAAATATGATCAGCCCAGGTCTTGCAGAGGGGGCCTCAGGCATGGTCGGCCGGGTTGTTGGACTGCCCCTCTATCTGGTACCTGGTGCTGGAGCAAACTCTATCAGAGAAGGCAGCCTGGCACCCTACCCTCGAAACTAGGGTCGCTGTGTAGAAAAGGGACAAGAACAAACTAGCCTGGTTGTGAGAAAAGCAAAGGGGTGCATCTTAGCAGCTCCGCCGGTGCCAGGCATGACTGGCACGCCTTATACTTGTGCGTGAGTTGAAAACCTAGGGGTTAATAAACCGGGCTCTCAACTCAGCCACTTTCCCCGGTGTGACCTTGTGCAGGTGGCTTAAACTCTCTAAGCCTCTTTCCTCTTTATTCTAGAAAATAAGGTCCAGTTTACCTCGCAGGGTTGGAGGGAGGACTAGGGGAGGGAAAAAATCATATGAAGAGCTCTGTGCCTGGCACAGAGCAGACAGTCACAGTGGATGCACCGGTGTTTATGTTGTTACTCTCCATGTTACTGTGCCTGCCACTGATGAGACAGCTTCTCACCCATGGTCCAATCAACTCCCGCAGCACCTCGGCGAGGTCAGAGCCACTGTGGCCACTTTAGAAAGAGGAAAGTGAGTCCTGGTGAAGGGAGTGATTTATCAGGGATGTGGTTCCCACGAGGGCCAGGTCTGTGTAACTTAGAGGACTCACCTTGCTTGCCGTGACCCCACCAGGAGGCTCTGCTCAATGTATTTTTCAAGCTGAGAGTAAGTGAGCCCCTGCTATGTGCCCAGCCTCATGCCAGATTCTCACTCAATTACCGGGTGTGAAATTGAGAGCAAGATTTCTAAAAATAGAGTCACCAGACTCAAGTTCTTCATCCACCTCACTGGGTGGCTTAGGCCAGAACCCTTACCTCTGAACCTCAGTTTTATTACCTGTCAAATGGGCATGCTTACTGCAGCCTTGTGAGGTCATAAGGTGGTTAACGCAGGTAAGGGCTTCATAGGATGGAAGCAGTGATCAATAATGATATAACTATTCCACTTTACAGACAGGGAAAGCTGCTACCCTGCATCTTCAGCATTCACTCACTCATTCATTCATTCATTCATTTGTTCATTTATCCGTCCATCCATCCACCCCTCTGTTAGTGCACTGAAACAGCTCAGCCGTCCACCCAGGGCTCCAAAAATGTCAGAGCCCCAGAAATCCATGTGGAGGAGAGAAGCAAGGAGCCAGCTACCCCACTGCAGGCCCTCCTTCTCTATCTCTGCCGGGGAGGCAGCTGCAGCCAGACATTTGGAAGCCATTACAAACATCCCCGTCTGATTCTATTTCCCCTGTGTGCAACTTTAGGCAATGGATTCCAAGGAATTTTGGCTGGGTTCCTTGGCAGGGGGAGCCCCGCAGGAATGAAGGGGAGAGCCCTCCCCAGCCACCCCAGCTGCAACTGGCCTCTCTATCCTAGAGCTTGCAGAGATGGGCAGGAAACCATAGGCTTGGGGGAAGAGATCCGAGATCCAGCACCGGAGGGACTTGGATCTTGGCCCAGGCTCAGCCTCCTCCAGATGGAGCCACTGCCCCAGGCCTCTGTTTCCCTGTCTGTATAGTGGGAACCATCCTAGGAAACACATACCTACCCTTGGGGAAAGGTATCCATCACATCTCAAATTTGCTTTTCAATAAAGTCAAGAAGGGAAGGAAGTACATCAGAGAGGATCTTAACCCTAAAGTTAAGCCCCTGGTGTGCCAGGTCCCCTTAACAAAGTCACCTCCCCTCCCCATGCCTCAGTTTCCCCAGCCTTCCCCCTCTCACCATGGAACCTTCGCTACCTGGCTCGCCTTGGGCTGCAGCTACTCTCGCCGCAGGACCCCAGCCCGCAGCGTCTCCAACCCCGCCCCCCCGCACCCCGGTCTCCCGCCCTGTCCTGTCCATCCCCACCAGACGTCCTGGCTTCTCTCCAGCTTGCCATGCACCCAGCAGTGTGTGGCCTGCCCCTGCTCCTCTCCCCCAGCCTCCTCTCCCTCTCGGTCCACCTCCCCTGCTTCCTTCCTCTTCTCTGCACTGAGTCTGCCAGCTTCCTGGGCCCCTATGCTGGCCTCTTGGCGGGGGCAGGCTGGAGGAGGGGTAAGGTGGGACTCCTCCAGGAAGATCCCTTGCTTGTCTGCTGCCACCTCACCAGCCACCAGGGCCAGCCTGGCCCACACCAGACGGACCTTCCACCTTGGTGTGCACTGAGGCTGGGCTAGAGGGGCTGCTTAGAAGCGGTGGCCTAAGAAATGTGTGTGTGGAGCATGCTGTGCGTGAGCAGTGTGTGCTGTGCATGCAGTGTGTGTGTTGAGTGTGCATGTGTGATATGTCTGTGCACGTGTGGGGGGGTGTATGCTGTGTGGTAAGTGTGTGTGTGCTCCTGTGTGTGTGTGTAGCACCTTCTTGTTCTCTGTTGGGCACATTGCCTCAGCCCTAAGGGCAGAGCAAAGAGCAACGAAGGTGTCCTGTGCGAGTGTCACATGCCAGACCCTGTTTCCCGCAGCCTCTCCCACCTGTTCCTATGTCTCTGTACAGACATCTCCAGCTGCCCTGTCAGTGAGAGGTCACCGTGACCCTGAGCCCAGCGCTTCCTTCCAGCAACTCAGCCGATCTGCACACCCACCTCTACCTCCAAAGGGGAAGCTGCTCTGGGCTCCTGCCTGCAGAGGAGCCCTGGGCAACGGCCGGGCTAGCCACAGAAAAGGTGTAGAGACAGCAGGGGGGGGCGGGGGGGAGCCTGGCGCCAGGCCTGTTCCTCCCTTCCGGCACTGAAAGGGTCTCTGGAGAGTGTCAGTGCGGTCCAGCCCTTACCTCTGCGCCTGCAGCTTTTTTCAAGTGTTTGCATTTTTTTTTTTTGCTTCATCTCCTCTACCCTCAGACTCTGAATTCTTTATCTTGGGCTCCATCATCATCTCTCTTACTCTTTCTCTTTTCCTGTTTTCCCTCTCTTCTTCTCCCTTCTCTTCTGTCTCTTTTCTTGTCTCCCTCTTTTCTGTTCCTATAGTTACACTTTCCTATTTTCTTTCCCTCTCTCTCTCCCTCCTCTGCCCCTCACCTGTACCTCTCATCTTTGTTTCTCTCCCTCCCCCTCCACCGGGCCCCAAGCCTTTCCTCCATGTCCCTTGCTAATGTCTCCTCCTCTGCCCCAGCAACTTTGCCTTTCTGTTTATCTTTCTGCCTCCCGCCTGCTACCATCCATTCATTTTCTCCAGCCTCTCCCAGGAAGACGCCACCAGCCCATTCATCCCCGACAGAGCCAGGACTCTGTAGGGAGCCAGAGAGTTCCCTGATGTGGCTCCGATGAGTGATTTCCCTCCCCACTGAGTCACAGGGCTGTCAGCGCTGGTCTGCAGTGCCTGGCTGTCTGTTCTCTGTCTGCCCTTCCAGCTTGTGGAGACCCTTGCCCCTGAGCCCTGAGCCCTGTGACACAGCCTCTGCAGGGGGGACAGCTGGCTCACTGAACCTAGCAGGGGCTCAGAGTATGGAGGGCAAGGGAGGTGGGAGACCTGTCGTCCTTCCCCTGGCAGCCTGATGTTGGGCCCAGTGTTTCCTCTGCAGCTGGGCAGCCCTCCCAGCAGCCTCCCTTTGCACCCAGCTTTCTCTAACCCTTCATTCCAAGCTCCCTCAACCCCACCTTAGAGCTGTTACCTGCTTCATGCTGTGACTTGGACGGATCCTTGCACCCTTCTTCTGCTCAGCTCCTCTGCCCCCTCTCCAAATTCCAAATCCCTGCTCATACTACCCTGCAGCACTGGGCCCAGATCTGTTCCCAGCCAGCCTGGGAGGCCAGCAAGAGCAGAGATCCTGCCAGGCTCTGCCGCGACCCAGCCTCCGCAGAGTGGGCCCGGGACTGCTGCAGCAGAAGCGCAGGAGTGGAGTGGTAGGGGAGTGAGACCACGGCCTTGGGGCCAGTGAGGGGGACCGTGCAGCCTGCTCCTTGTGCCCCAGAGGGTCAACTAAGGGTCCACAGACACCCAGCAGCCTCTGCCAGAGCTCCTGGCAAGGGGATGTCCTCAACATCGGGGTGCGGTCATGCTCCGGCACCAGCAATTCCACAGCAGCACCTTTCCACACACTCTGGCTCACGGATGGGAGGACGCCCCTCTCCTGGCGCCTGTTCAAGCTGCCTGGTGAACTAAATTGATTTTTTATCGTTGCTCTGGAGTGAGCTTAATGAATCTGTTAGTGACGGCTGCCTGCTCCAAAAGCCTCTCGGTGCCTGCGTCACCAGAACGGCTCTTCCCAAGAAGGTGGGGGTGTTATTTAAGGCTCAGCCTGGGCCCCTGAGCCAGCCAGGCATCAGCCGGGCTGGGCTGGGGGGTTTCTTGGACTGGCACAGGGCTGGAATGGGGGCCAGAAAATGGAAAGGCAATGCTGAAAAAGAAAGAAAGAGGTTATTTAATGTGTGGACAGTTCATCTGTCCACCCATCCATCCATCTACTCATTCATCTCTCCATCCATCCTTCCATTCACCCACCCACCCACCCATCCATTCATGTATCCATACATCTACTTATTCATCTGTTTACTTACCTATATACCCAAACACCCATTCACCCATCCATCCATCAGTCCACTCATCTATGTCTGTCCACTTAACCACCCATACATCCGCCCTTCCTACATCATCCATCCATCTATCCATCCATGCATCCACTTATCTTTCCATTCCTCTACCTACTTATTTTTCAATACGTCTGCCCATGCATCCACACACACATGCATCTCTACATCTCAGCTGTCTTGTTTATTTATTCATTTTTTGACCTTATGTGTAACTACGATGAAATCTAGCATCCTCACTGTAACCTGTAGGGCCCCACATAGCTGTACCCAAGTCTGTCTCCCCCCCATCCTCCCCATCTCAGTCCTCTCCTATCACTCTGGCATTGTGGCTTCTCAAACATACCTCAGGCCATTTGCATCTGCTGTCTCCTCTTCCAGAAATGCTCTTTTCTCCTGGATCCCCTTGACTTGCTTCCTTCCTTCACTAGGTCTCTACTCAAATTTTATTACTTCCAATGATGTTCTCTGACTATGTTTGATGCATATTAACAAATCCCTGTCACTATTCTTTATCCCCTTTCTGATTTTCCTGGAGCTGTCCTTGCCCTCTGACATTATATAATCAATTTATTTATCTTGTTTATTGTCTGTTTATTTATCTTGCTTATTGTCTTCTACTGGAATGGTAGAGGTCAGAACCGAGCCAATCCTACCCACTGCTACACCCCAGACACCAAAACTGAGCCTACCATAGAGTTGGCACTCTGTAACTTGGATTGATTGAATGAAGCATTTGATTAGCTAATACATGCTCTGTCACTTCTTCTACTTAGTATCAGACACAGTCCTTTCTCTCACAGGACACCAGGTCCCTGGGGACACAAGATGAAGAGGGACCCACCAGCCACCCAGATGGTTGTAGAATTTCATCTGGATTCAGAGCCTTCAAGAAAGCTGCCTGAGGCCTTGAACATACTGAAGACGCTGAGCCTTGTGTTTGTCGCTCGGTCTGACCATACCACTCTCACAGATGCCAGCTAAAGTGAGAACCTGGTTTCTCAACTCCTGCTCCCCCCATCAAGGCCTCCTGCTCCTCTTCCAGGGTCTCCTCTTATCCCCATGCCTTCCCTGGCCATGGAGAGACAGGAGGGGTGGGCTGCCCCTGGCTCTCTGAGCAGGGTCTGGGCATAGTTCAGCATTCAGAGGCTCTGACGTTGCTCCTCCAGCCTTCTCTCCTTTCATTCAAGTGGCTCTGCCTAGGGGAGAAGGTGGCTAAGCAAACTGAGGGCTCTTCCTGTGTTTGGTGTTTGAGTCCTGGCAAATATGCCACTGGAAGCCCTGAGGGGGAAAAGAGGAAGAACATACCTTTGAGGACAGCCGTGCTGAAAGAAGACTACAAGACCGAAATGAGGCTGGAGATTGAGTGATGGGGAAGGCATGTGAATATCTTAGGGAGGTGACCAGATCTTAGAAAGGACTGTGCTCTTGGTTACAGGGGCTCCCTGATCCCCCCCTTCCAAGCTCCCCATGCCTGCAACCTGGAAGCAGCAGATTGTGACTGTTGCTGGTGGTATTTCCCTGAGCAGCCACAGCAGTATCTCCAATCCTATATGCTCTTCCAGTGTCTACCACATGCCGTCAAGAGGTGGAGTCTATTCCCCTTCTCTTGAACCTGGGAGGGCTTGTGACTATTCTGACACAAACAGTGCATCAAGACTGCGACTCTGACAAATAGGTATTAAAAGGACGTGGCTTCACCTGGCCCTTTGTCTCTGTTTATTAGACGTAGAACCAGCCACCACGTCGTAAGAAAGTCAGTCTCTTTAGACAACGGTTCCAGCTTATGACTCACCAAAACTCTCAGGTAAATGAGAGAAATTTCAGATGACTCCAGCTTCCAGCTTTCAAGACTTCTGGCCGAAATCCTAGACGTGGTGGTGCAGGGACAGCCCAGCCCTATTGTGTGGCCTGTCTGGATCAGAGCTCCAGAATTCATGGGCGTAAGAAATGGTTGTAGTTGCTTTGTAACACTGAGGTTTAGAGAAATATTTTTACAGAGCCAGAGTGTCTGTGACAATAGCCAGATATAATGTCACACAACTCTCTGGATGCTGGGTACTTATACTAAGCCCTTTACAAAATTCATTCATTTAATGTGTAAAACTTACCTTAGAAGTCTTATTAATATTCACATTTATAGGTAAGGAAGGGAGCCACAGAGAGGAGAAGTAGCCTGCCCAGGGCCACACAGTAAATGACAAAAGTAGAATTTGTATGGAAGTATCTGGCTCAAGAGCTCACACTCTAACAACTAGGCAGCACAGCCTGCGGTAATTTGCAACCCGATGGTTGTAGGGGAACATAAAGTTGATCACTGATGTCCCAGCTCAGGCTTTAGATATGTGACTCTGGGGTATCACTGTTCCTGGAGGTAGAAATTGGTGGTGTTGCCCACTGTATAAGATTGGACCCCACTGTTGGATTCAATTGAAAAATTGTGATTAGATAGAAGATAGATAGATAGATAGATAGATAGATAGATAGATAGATAGATAGAGATGATAGATAGGTGGAGAAGTAGATGGATGGATGATTGGCTGGTTAGGTGAGTTGGTGGGTAGGTAGAGGAATGGATAAATGGAAAAATGGCTGGATAGATAGAGACAGATAGATACAGCTGGATAGATGAATGGATAGATAGAGTAGGTAGATATGGGTGATGGATAGATGAGTGGATAAATAGGTAAGTTGATGAATGGATGGATGGGTGGATGGATGGATGGATGGATGGATTGGTGGGTAGGTAGATGAATGGATGGATAGACAGACAGACAGACAGACAGAAAAACAGACAGATAATGGTAGTTGGGCTTTTTTTGTATATTTGGTGAACATCTGCTCTGCAGGATCTGAGACAGATAAATTAAAGATGTTTCCAGGTTTCACCAATCCTGGCAAAGCCTTGGGGTCCTCATCTATACAGTGGGCAGCATCCTCCCCACCTCAAGGGCTCTGATAAGAGATCCATCAAGATAGCACTTAGCATTGTGCCAGGCCTCACCAATGGCAGCGTCACCTCAAACCTCCATCCTCTTGTCCTTGCCTTTTCCTGTGTGCTTTCCCAGCCTCTCCGTCCTGTCCCCAGCTGCCCTGTGGCTCCCAGAGCTGTCTCAGCCAGCAAGGCCCCCTACCTGCGCCTCCTGAAAGCTTGGGTCACAGGAATGTGTCTCCCTTTACTGTGTGATGCCACCTTGGCTGGCAGCCTGTGGTTCCTGGCACAGCTGCCAGGCCTGTACGCCTCCTTCCTCACAGCTGCTAGGATGCGACCTGGTCTATCAGGATGCCCTGGGAAGCCTGCTGAGTATGCTCCCAGCTTGGTAGGAGACATAAATATTTTCCAACATACAGGCAATTCTCTTATTGGTGCCTTCCTTCCCATGAGTGCTGAACTCCACACTTGAGATTGTAGAGACAGAAAGGAAAAACCTTCCTTTTGCCAGTGAAGTCTGGTTCCTTCCTCCAGGAAAGAATTTAACTTCCTGTCCCTGGTCCCCTCCTTTGCTCCAACATGCAACCCGAATGAATGGCTGACATTCAGCAGGGTTTTGGCAAATGCCTGTGGTGACCGGGCAAACTTGGCACCAGTCCTCATAGGGCCACAAACCATCTGGGGCAAGATCTCAAATTTAAATGTGTGTTAGAGCCACTCGAGGTGATAAGAGCCTAGTGGTTAGAATTTCCACTATTTTTTAAATCCTTATCTCTTAGAGATACATACAGAAGTTTCCAAGTATGAAATGACAAACTGTCTAGATTTGTTCCAAAAAATAAAATAAAAACAGTTGCAAGTTGAGAGAGGAAAGATAGGAAGGAGATGAGATGGGCCATGTGTGGACACCTGTCAAAGCCTAGCGATGGTTTTGTAGTGATTTGGTGGACTCCTGAGCAGGTGTCAGAACCTCTCACTGGATAAATGCAGATTCCTGGCCCAACCCCAGAGAGGCTGGTTCTGTGGGCCTGAGGCTAGGGCGGATGTTGCAGGTCTAACGAGCCTCCAGGGGGTTCTTCTGGGTCTGCCTGCCCCTGGATTGCACTTGAATTAGCACTGCTTTATGCAATTCTCTCCACTCTGTATCTTTGAAAATATCTGTAGTCAAAAGTTAAAATCATTTCTTTGTAAAGAATCCCACTTCAAGAGATGCTGGCTCAGGAGGCTGAGGGAAGGGCTCAGGAATCTGCATATTAACAGGTGACACTGATGTCATGGTTTCATGGTACACACGGCCAAGGCTGCCAATTGTCTTACAGTGCTCTGCACCATACAGAGGGTGGCCCTGGAGGTTGTGAGCAAGTTTGAAGGAGGCTTGGGGACCGTAAAGACTGGGTGGAGAAAGGGAGCCCTAAGCTGAAGCTCCAGGGAGAAGCTGGAGTCAGCCAGGTGACAATGCAGAAAGGCAGAAGAGAGCCTAGAGAGGAACAGCTTGTTCTGAGGCCCAGAGGCAAGAGTCCACAGAGTGCCCTTGAGAAACTGAAGCAAGGAGAGCTGCGCCTGGTGGCGCCTCCCTATAATCCCAGCAGCACTCAGAAAGCTGAGGCAGGAGGATTTCACCAAATTCAAGGCCAGCCTGGGCTACATGGTGAGTTCAAGACCAGTTTGAACTACATAATGAGACCCTGTCTCAAAAAAAAGAGAGAAAAGAATGAAATGAAATGAAATGAAAGCAGTGTTGTAGCTCAGGAGAGTCAGAGTGAGAAGAGGAAGGTGTCCAGAGATGGAGCTGGAGAGGTTGGCAGGAGTCAGGACACACAGGACATGGTGGGTCATGCCAAGGAGTTTTGACTTCCATTCTAGGGACAGTGGGAGCCATAGAAGGTGGTAGGGTTCTAATGTGATCATATCTATGATCTGTAATAATCTCTCTGGCTGTGATGTATATCACAGAGGAGCAAGAGCAGAAGCTGGAAGACCCAAGGAGGAGGCCATTGCAGGGTTCAGGCTTGAGACAAGTGGAAGGGAAAGGAGCTGACACAGCTAATAGCTTGCTAGGAGGAGAAACAGCAACTGGGCAGTTGCATTCTCAAAGGCCATGAACCTTCGAGTCAGTCCATTTTCTGCTGCTATACCAAAGCACCCAGGGCTGTGCAAGATATAAGGAACCGGGATTTATTTGGCTCACTGTTCTGGAGACTGAGAAGTCTAGGAGCATGGTGCCAGCATCCAGCCAGGGCCTTCTTGCCAGAGCATGTGCTGTAGCAGGATAGAGTAGTGGATTAGCTCTGGGTTCCCTCCTTTCACACTAATGCCATTGTGCCTCCTCCATGACCTCGTGTGAACACTAATCAGCTCCCAAAGGTCTGCCTCTAAATATCATGAACATGGGAGTTAGGGGTTAGGTCTCCAACATGAGCTTCCGCGGGACACATTCACCCCCTTGCACCGTGTGTATGATGCCCCAACCCAGAATGGAAGCAGAGAGAAGAAGGCAAGGGAGATGCCTGGGGGCGGAAGTATGGCCCTGACCCTGTGGCTGGCCTTGACATCAGCGCTGGCATAGGGTGGCTCCCGTGAAGACACTGGTTAGGAAAGTCCAGCAGCCAGGCCAGCCTCAATGTCCATCTCCTCTGTGACTAAATGAAGGAAGGTTTCATAAGCTCCAAGACTTCTGGCTTCCTGGCTGAGAAGTGGAAAGCCAGAGTCTGCCCGGCTCTCAGGTTGGCATAAGTCTCAGGACCGGGGATCCTGTGTGTGATCAGAACATGTGTTCCTACCCAGCAAGCTTCTACCTGGCTTCAGAAGCCACCTTGGCATTACCTACTCCTGCTAGATTCCCAGGGTGGGACCGAATCACAGACATGCCCCTTTTGTGACATTAATTACTCTAAAAGGTTTTGATTTTTGTTTGTTTTGTTTTGATTTTCGAGATGAAGTCTTGCTATGTAGCTCAGGCAGTCTTAAACTCCCAATCCTCCTGCCTCAGCCTTACAAGCACTAAAATTGCAAGTATGCTCCACCATGCCCAGCTTTAAAAAGACGTTTTTATTCATGTTTGTTTTTCCTGCTGAATCCTGAGCTCTCGAATTAGCTTCATACTTGACACACGATACGTATTGTATGAATTCATTCATTCATTCAAGCACTGTTTAATTAAGCTGATGCTTATGTGTTAGGCACTAAGAACGCAGAGGTGAAAAATCATGAGTGAGTGATTGAGTGAATGAAAGAAAGCGCTAAAGTGCTATGAAATTTGTGTGTGAGGGTTCTTTCTATTTGCCAGCCATGGAGCTAAGTGTTATATAAATGGATTATTTCATTTAAACTTTGAGGCTCTCAGAAGTAGAATAGTGTTATTATTTCTGATTTTCAGATAAGAAAACTGAAGCTGAGAGAGACTGGACAGGATCAGGGACAGGGCCAAGAAGTCTGACCCTGCAGCCTATGATCTTAACCTCTCCCCTGCTCGCCTTCCTGAGCAGTGCTCTACTGGAAAGTAACACCGGAACTGGAGCGGAAAGGGACCCACAGTCCCCAGCCCCAGGTGGAAGGAGCTTGTCTCCAGCAAATGCCCATCTTGTGACCATCGTGGAAAACAGTTCTTGTGTGTCACTTCCTACAGGGACCGAGAGCAGCTCCTGTGGAGCCTGTAGAGACCACAAAACTCCACCAGGTGAAGGTGGAGCCTAGATGCCGGTCACACAGAAGATATGTATTTTAGGCATGGGGACTCCACCTGACACCTGAGCCTACCTGTCCCACCACCACCCACCAGGCTGCCCAGTCACCAGCTTCCCCTGGAATAGGTATGAAACACTAGAATGAGGAATGTGCGAGGCATTTGGATGGACTGAAACATCCCATGGAACCTCATTAACATGAACAATTAGTACATGTGAATCAAAATTTTTTAAATTAAAAAAAATGCTGTCAGACACTTCTCAGACAAAGAAGTAGAAATGGCAAATAAACATATGAGAAAGTGTTCAACATCACTGGTCAATTGAGAGATCCAAACAAAAACAACCCTATGATTCCACCTCACCCCAGAAAGAATGGCTGCTGTCATGAAATCAACCAATAACCATTGCTGGCGGGGCTGTGGGGAAAGAGGAACCCTGCTTCACTGCTGGTGGATGTGTAGACTGGTGCAACCACTGTGGAAATCAGTATGGAGATACCTCAAAGAACTAGGACTGGAGGTCCCATGTGACCCAGCTATTCCCCTGCTGGGTATTTTCCCCAAAGAATTAAAATAATCATACCACAGCGATATATGTGCACCCATGTTCCCAGCTGCACAGTTTGCAATAACTAAAACTTTGAAACAGCCCAAATGGCCATCAACTGGAGACTGGATAAAGAAAATACAAGTTTTTTAAAAATAAAATGGAGTACTACTCAGCCATAAAAAATGAGAAATTAGAGACATTTATTGCTAAATGGATGCACGTTGAGGCAATACTCTTAAGTGAAATAAATAGGACATACATGTATAAATACCGAATAGTTTCTCTGGTGTGAGAAACTGAAAGTGTAAACAAGGACTAAAAGGTATAATAGGTAATGTGAAATAGGAAGAAAAGGGGCAAAGGGAAAGGAGAAGTGGGAGGGGCAGGGGAAAGGAAAGAAGGGAACGGAATTAATATGAGAAAATGAAAAAGTGGAAACAAAGTCTTTGTAACTAGGAAAGGGTGGAGGTGGTGGAAGGGAGGGCAGGGGAAGAGAGATTATGTAAAGGTGCAAATTTCCAATGACGAATGTCATTATATTGTATACCTAAAATGTACCAATAAAATAAAATTTATACCAAAAAAAATGCTGTCAGGACAGCTTTTATAGCAAACACAGGAGGCATCTCACCAGGGCGATTTCTTCATCTAGTTTGAGTCAAATTCAAAGACAACACAGTAAAAGGTAAACAGACACAGGCAGGCTGCAGCAGCACACATGATGGGAAAACATCAGCCTTCAGATGGCCTAATGTGCTGTAAGGGGGCCTCAGAGTCCCCCGGGGAAGGGAGGGGGGATTGTACCTTTCTCCTGGGGCTCCCAAGTTTCTGGACCCATCCAGTCCCATGAGAGCACAGGGAGGGGTCCTAGCTGGTTCTCCTGCACATCCCACTGTGTTCTCCTCCAGGCCCAGCCCTCCAGATCCTCCTGAACTTCTTTCTGCACATGGGCGGGCACATTCACTGTCACCCTGCAAATCTTCCCCTGGAAATAGTGGCTTTTGCAGGGAGGAGGAGAGGAAGATCAATGTAGATTCTCACTTTCCACAACAAAATCAATCCCAGATGGATTTGGTAAATTCGGAATCAAATGCAAAAATATTAATAAAACCTTTGAAGACAACAACGGGAAGTTAATGACACCAGGGAGAGGAAGGCATTTCTTAAGCAGAAATACAAAGAAATGAATCACAAAGGAAGGGGGAAATGGATAGATTTATGTACCTGAAATTAAACTGGGAAAGAGGAAAAAAAAGAATCAGTGTGACTAAGAACATCATAAATGAAATTAAAATCCAACTGGCAAACCGATGAAAAATATTTGTAACACTTATGATAAACAAATGGTTAGTGCCCTCAATATTTTTTCACAAAGCTCTTGCATATCAAGTAGGAAACACTAAAAGCCTAAGGGAAAAAGAATCAAAGGAAATGAACAAACAGCTCCCAGAAGAAGAAATGCAAATGACCCAATGAACACATTAAAAAAAAAAACCTGCCCACAGCCAGTCTCACCGGAAGCAAATTGTGGCTTTGGCATGGAGGTTTAATGAGCTAATTCTGTGTGGGGAAAAGGAAGGTGAGAGCGAGCGGGCCTTGACCATTGCTGGAGGGGAACCTGCTTGCCACCAGGCACTGGGTCACCTCTCAAGGGCCCTGAACACTCAGGATCCCTGGCCCAAGGATCCATGTCCTGGAATCCATCCTCAGAGGAGATCACAGATACAGACAGAAATCATGGTGTATCATGCATCACATGCAAGCCATGTAGAAATGTCACATAGACTAGCGATTAAGGCATAGAATGGTGAAAATGTCATATCCAAAACTGTATTTTTGAAGTGCTTTGAGACATGTGTGAGCATTTGTCTGTAGGGAGCTGCCCCAATGCAGAAATATTAAGGTTATTCACCATAAAATTAACTGTTGGAACTGGAAACATTTTATTTTTTCCTTATATTTTTGTGTACTTTTGAAGAAGAAAAAATTTTCAGGTAATTTGGTAAAGTCTTAAAAAGTCTTTCTCAACTTGGGACCATTTGGGCAAGGAGAAACCCCAAAAGCTATGCAGGGCTTCTCAATGTGGGCAAATACAATGACTGCCTGTACTCTGGGTCAGATCATGAGGGCATAGGCCACCTCTCAGGGGTGGAGCACTTGCCTGCCATTCGGAGGAAGGGCCTAGGTTTGAACCCTAGCATGCAAAAAATAAAATAACAGCAGTTCTCCATTGGAGGCCCTGTCCTGCGCACTGTAGGATTCTGGGCAGCACCTCTGGCCTCCCACCCACCCAATGTCAGTAGCATCCCCACATCCCAAGTTGTAACAGCCAAAATCTGTTTCTCAAAGTTTCCAAATGTCAGGGGAGTGGGTGCCAAATTGCCCCCCAACTGGAAAGCACTGGAGTCAGGGAAAAGAACGTGGACTCTTCCTCTACCAGTGCTGGAGGCAGAATTCACTCATCCTTTCTTTCATTCACTCACTCATTCAGTCAGAGACATCGGCACATCCTCCATCTAGTGGCTGGGACCCCCAAGTTCCAGTCCCACCTGAGACTCTGTGACCTCAGGGAAGTCCTCAAAGGCTCACTCGTTTCTTCACAAAACAGTCCCTATGTCCATCCCAAGTCCCTGCTCAGAGACAGGAGTGCATAACTCCAGGCTCTGCCCTTGAGGAGGTCACAGCCCAGCAGAGTGGGCCAGGCCCCAAACAGGTGAGTTTGCATTTGGTGGAAAGGGTGGTCACAGGGGGGCATGAGAAGATGACCGGTGAATGTAGCAGAGAGGCGAATGGCCAGCAGCAACAATGATGGTGATGATTTTAAGTGGAGCCCTTTACATATGCACTACACTTTAGAGTTTACAAAGCGGATTATTGGGAAGCAGATGGTGCATCCTATGGGATAACTAAGGAGAGTTGAAGGATATGCTACTCAGGAAAATGTGGGAAGGAGAAAGAGAAAGCAACAGGAACGGTCAGCATTGGAGGACAAGTAAGGAATGGGGTGGGGAAGGGTCCCCTCCTTCATGGCCTTAAGGAGCCCAGAGCAGGGCGTGTGCTGGATTCTGAAGAGAGAACTGCCAGGCATCAGGGGAGGCTCTGGGTAGAGCCACACACCCACAGTAGACCCAGGCCAGGCTGGGAGGAGCCAGAGGAAGAGTGGTCTCATCCTTGCTGTCCCCCACCCTCATTCCAAATATCACCTCCCCTTGGTAGAGCCATGCAGGAAGCCAGAGAGGAGTGGAGCCTGAGGATGGCCTGTGAGGAGGAGCTGCCTAGTCAGGTGGCGGAGCTGGGAAGAAGCATGTAGAGAGGGGCATGCAGATGTCCAGCAAGGAGAGCTCTGTCCCTTGCCTTCTCCCTCCATCCTGACCCCAACCCTGGAAGCTAGATCTTACTACCCATCTTTTCAAAGAGTGGAAGTGGAGGCACAGAAAGATACAGTAATTTCCCCAAAGCCACACAGCTAGCAGGGGTGGAGCTAGCAGGAAAAGCATGGTTTGGCTGAATCTTTAAGCTCCAGGCTTTGTAGGTAGGAGGATCTGGTTTGAAATCTCAGCCCTAACTCTTACTGGCCTTTGACCTTAAATGATGCCTATCTGTCTCTGAAAGGGCCCATTGTGAAGTGGGGTTAGGGGTTCCTTCAGCAGAGGGGCTGTTGAGGGTTGGATCTAGTGTATAAGATGTGGGACCCTTGCTGGGTGGCCAGAGAGCTGACTCAGCCAGAGCCTTTCCCGGCCCCCTCTGGGCAGTTATTAACCAGCACATCGGACTCTGCATTATGCATGGGGCAATTTGTCTGCCTCTTCCTCCACCTGCAGAATCGATCTCCGAGCTCAGTTGCCTCATTGAGATTCAGGTCCGCAGCTCTGGGACTCCATCCCAGTGTCTGGTCAATAGCTTATATTTTTAATTTGTCAATAATCAGTCCAGACCTTGGCCACAGCCCTGTGGAAGGCTCAGCAGGATTGCTCCGTCAGGGAGGGGCCACTGTGCATGGAGGGAAGAAGACACTGAGCAAAGCTAGCAAACCCAGGTGAGTTAGGATGGGGACAACTTGGTACTCACAGTGGGCTAGAGGCACAGATTCATGCATGAACCCAAGGTCAAGAAAGCCTGGGTGTAGGTCCACCCTCTGCAGCTGTAGGCACTGAAACTCCCAGAGCCTCCATCTCTCCATTTGTTGAGTGGCTATTGTTACAAGGGCACATAACTCTCAGGATTACAGAACAAGCAAGAATTAATACAGTGAAGTTTCTAGAACTATGCTTAGCACATTATAGGCCCATGATACACATTAGCTATAGTGATTGTTTCTAAAAACTCAAGCAAGAGCCAAACAATAAGTAAGTCAACAGTGGTTGTCAGCATGCTTACAGAACCTGACATTCCCAGAAGAGAAATGATTATCCCCACCTTACAGATGAGAAAGCTGAGGCTCAGAGAAGTGGACTCACCTGCCCCAGGTCCCGCAGCTGGGGTGCAGGATGGCAGGACCCATGGAGTCTAACTTTACTTCTCACACTTCTAACCACCCTGTGCAATAAAGAATCCTCGAAGCAAATATCAAATAAAGCCTCCCTCCTCCCATTCTTGCTATTTCCTTTTGTGAATTAAGTGCACTGATTCCTTTCCTCTCTGACAAGCAGGTTCTGGCGTCCACAGGACTGCAGGGCAGGTGAGGGGAGCAGGAAGAGAAACACTTTTATTCTGGGTCCTTACCCATCCCATTGCTGAGGAAAAGCTCAGTTTCACCTATTCTGTGTCTTCCCCAAACAGAGCTCAGAAAAGCACACAAGAGCTGGGAGGAGGTGGCTAAAGATGGTAGAGTCACACTAGGAGGAAGGAGGTTCTGCCCCCGGTCAAGAGGACAGTTGGAGTTAGAGCTGGGGCTTGAACACAGGCCCCCGAAGGCCAGTCCAGGGCTCTTCTGGCGGCTGTGTCCTCCTGCCTCATCCTTTGCCTTGACCATCAGTATGCCTGAGTCTGCTCTCACTGCTTGTGCCCCTGCCTGTCTTCTTGTGGACACACCAGCTCCACACCCGAGGACCAGTCTCTGCTGTTCTTCCACAGCCCTGCCTGGGCTCCCATGCCAGGAAACAGCAGTGAATCCCAAGTCAGGACACCAGACACCCCACCTTCTAGATGTGCAGCCCAAGGAGAGCCCTTCTGCTCCTGGAGCCAGGTGTGCCCACCTGCCAGCTGAGAGTCACCACACCTGCATCCTTTAGTGGGTGTGAGGATTCTCCAAGCCAGCCCTAGCAAATGCTCCCATACAGCACCAGCCCCAGAGCACCTCCACGGGACTTCCTTCTGAAGCCTGGGGACCCCAGGAGCCCTGGAGATTTCCTCCTCTCTTCATCCTGGCAGGCTCCTGTCTCCAGAGAACCTCCCCCTTGAGTCTACATCTACTGAAATACACTTTCCACCAGAGAACTCCCTAGACAACAGTGCATCCCCCACATGCAGAACTCAGAAGCTGTTAAATGCCCCCAGAGAGTCACTGAGGCTCCAGGGACTGACTGGTGTGCAGATTACAGGCAGGGGGTAAGGGAGCTCCAGAGCATCCTGCCTCACAAGCCTCTGCAGTGAGCCCTCTCCCCTGGAGCAGAGAGGAAACAGGAAGGGACTTGTGCAGAGACAGCTGACAGGCTCAGCACTGGGAGTCTGTTCTCTATGCGTCATGCCCTCTGCCTCCTCACATAGACCTGGAAAAGAGGGGGACTGGAAAGAACCCATCTCTGGGGTGGGAGCAGGTTTCCCAAGAGTCTCCCAATAGTTGTCCTCCTAGGCAGTATGGAGCTGGAGCTAGGAAAGGTGGGTAGTGGCCATCGCTTTACCGTTGGCCTGCAGTGTAACCCAGACAAGTCGTGTCTCCTCTTGAAATCTCAGTGACTCCACTACATAGGTCCAACCAGGGGGACAAAGCGTCATCACCACCACCATCATCATCCCTCTTCCTCTACTCCCATTGATTAAGTTTTGCACCATGCTCAAAATATGCTTCAGAAAAGTCTCTGAGCAGCCTGGAGGCAGGCACTATTGCCCTGTTTTACAGCTGAGAAGGCTCAAGGCTGGCCGTCTTTATTTGCTCACCTGGGTCACTGTGAGGTCCCCAGGGAAGCAACCAGAGAAGCCAGAGAGCAGAGCTGGTCCTTAACCCCCTCCCTGACCTCTCCCATGCAGAAAGGCCTCCCCACTGATCACATGCAGAGTTGGGTGATGATCCTTACATGACTCTCCTGTTGGCTTCACAGTCCAGGGAAGGCACGTTTGAACCCAAGCATGGAGCGTCTGGTCTGCATTTGAGAGGGCCAGTTTTAATTCTTCCTACCTCTCACTAGGCTGTGGCTGAGGACAGCAGGTGGCTTGCTGAGGGGCATTCAGATGTGAAATAGGTCAGAGAACAAATGAGGAAGGGGAATTTAACATGTTTGGGTTTCTCCATGGCTGGAGTTTATCCATGCGGGAAGTGAGTTGAGTCTGCAGATTTCCCATGGGGCTGGGAGTGTCAGCCAGCCTGGCGACAAGGAGGCCTGAAGGCAGAGGGGTGGGGGAGGCCCTGCTAAGCCTCTGTACCGGCCTAGGTCCCTCCAGCTTCTGTCACCACCCAAGGTGCTGTCCCACTGACTGTGTGGCCTGGGGTAGGTTGCCCCCCTCTCTGGGCCAGGCTTCTCTACTGGACAAGCAATTACAATGAAATTGAGGAAAGAACAGTGCTGACGTTCTTCAGAATGTCATGGGACATGGTCGCTGCTATCTGACCTCAGAATTAGGTGGAGTGTTTCTTAAAACTCTCCGTGCCCGGGCCCTGCCCCAAACCAAAGAATGCCAGTAACTAGAGACGGGGCTCAGCCAACAGGCTTACAACTCCCCAGATCCAACTGGTAACCTCTCAGACCTGCCTCTGGGTGCAGGTGTAACAGCCACCTACCTGACTACTGAGAAACTGAGGCGCAGACAGAGAAATGACCCGCCTCGGCTCACAAGGATGACCGGCAGCTGGGCTGGGCAGAGACACAACGGGGCCTCTGTCCAAAGTGCTGAAGGCGGAGCGAGGCGCCTCCGCAGGGCCCTCTGGTCACGTAGCTCTCACCCTGCCCACTGCGCACTCCGACGGCTTTCCCACAAAGGACGCTTTCCTCTTGTTTCCTGCCTCCTGATCCCCACCCCCCATCATTTTATCTCTTCTTTACTTACCTGTCTCTTTCAATTGATTCCTTTCTCTCTCCCTCTCCGGCCCTCCCTGTCTCCCTTCTCTCTTTATTTCTTCTCTCCCAGTCTCTCTCCCTTGACCGTTCTGTCTTCCTCTTTCCCCTTCGTTACTGTTTCCACCTATCTCCCCCACTTTCCTTCTCCTCCTCAACCTCTCCCTCTATCTCCCTCCTACCAGCTGCTCCCTTGACTTGAGTCTCCTTCCCAGCCAGCCCTCTCCTGAGGGCAAACACTGCCCTCCAGCCCCAATTCTGCTCCTTGCTCAGCCCTTTGGAGATGTCCAGTTTCTCCCAAGAACTCCAAAGTTGGATCCAGACCCAGAGTTGCCCCTTGTTTCCACTTTCATAATGGGGGCCTCTAAATCTCCAGTGGGAAACCACTGGGTAAGTGTCCCATTCAAGTACTAGCGAAGCCTGACCCTGCTTATCTTTTGAGATCAGATGAGACTGGGCACATTCAGGGTGGTATGGCCAGAGTACCACTGGGTAAGGTGGGCTCTCACAGAGAAATCCAGTGGGGTGATGGTGCCACAGCCACACTCCCTGCCCCAGATGAGGACACAGCCCTTCGATTCAAAACCTCCATGCTGGGGCTGGGGATTTAGCTCAGTGGTTTTGCCACCTGCTGTGCAAGCCCAA
Source organism: Heterocephalus glaber (assembly GCF_000247695.1). The sequence goes on along the minus strand of NW_004624747.1, from coordinate 3,515,461 downwards.
GGACCCGAGTTCAATCCCCGGTACAAAAATAAAAAATAAAAAAAATTTTAAAACTCCATGCTGAACACCTACAGTGCACTAGATCTGGGAACTCAGCCATAATGAAGGTAGGCTGATCTCATTGCCCTCCTCTCTAGTGGAGTAGACAGAAATAAACAAGCAAAGGTCAGGTACACATTTTAATCCTTTGTTATGAAGATAATAGGCAAAGTGTTGAGCTAGTGGGTCCCTGGGCCTGGGGTAAGGCTGCTTCAGATTGAAAGATCACAGAAGGTCTCTCTGGGGAGCTGACATATAAACTGAGACCTGAGTGATGAAAAAGAATCAGCCACTCAAGGGGCCCATGGGAGGATTTCCAGCAGAGGCACAATGGGTGCAAAGATCCTGGGGTTGGGTAGAACTTCATAGAGTCAGAGAGAGAGAGACAGAGACAGAGACAGAGACAGAGACAGAGAGAGGAGCCTGGCATCACTGGAATGCAAGGGAGACTGGGGCAGGAGAGGAGCTGAGGATGGTGGGAGCCAGATGTGAGCACGATCAGCAGTTCTAACCCACCCAACCACCCCTCACATAGCCCAGAGTCCAAAGGCCTGCTTAGGGCTGGTGGCTGTCTTTACCCCCAACACCACCAATGCCCTCATTATCATGATCATTATCATCATCTTCATCATCATCATCACCACCATTGTCACCACCTCTTCATTATGTGAGTGGCTCTGACTGACACAGAAATAAAAGCAAGTATCAAATATCCCAATGATCTGGTCCAAGATCATTGTCACAGAGGACAAGACAAGCGGATTAATTCCAGATGCATCAATAGGCTGCCTTCTGTATGAATACAGAGATGAACGGATCTTCAAAATGGCTAATATGAATAACAGGAACCACTAATATTTACTAAACATTTGCTAAGGGGCTTGCTAGGGATTTAAGTGACTTATCTTCTTAAATCCATACAATAATCCTATGAGCCACACGTTTAGAATTTCTCTACTTTTTAGATGAGGAAATCAAGGCACAGAGTGTTGAAACAATCAGTTAAACCAACTAAAAGCTGCCTACTCCATCCCTACCCCTGAAGCAACTGCTTGCTACCCTGAATCCCTCCTCACCTCCAGCCCCCTAAATCCTATACTGAAGAGCTAGTATTTATCTTGGAAGTAACATAGTTCAGCAGGGAGACTTTGAGGCCAGAGTTAGACTGAGCACCTGCCAATCCTAGTGTCACAGATAGTGCAGGCTATCAGAGAGGATGGACTATTTTTCAGTGATCTGACCCCAAGATAGAAGGTTTCAATAGAGACCCCCTGTCCCTCTAGCCTGAGATAAGCATCTGCCCTTCTCCTTGAAGGGTGAGGGGGACAAAAGAGAAACCCTCACCCCCAAAGCCTGAAAACCTCCAGTTCTCCCCTACATCCTCTCTAAGAGCTAAAAGCTCTTTCATTTCTCCCTGAATGCATAACTAATAAGTGCTTTGTTGAAGGCAATATTCCACTGCTGCAGAATTAAAGCAGTGGACTCCATGCTGTATATCACCCCAGCTGCTCCTACAAGCAGGAGATCAATAGTCCGGCAATAGACATTTCATAATTAACAGAAGATGGAAGAGAGGCAAGGCGAGCACCCTGGCAGATGGTCCTGCATTTTCCCTAGCTTTGTGGTTCCCAAGGCTTTGGGGGATTTGCCAGAGCAATAAGTCATGGTTGGAGCTGTCCCAAAATGCTGGCTAGGAAGGGACTTCAGCAAAGTCACATGGTCTGCCCCCTGGCTTGAGGCTGGCTGGGGAAAAGTACAGTCTTTTTAGACCTGCTGAAGTGCCTTTAAAGGCTCCTCTAGTGCCTTTCTGTATAATCCAAAGCTGACCACAGTGAACACCCATTCCTATACCTATTCTCTTTCCAGTAGCCACATCTCCATTTTTTAGTTAAACACCCAGATATTTCCTCTGGGAAAATCTCTACCATGGGAATGTTTGCTTCAGCAGAGTGAATTTGACCTCATCTTAAAATGGAGGCATAGTTAGTGAAAAAGAGATATGACCACTAAGAGCATCCCATTCATCTCAAGGCCATGGTGATTGGGTGCACATGTGACCCAAAGTCAGCCAATCAGGGTCAATTCTGAGACTTTTGCTGGGGCTGCTGCTCTCTTCACAGGGTAGTTAAAAGTTCAGCTGCAGGCAAGGGCTGTCTTGTCATCATGAGGAAAGAAAAAGGCCAGAACACCAGGAAACAGGAAACAAAAGAGAAGTGGATAGAAAGAGATTGACCAAGTCCTGGGGAAGCTGTTGGACCTTAGAATCCAGCTAGGTGGGAACCCAGGTTAGACTCTGATTTATGAGACCCATACATTCAACTTCTACATAAACTACATTTGAGTGGCATTTCCATCTCTTGTCAAATAGTCTGGGCAAATCCATTAGTTTTTCTTGGTCCATTTCTCCAATAATGAGTTACTTCCCATGGGCAAGAAGTGCAGATGTTGTAGTTAAATCCACAGTCCAACTCTCGCTCAACTATAGACTAGCTATGTGATCTTAGGCAAATGCCTTCACGTCCTGAAACTCAGTTTCTTTACCTGTAAAATGGGCATGTTGCCACTTTCAAAGGGTTTCTGTGAGGATGAAATGAGACAGCACCTAGTTCTTAGGAAGCGTAAAATACAGTTAGTTCCCCCTCACACTTGAAGTCTCGTACTGACATGACAGAGAATCTGTCATTGCACAGACTCTGCCACCATCAATGCCATCATTTACAGAAATCAACCAAATCTACTAGAATACTCTGATGTCTAGCAAAGGAGATGTGTGGCAGCACCACCTGGACCCAAAATGAGAAGCAAACGTTCAAAAATTCATAAAACTTCATCGAGGTTACAGGGCTCTTTGCTGTTGGTTCTTTACTGTTTTCTACTTCAAGTAAAGAATTAGCAGAAAGGAAGAATGATGCTTTGGAGATTAAAAGAGTCATTTATTGCACATCCAAATGACACTGTGGACTTTATTTGTATGGTCTTATTTAATTTTCACAGGAGGAAGCTGAAGTTCAGAGAGGTGTAGTTACTGGCCCAAGATCACATATTGCTATGGGTGTGTTGCGATCTCCTCCAAAGCCTCATGCGGTCTTAGGTGGGGCTTTTTCAGAAGTGGCTGAATCAAGAGTAGGTGATTGAATTCTGGTGAAATGCTAGGCCCAAGGACACTAGGATTAAGGATGTGAGTGCAGCTCACCCTAATTAGTCTGAATAAGATAAAAGGGGCAGAAAGACACTGTTAAGGTCCCTTGCTCCTTTTGCTACCTTCTGGCTACCATAAACTGTTTCTCCTCTACAAGTCCTGTCTGCCATGTCACCCTGCCTTAGAGCCTACTGATTATGGACTGAAACTTCTACAAACTGTGAGCTACATAAACCTTCCCCTTTAACTTTGGATGTAGGGTATTTTGTCTCAACAATGAGACAAAAGTAACTAAGACACACACTGACAAGCCTGAGTCCAGAGACTGTGTCCGTCAGGGACTGACTCACTGAGCTGTGTTGATATCCAGTAATAATACCTGGGCCTTAGAAGAGCACTGCATATCAGGCACTAAGCAGAGCTCTGTACATGCCTTTCCCTTGGACCCTCTTTCTAGCCTTTGAGAAAGCCTTGTTTCCTATTATACAGATGAAAAGCAGCAGTTGTTGTCAGTCACCAAGTACATTTAAAGAGAGAAACAAAGATCTTACTCTTCATTCTATTGCAAATTGCAAATCTTATGTTACAAACACACACACACACACACACACACACACCACAATTTTATTTTTTTTGTAGTAATAGAGATGGAACCCAGGGTCTCACGCATGCTCAGCACATGCTCTACTACTGAGCCACCACCCCAGTCAATAAACAACATTTTAAACATAGCAAAGAATATGCATTTTTAAAGCACTATGCATATATCCTTTTACCCATTGCTCCAAGGTATCCTGGGGAAAGCATACTGATGTCCCCAAACTGGAAGCAATTTGAGGATCTATTGATGCAGTCTTGATTTTTAAAATATGGTGCATCCTTATGTAAGAAGCAATGAATGGAATAGAACTACTTGTGTTCACTATAAAAATATATTTAAATATATTGTTAAATGAAGCAAGATGAAAAACAACAAATAGAATAAGACCCCCAAATCAAAACCCCTTCATACCCATCTCCTCATCCCTCTCAACTTCACCCCTGCACCATATCTGGGAGCCTTAGCCCACTCAATCTGTCCACGTTCCCTGCTGGAAATACCCACAGTCTCCACCTTCTTCATGGAGCTCCTACTTAGTCTTCAAGACCTCACTTCCATGGCAAAGTCTCTCCCCCTGTGTGAGGATGGATTCCCTAAGAAAAAGAAGCTGGAAGTCCAGTGCCCAGGTCTTTCCTGGTGTGGTGGACATGGGTAGGATGACCAGTGGTGTGATGGGTGGGGAATGAACCACTCCCAGCGGGGGCAAGACCACTAACACATATGCAACCCACAGAATACGCGCAACACTGTCCAACAGAAAAAGTACACAATGGACACAATGCAAGCATACACAGCACAAAATATGCAATGTACACACACACCACATACACAACAGCCATAGCACACACACCCCAACCTTGAGTCCTTTCCTCTGTTGTCTGGCCTTGACCCCATGGATTCCCATGAGCAGAGTGGAAAGAACAGAAGTGATGTTTCTGGGGCAGCTGCTTGGATCTGAGTTCTGGGATGGGAATTGACTTAGATGTGTTTTCTCTGAGTCTTTAAATTTGCCCTTTTATCGTCCCATTTTATATATAAGAATACTGAGGCTTCAGGAGAGGAAAATGATTGTTCAAAAGTAACCGGCTGTTTGGTGATGGCTTTAGGAGACAATCCCAGGTGGGAATGTGCCTGGATCAGAGAAGCCAACCTGTCCGCACCACACCATACCTCACAGGGTGCACCAGATGATGTTTGGACTTTGGCTGCAGCAGGGCTCTTCCATCTGATCTACAATGTGTCGCTCAGGCCGAGCCAGTAAACAAGGACTGGCCACCGGCATGCTGACCCGGGCTGCACTTGAAAGGGATGCTCTTTTGTGGGCTCAGAAGACTGTGGGCTGTTCGCAGAGCTGTCACCCTGCGACAGTATTGACAGACCCAGTGCCCCTCCTCGTGAAACCCCAATGTGCACACTTGGGGAAAACAAGCCCGTCCTCTCTCGCTGGGAGAGTAAGTGTAAGGCATTAGGAGACTCTGATTAAACAAACAGATGTTTTTAGTCGGCAATAGAAATGTCAACATGATCCTAATTAATGAACGTGTTAATGGCTGCTCTCTGTTTGAAGACAGTAGTCACTGCCTTCTAGATCTATCCACGGTGACTCATAGGGCACACACCTCGCGCACACATGGACCCTCGGGGAACAGGGGGAATACTTGGAGCACAGGGGGTTGGGGCCACAGGTGTGAGACATATTCACAACATATAGCCACACTACAGTGCACCACAACTGAACACAACCAACACAATACTTACATCAACCACACTGCCCCCACAAAAACACACAAGGAATGCAGCACACTATCACTCACATAACATGGAAGCAGGATACATACACAGCATCTCTTTCCATTTGCATGAAATCATACTACACTCAACACATATACAACCAACACAATACACACAACACCATGCAACAGAAAAAGCACACAGTGGACACACAGTGCATGCATATACAACACACAATATTCAACACACACACACACACACCACAGGCACAGCAACCATAAAACATGCACATATCCATACCACATACGTAATTCCAGTGTAAAGACCATGGTTCCCAAGGCACAACTACATACATTCTTGTAGAGTTTTGGTGTCAGTGCAGTAATGCTCATTGTGTGTCCCACCATGCACCAGGCACTACACTGACCATGAAGTCACAGGGATGAAGAAGGGGATCTGCTCTCAAGATATCCTGAGCTCACAGGGAAACTGCAGCTGAGAAGCTCACTCCACCTTGAACAGGCTTGTGTTTCCACATGATTAAAGGAAATCATGCATGAGAAGGAGTTTGCTATGTGGGAAAAGTACTGCACAATATTAAAGAGCATGCTGTTACCACTGAATGACATTTCTTATGAAGATATCAAGTAAAACAACGCCATGACTTATGCTATATTTATCCTTAACATCTGATTTTTATTTATCTCAGAGACTCTGGAGAGTGTGCAGTTGAGCACATCTTCCTTTTTTCCCTTGCCTGCTAGGAAGCTCAAAACTAAACTTTTGATCCACACATGCATAGAGGGTTGGTTTTCATCATACAAATTCCTGAGTGTTATGACTGACCCCATTTTATATTTATACATGTACTTTTCTACTTTTCTTTCATTCCATTTAAACACTATAACTGTAAGTGACTTTATATTTGTCTACAATAATACAGGGATAGAAGGAAAGATAGATTTTAGTTTGATAGATGTATTAGGACAGTTTAGCTTATATAAAAACCTTCAAATCTCAGTGGCTCAACAAACAGATTTATTTCTTGCTCATGATACAGTCAAATGTGGTTTGGAATGAGGTGGGGTATTGCCACACATAGCCATTCAGGGGCCCACAGTTCCTTCTGTCTAGTGATTCCAGCATCCCTCAGGGCCTTGACTTCCTCATAAAGAATCCACAAAGACAGAATATGAAGGATTGTTCAAAAGGTGCAGTGGCCAGGCCTAAAAGTGGCTGACATTTCTACTACCATCTCATTGGCCAGATTTAGTCATGTGACCCCACCCCAACGCAGAGGAGGCTGGGAAATGTAGTCTTCCTGTGTGCCTGGGAAGGAAATGAAAGGGTTGGTGAATCCAAGGCATTATCTCAGCCACAACAGATACATGTAAGTGCAATGGGTTCCCAATGAAATAATCTGTAGTTCAACTGATATTTACTGAGAACTTTTGAAACTCAAGGCTGTGTGTTAGACGCTTTGAAATAGAGTATTATGGATAAAGTGAACGCCACTCCTGGACTTTCTACTTTGTACAGAGAAAACATACTAATCAAAAACTAAGTGAAATGTGAAATGAAGGCATCTCTGAGATGTGAGGCTCTGCATAATTTCCATTTTTGTTGTGCTTTGCTGTGGTTCTAAATGTTCTTCAATGAAGGAACAGACATACATACATTTATTTATTTACATATTTGTTTATTTAGCAGAACTGGGGATTGAACCCAGGGTCTTTGTGCTGAGCTACATCCAGCCCTTTCTTCCTTTTTGTTTTGAAATAGGGTTTTGCTAATTTTCCTAGGCTGAGCTGGAATTTGTGATCCTCCTGCCTCAGCCTTTCAGAGTGCTGGCATTATAGGTAGACGCCACTACGCCCACTTCTACAACATTAATTGAAATGTGACAGGCATCTCTGAGAGGACACAGGATGTAAATACCCAGCTCATAGACAAAGGCAATGCTGGTGAAACCTTGTCAGTCCCAAGGCAGAATGTTGCCACCACCCCTGGGGTCCTCCCAGACCCTCTCTGTCTCTGTCTCCTTGGTAGAGGTTAGAACTAGCCTGGTATCCTGTTGCACACAGGTGTCCAGAGATCTAGGGCTCTCTCCGTCTAGTGCCCTTCAAAGTACAGTCAGCCCTGGAATCTGTATGGGGTTGGTTCCAGGACCCTGTGGGTAGCAAAATCCTAGGTTGCTCCAGCTCCATATAGAAAATGGTCCAGTATTTGCATAGAACCTACTCACATCACTCCATGACCTCAAATCATCTCTAGATGGTTTATAACACCTAATGCAATGTAATGCTATGCAAACAGCCATTCTACTGTGTTGTTTGGGGAAAATGACAAGAGAAGAAGTCTATACCTGATCAGTACAGTCACAGTATTTCCCCAAATACTTTCCATTGGCAGAATCCACAGGTGCAGAATGCATGAACGTGGAAGGCTAAATGTACAAGGAAACCCTTTGTTGATCATGCTCTAAAGGCGTGGCTGAACTTTATCCTGGTGCACAGTAGGTGAACCCAGGGCCATGTCCAGGGGCGGGAGCAGTGGGCTCCTATGGGCAAGAAAGGGAAGATGCCAGAGAGGAGTGCATCTCTGAGCTGCTCCGTGAGAGCACACCAGCTGTGACTGTGCAGAGCGAGAGGCAGATGGCCACGTAGACCCATCTGCGCAAGTTAACAAAGGTGAGAAACGCCAGAGCCTTTGTGGAGGCCAGTGAAGGAGAGGGTCCTTCTGGCCAAAGCCTAGGGTGCAAGATGGCAGTGGTGGGCGTCAAGGCTTGACCCGAATGAGTCTTGAATGTCAGGCTCAAAAATGACGTGTTTGACAATATTTTAATCGTCCAATATATATTAGGTGCTCAAAACAATGCTGAGTGATAGGCTTGCCATTATTTTACCAGTTTCTGTAGCAATGTCTGTGGCCAGGTTCTATGGGGATGCACACTTTTCAGGGTGGACACGGGCTCAGAAAGCCTTAGTGAGAGGTCACCCAGACACAGATGGCACTGTCAGAGGTTGGGGTGGTGCACTTCCTCAGTGCTACCCTCCGGGACCTCCAAATCAAAGTCTCTCTTCTGTGCTGTGGCTACTTCTGTGGTGGCAGGGTCACCAGCACAACAACTCAGTGCCCAGTCTTGCATATGCATTTGATCTTGAAGCCTCATTTTACTCACCTGTAAAATGGAGCAAGTAATGCTTCCACTTTGGGGCTATTGAAAGAGCTAGGTAAGATGCAGCCTGTGCTTCACTGAGCCAAATATCTAGCATACAGAAGGGGCTATGTAAATAGTAGCCATAGTTATGGTGGTTGTTGCTGTTGTTGCTGTTGTTTCTGTTAAAGGGAAGAGGGAGTCAGGAGCAGGCTGCTCTACCAGACAAGTGATTTGGGAATGCACTAGCAGAGGCCATGGAAAGGGACAGCTGTGAGGGAGATTAAGGAAATTCACGCGGAATATATGTACGTCTGGTACGTATGGCACATTTGGCAAAGACAGAATCAAGATGGATGCATGCTTCTCCGGAAAGATGCGAACGGCATTTGGCATCCCTCTTCCTGCAAGCCAGGAGCAGTCCTGTGTGCGCGTGTGTCTGTGCGTCTCATGCAAATTCGGGTGTGAGGAGATGTCAATTGCACACAGCTTGGGAGACTGGGGAGCAGGCGGGGAACAAAGAGAGGACCAGACTCCCCTGCTGAGGAAGCCAGGTCACTGCAGGGCTCCATTCAGAGGGGCTGGAGCTTGGGATCATCTTCTCTTCTGCTTTGGACTTGAACTTGGCACTTGGCCTCAGCTGCTTTGCTTATAAAATGGGGGTAAGGTCGCCTTACTCACCTTGACTCTGTGGCAGCACTAGATATGCTTTTGAGGTTCCCATGATTCCAAGATCTATTGTCCTCCAGTATATTCAGATTGAAGAGGAAAAGCAATTCTGAAGTTCTAAGATGGGGCCTTAGCTCCTTCAAGTCCAAGAGCAATAATGAAAGGAAAGGACGATAGATGTTGGCCAAAGATATCTGATTTCTCAAAAAGACCAAATCAGAGAAGGATGAACTCCAAAGACTCCAGAGTTGGGCCATATCCCAGAGTGGACCTTTTCTTCCTATGTCATGGAAGAGAGCCACTGTCACCCTGTCCCTCCCTGAGCTCCCTGCCCGATCCCCTTTGTCCCCAGGGACTCCTCCCAGTTGCCTGTAGGCTAAGGAGGCAGCTGGGGGTAACTGTAGAAGAGCCAGTGGCAGTGCCACCTCCTGAGACCCTCTCTCTAAACAAGAAGCCTGTTTCAAATCCCTTCCTGGTTCTATAATAAATGCCCAGCGCCAAAACTCAAGAAATAGAACTTCAAGGCCCAGTGATGAAGCAGAAATAGTCCACCATCCAACATCAGCCTGGCGCCGATGGCTGGTCCTGAGGTCAGCTTGCACAGGACAGATGTCCCCTCATCTCTTGGGATCTCAATTTCCTAACCTGAAAAATGGAGCTGACAAGAGAACTGTCCTGTCGGGGTAGATGTGAGGACTCACAGCAGTAACACTCAACTGCCTGCCTCAGTGTTTGGCATGGAGTCATGGTCCTTGCCTGCCATGGAGTTTAAAGCAGGGGTATATTTTGGCTCATGGTTTCTGAGGTTTCAGTCTATAGTTGGCTGGCTCCAAGGCAGGACCATCATGGTGGAGCAAAGCTATTCTGTGGGTTGATCATCAATGAGATCAGAGCTCTAATGATCCAGTCACTTCCCCAAAGTCCAGCCTCTGTTCACTGCCCCTCCGAGGACCATGCCTTCCACATGTAAGCATTTAGGAGTGTCAGGATCCAAACCACAACACGGGAGAATACAGTCTTATCAACCTCCTTTGGCCATGCCCTCATGTTTATAGAAAGGCCTTGATTCCTTCCACCAAATGCCTCCAAAATTTGGCTTACTGATTTATGGGAAGATCAAAATAAGACATGGGAAGCTGTAAGCTGGGACACTCCTGTTTTTCTTGATACACTTGATTATGTGTCAACAGCAAATTGTGAATTACCTACTATTTATTGTGCAATTCCTCATGCCAACTCAAGGGTCCCTCTGGATGAGTCTTGAGCTCCAGGACAAAGATGCACTGGTGACTTTGTGTAGGTGTTTATCACCAGGAAAGTCTTTAGGGTTCCCCAAGAGAAAGAAGGTCCTGGACAGGGAAGGTGGAGAAAAGGAAGGTGGGGGGCCACCACCTGGTGTCACCCTGAGCAGTGGCTGGTGGGGAGGTGCTCGGTGACGTGATCTAGAGGGGACTGATCGGAAAGCCGTGGCTGGATGGACCCTCAGTGCTACTTGCTGCCCAGGACAGAGAACATGTCCTCTCAAGCCCCCAGAAGTGGCACCCCCAGAATCCACTCTTAGAACTGAGTGGAAATCAAATCTTTTGGAGAACAGTGGGGAGAGTGTGGGCAGGTACGGTTGCAGTCTTAGGTTTTCTAGTGTGGGAGTTTTGCCTGCTTGGTTTCAAATCTGAGTTCTTCCATGGAAAGAGCAAGAAGCCTAACTTCCCGGGGCCTCTTTTTAAAGATGGGAGTGGTAATAAAGCTACCCTAAAGGCCACAGAGTGAGAGATCATTGGCACAGACGGCATAACAGCTTGCACCGAGCTGTGAGGATTTGGAAAAGGCAGCCCTTCCTGGCTGAGTGATCAAAGAATGGTTTTTCCCTTCCTCCAGGTTGGTGCAGCCTTATGCCAGGATCAAGTGGGTAGCCTAAAGACTGAGTTTAGTTCTCATTCCTTGGTTTGGAGCTCTTCTGTAGTGTACACCCTTCACAACAGTACCTGGCAGCCCTACAGGTAAAGCACTCAGTATGCACTCAATGTCAGGTGGCAGGTGTGGTCACTGCCGTCATATATCATCAACTATGAGGATTGTTAGCATTAGGCAAACCTATATTCAAATCCCATTTCTACCACATTATGATGTAGATTTTGAGTGTCCTTCCAAAGCCTGGTGTATTTAGGAGATGATTGAACCCTGAGTCCTATACTCTTCCGTGAATTAGTACACTGATATGTCCATAGGGGGCTGGCTTTCTTAGATGTGGGCCCTGGTCACAGGCTGTTCACTGAGGGGTGGCCTGGAAGGGTGTCTCCTCCTCCCTGGCTCCTCCCTTCACTGTCTGCCTGAAACTGAACCCAAATAGAGCTCTCCTTTCAGTTTTAGGTGTTATCACCACGATGAGGAAAGTGAATAAAACATACCATGTTCTGGCTGTGAGTCCTTGAAGAAGTCGCTCACCCACCCAAACCTCCACTTCCTCCCCTGTCACATGGGAAGTAATAATTTTCACCTAGTGATGAGGTTTGGTTATGCAATATCTATCTAATGCCCCTGTGGGCCACACCTGATAGGCATGGGGTGCTCAGAACGTATTAGCTTTCATCACTCTTCCCTTTCCTACCAGCACCCATGCAACCATGTGAAGGAAATGAAGAATCATCTATCAAATCATCCCAGGTACAGCCTGTTTGCAGGCAAAAATGAAACCAAAAACATCAAATGTGGAATCAGGAGACAGGGACCTGGGTCCACCTCACTTCCCAACTCACTTTGTGACCTGGACGAGTTATAGTCTCTGAGACTTGCTTTCCCTTTGGGTAGAGGAGATGAGGATTATTGCACTTGAAAACAAAAACAAAAACAGCACTGATTCCTTTTATTTTCCTCTCACAAACACCAACATAGATTGAAAAATCATTCAATTCCTTTGCCAAAAAAGCGAAAGTACCGGTTAGGCCTAAAAACTGAAAGTTACCCCCGATATCACCCAAGCATCCGGAAAAAGCAGCAGCCTTCTTGCTCAGAGGTTGGTGAGAGATATGATACAATTTTATGTAGCACTGGGGCCCTTAATTCCAAGCAAGCTTATGCATAACTACAGTGCAGGGAGCAGGTACAAACAGAGAAGCTCCAACTGAGCAAGGCCGAGGGCAGGGCCACCAGTCCCTCTCCTTCTCACCCCACGGCATTCTTCGCTGCTACTTTGAGGAGCCCCAGGGGTCTGGAGCACAGTGTCACAGCCATCGAACTCCAATCCTTTGCTGCTTAAATATTCCAAGACTCTGTGCTTTACATGCACTGTCTTGCCACTCAATTTATCCTGACCACTGTGTGTGTCAGTGTGTGGGGGGGGGGGCACGCACGCTCATGTGCATGCACATTCCACAAACAAATCCTCAGAAAGGAAGCAAAAAGGAAATTCCACCAGCCATTAAGGGGAAATTACAAATGCATTTTTCTTTGCCTCCGGCACATTAATAAAAGAGATTATAAAACGGGAAATGAGTGGAAGGAGCTGGGCAGCATCACAACAATCAGAGGGGGCAGGCTGCTTCCTGTACAGTCATCTGATTTCATGCCATCTCCATGCTGAGAGAATCTGTCTGCAGCGGCTGCTGGGAAGATGTGGAGCTCATGCATTAAACATCAGGGGACCCTTGCGACATGCACCGTGGGCTGGTAGGAGGCTGGGGAGGAAGAAGCCCTGATCAGCAGGGCTGGCTGGGGGGATACTTGTGACATGCCCCAGCTTGGCCATACTTGTGGAATGGGAGCTAAAGAGCATTTAATGAGGGCTTGGGAACATGACTACAGATTGCAGGGTGAGCGATAAAGGAGCGTATAAAATGCAGAAAATGCAAAGATTACTGGAGTTTTGAACACAGGAGCGTCACCTAGGGGTCAGTGGTCATAGGGAAGGGTTACTGTATAGTAGGGTCTCTCCAGTCTGGATTCTGGAGGTGAGCATTGGTGTAGACTAGTTCTTCACTCCCATTCTTCACCCTCCACTTACCCAAGTCTTCTGCCATGGGAGTTTGCTGTCTCTCCTCCAGGGAAGATTCTGTACTTTGACTTTGAGTTTGCCCAGGTGCTGGATTTGACCACGGACCTTAGGAAACCTTGTGTGTTTCTAGTTTTTCTCATGCACCTCTGCCCCAGCCATGGGAACATGTACCAGCTGGCCTGCTTGTCCACAGAGGCCAACAGATGTGCACAGCTGAGCCAGATACACCTGCAGTTCGCTGTCCCAGTGAACTTGCAGAATAAATTTAGATGGAAAATGCATGTTGATTGTTGACACAACTGAGATTTAGTGGCTGTTTGTTATGCTGCAGCAGCTGACTGATACATTTATATATGAAGTCATTCATTTTGTTCAAGTATTTGTTCATTCAGCAAATATTTCCTGAGCACTTCTATGCCAGACATTTTGATAAGCAGCAGGGATATATTGGTTAATGAGAAATCTGTGAAAATGAGCAGAGAGTTTGGATTTATTATTTCAAGAACTGAAGATCTGCTACTACTAGGCATGCTAATAAGTGCAGCAATTACAGCAGCAAACTAATTATATAAGGATCCTGAATTCACGTGGTTCATAGACTGCAGATCAAGCAAAAAATGAAACAGAAAATTTCTAAAGAACCTAATGAATAAAGTGTTTCTTCCTTCCCTCTGTTCACTGGCCAGGGGGAAAGGCAGGAATACAAACTGGCAGGCACTGGAATCAGATACCCACAGACACCTTACAGAAAGAATCTCATCTGGCTGGAGTTGTAGGCAGGAAGAAAGGAAGGAGAACTTCAAGGCACACAGTATCTGGGCTGAGCACTAAAGGTCAAAGATCTGTAGAGAAAAAGGAGGAAGGGCCAGTTTGGAGAACCAGGCAAGTAGAGAGCCTGGAATAATATGCTACCCGAGGTCCAGTATTCTTCCTTATATTATTGGAAAATAGAGTGGAAGATGGAAAGGAAAGAAATGAATGACTTAGAGGAACCAGACCTGAAGGAGTTTCGATGCCAATCTGAGATGTGTGGACTGATCCACAGCAGGGAAACGGGGAGCCATGGAAGGTTTGAGCAAGAGAGAATAGAATTAGGTTGCCACTTGGGAATTTTAAAAAGATGGATGGGCAGAGGTGAGACCAAAGGCAAGGAGGCTAAGAGGAGCCTGTGTAAGCCCAAGAAAGGTGGGGTGCACTACACTGAGGCAGGTGGAGATGAGACACGGCCCCACGTGTGGAACTGTGAAGTCTGAGAATTGTACAGCTGGAGGAGTTCTGGGGCTATGCAGTTCCATCCACTCCTTTTTGCAGTACTTGGATGCTAGAGCGAATGACACGTCCCCAGGTCTCACCACAGGTGAGCGTGGAGCTCAGGACGGGGACAGAGGTCACTGGTGTTCCTGAGCCTAAGCTGAAGCTCACTGCACAACCCCACACTCTTTCCTGATTCCCATAGTTCCATACACTAATTACAATAATAATCACTCTATTGTCTAATGACTGGGCTTATGCTCAGTACACTCAGTGTAAATCTTCCCCGAATCCTCCCAGCATCCTAAAGAGTTAGGACTCCCCATTCTGCAGATGAGAAGCCTGAGGCTCAGGCGGTGATGAAACTTGAAGCTGAGCCCAGGACATTCGCTGGGGACAGCAGTGGCCATTCCTTCAAGGAATCACAACAAGGGCTGAAGGAAGCAAGGGACTCATGGACGGGGCCTGCCCCTGGTGTGCAGGAAGGACTCAGCAAATGAAGGTGACCGTGACAACGATGACAGAGCCAAAGATCAGGAGGGGATGGAAAGATCTCCACCTTGGCCTCCACTCCACCCTGGGACTCTTCGCAAGTTGCTGAGCCTTTTGGGCCTCAGTTTCCCCTCATCTGTGTACCCTTGGCCAGCAACATCATCCATCCCGTGTGGCCCTGTCACAAATGCACACTGATTCACGCTGAGGCTCCCCAGGACAGGGACTGAGCAATCTATGTTTAGCAAGCCCCCCTGGTAAGCCTAAAGTGCATTCATGTTTGAGAGCCTGTGGTCTACATGGATTATTCCATAATTTTTAGTTTTGTCCGTGCCTGTCTGGGTCCCCCACTCGAGGCAGATCCTGGTGTGAAGGAGAAGCCCTCTGCCCCTCCCCCTATGTCAATTTCTCCTGCTAACCAGCGCTGGGTGCTCCCCGCCCCCCGGCCTCCCACTCTCCCTCCTTCTCACCCTCCATTCCTGTTTACATGCTATCCGTAAAGTATGGATTTGTTGTGGCTTCGCGGAAACCTGATCTATTTCTTCTTTCCCTAGTTCTTTTTTTAAAGTAGCTTTGAGCCTGTAATTCAGTTAATTATTTCCCAGAGCACTGGCTTGGTGGCTAAGGCACAGCACGAGGCAGAGGAACGGAGACCGGTCCTCGGAAGCCTCTTTCCAGAAAATCTAATTTCATCATTGAGAAATCTTCTGTCTTAAGCAGCCTCCGCCACCGCCATAAATTTACATATTCTATATGCCGCCGGAACAGAGTGGGCCCCATTTGCATAATGCTGCTGGAGGGGCTTGCTCTCCTCTTGAACCTGAATGCAGCAGGAGCAGGGAAGCAATTATTAAGCTGTAGACATTGGCAGGGAGTGAGGCCTCAGATGGATTTCAACTCCAAACCTCATCCACCACCCTGGATGCTCATTATCCCAGGCCTGGATCCCAGGCTGCAGTGAATCTGAGGGCTAGGGAATCAGAAAGTTGCAAGTCACCACTGTAGCAGGCCCAGGCTGAATGGCAGTGAGCAGCTGTGGTTTCCCAGTGTCACTGGTTGGAGGAATCCTCTCCCTTCTTTTCTTGGATGGTTTTGTCTCGTGGTCTTTTCTCACACATCCCTGCCTCTTTCCCTTTCACCTCCACAACGCTTGGAGCCAAATCAACAAGGGCCCGCCCATCTCCTTGCCCACAGCCTATGGCAGGCTTCTGCAGAGTGCTCCTTTAACAGGAAGTGGTGTTTAACAAAGTCCCAGTTGGACATTGGCAAGTGGAAACAGGAATTCTCTCATGCCAAAGTGGTCCTGATTGAACTGTCTCCTTCTCCACCTATACCCATCTGGGCTGAGAAGTTGAGATCCCTCCTGCTGGGATGATCTCGGATGCTAAATCTCAGGGTCTTGACATGGGGTTGTTCAGAGTTCCAGGATCCACAGGTCACTCTCTGCAGGTTCTGGGTCTTCCAGATCCACGGGCCTGGCTTCCACGTAGCTCCATGGCCTACCAATCCCAGCCTCAGTCATCCACAGGCATAGATGGCCACTTCTGGCCCTGTAGGACACTGTCTTGGTTTTGCTCCAGCGTTGGTTTCATAGCCTCCTACAAGCTTCATGATGCACAGAGGACATGATCTGATAGCCTTCTAGAGACACTCAGAACCCAGATCACCTTGACAGTTTCAAACCAGGTGAATTCAGGACCCACCCAGCCAGCAGCCCACCTGTCCACTCAGAGAAAGACCACCAGCACCTTGCTAAGTGACACAGCAAACATGCTAAGCACACTTGACATTTACTGACAGAATAAAACATCTTCATGCCAGCCACGGACAGCTGCTGGAGCAGTGCCAGGGCTTTATCTCTTACATTCAACAACAAATTGTTTTTTGTTCAACTTTAATTTTTTCAAACAAACACCTTTCAATTCTGAGGAAGTGAAAATACATGGAAAAACACCAGTTTCGCTTCTGACAGTTGTGATGCTCAAAATTGGTGGAGTTCATCGGCTCAGAGATGACCTGTGACGCTCGGAACTCACTCCGTGCCAACATTTGGACAATGAGCCACTTATTAGAAATTTGAAACAGCAAGTCCTTTGCTAAGGAAAAAAATATATCTGTCTACTTCTAAAGGAGGGGGCCTCTCCTCAAAAGACCTCAATGTTTCATCCGTCCTCAGCACCAACTGTAACGGGCAGTCGCTTTACAAGGATATGGAGGAAAGTCACATTTTCCATAAGACTGGCCCAGCATTGAATTACATCTCCAAGAAAAGGCAATTTGTCCTGACTGGCCAAGCTCAGGGCTCTGAGAGCACAAAATGAAACTTTTCCAAAGGAATTCCTTTTGCTGGAAAACTGAGACCAGTAGTTCCTTGCAACAGGTGGAGTTCAGTGTCATATGTCAGAGTCTAGAGGTGGATGTGCACCCTCCAGCAAGTCCTGATTTCTCTAAGCCTCCATTTCCTGATCTGCAGTGTGAGGATGATAATAGGACCTGCTTCACTGCTCTCATTGGGGGAATTTGATGAGGTGATGCATAGCAGTTGAATAAGCAGCCTACCCAAGGTCACGGTAAGGAAATGATTCAGGCAGGATTTGAACTTAGGTATGTGTTTGTTCAGACATCAGATCACATATTGTCAGCCACCACAACACAGGTAAACTGATGACTGATGCGTTTAGACATCCAGGGTCTACCACTTGGCTCACAGGGCTGTGCTGCTCAAAAGAGGCTGGGATGGGAGAGCTTCAAAGAGAGATACTTGCCAGGCATGGTGACACACACTGATACTTCAGCACTGGCAGTCTGAGGCTGGAGGATCATAAGTTCAAGCTCAGCCTGAGTACATAGTGACTTAGCAAGACCTTGCCTCAAAAACAAAAATTAAGAAATTAAAATTAACAAGGACTGTTTGATCCCCAGTACCAAAACAAAAATTTAAAGGACTGACATTGTAGCTCAATATGATGGTCCTAGGCTCAGTCCTCTGTACTGCAATAAATCAATAATAGATCGGTAAATAAATTTAAAAATAGAAATATTCAAAGAAATGTGGGGTTTACTAAATTGATCATCATGTCCAGAAATGTAGGTCAGTAGCTCTCACAAAGAGCCACATTTTCTTCCATTTTATGAAGAAGGCTCCTTTGACTCACCAGGGAGGTGGCCTTTGACAAAGCAGATTACAGGTGAAACATTAGCAGCTCAAGGACAAGAACGAAGAGTTTCAATCCCAAAGCCTCTGGCCGAAGTGGAGCCCTTCAGGCGAGCCCACTCAACATGCCGCTGCCGCAGACCCATAATGCTGAGTGGGTCCATCAAGTGGCCGTCCTCCCTGTAGCCTCAGGGCGGGACCTGGTGACGTATCAAGGGTGACCAGGCAAGGCACTGGCCCCAGAAACAGCATACAGGAAGTGAAGAAGAAGAGAGGGAGAGGGAGAGAGAAGATTGCACAGTGTGAGATCACAAAGGCCCACCTATTAACTATCAGCGCTACAGCTGCTTGTTTGGCAGTGTCTCCTAACCCTGAAGACATCCTAATGTCTCCACCCAGGGATCCCATACACCCAACAAACAGGGCAGCATCTGTGTCCCGAAGAACACACGCAGGAATATTCATGGCAGCACTCTTTCCAACCCCTAACACTGGGACTACCTAAGCAACCAGCAACACTTCGGTGGATAAATGATGCCACAACCCCAGAAAAGCACGATACTGAACAGTTAGAAATTCCAGCCAGCAGCCAAATCCAACCACTTCCTGTTTTGTAAATAAAGTTTTATTGGCACACAGCTGAGTCCATTCATTCACCTGTCCTCTGAGGCCTTTTTGTGCCACCATAGCAGAGTCAAGTCGTCCCAACAGAGACAGAAAAACTCACAGATGTTTATAGCAGCACAATTCATTATAGCTAAATCCTGGAAGCAACCTGTATACCTATCAACAGGCAAATGAACAAAGAAAATGTGATATCTATACATAATGGAATACTACTCACCTCTAAAGAAGGATAAATTCATTTGAGACATTTGTTGGAAAATGGATGCACCTAGAAAATATAATGTTGTGTGAAATAAATCAGACACACAAGCTGAAATACTGTATAGTATCTCTCATTTAAGTAAGCCAAAGTACAAACAAAGAGCACAATAAAGATGGATAGAAGGGGATAAGAGGACAGATCCCTAGCAAATAGCAAGGTCAAGGAGACCAAGGGCAAGAGGAGGTGGGAGAGGGGAAGTAAGTAGAATTAAGACACACCAAGTACAGGAACCTAATAACCTCAGTGAATGTAAACACTGTATGTCATGAACATGGGCTAAAATGAATGGTACAAAACAAGAATGGGAAAAGGAGAAGGTTTTTGAGGAAGGAGGGACATGGCTGGGAAGGGGATTAAAAACCTAACTGTGTTATGTGGCTGTGTGTACTCGCAGAAATGAATGTAAACAGCAGGTACTGCAAACATACAGGTACTAATAAAAAAGTTAAAAATAATTTTTAAAAACCCACAGAGCCCTAAATATCTACTCTCTGGCCTTTCCCAGAATAAATTCACCTACTTCTGCTATATAAAAATGAAAATAAACAGTGTCCAACTACCCTTTGAAATGGATGTGATTTTCACAAACACAATATTGAGCGGAAAAAGACAACACCAGCGAGCACCTGCTGTGAAAGTGTGTCTGTGTACAGTGGGCACAGTGGGCAGCGCTGGCCAACACCGCTAGAAGGCAGAGTCAGGCCCACCCAGAGCCCGGCGGCCGAGGGGATGGAGGAGCTCACGGGCACCGCCGGCCCATCCAGCTCTTGATGGGGGTCCCCTGGGCGCCCGTGGTGTGCAGACTAGTCTATACACACTTGACGATGTGCGCACTTCCTCACGTGCGTGTTGTTCGTCCACAAAAATTTAAAAGTAAACAAAAAAGGAAAGAGTGGGTGTATATGGTGATGCCAAGGATTTTCTCGATGTATTTCCTGGACAGAAAGCTCAAATAGCAGATTGTCAAGTGAGAAAACAGATAACTTTGACTTTTACACATGAGCACACATTTATCCATTCACTCTGCAAATGTTTATTGATCACGCACCACGCGCCAGGTGCTGGGGAATCGGTAGCAGATGAGGGAGAGGCCGCCGCTGCCTTCTGGTGTATCCTCACACTCGTGTGTGCCCCGAAGTCTTGCACTTGTGCCCACCCACACTCGCCACACTCGCCAGCACAGACTTGCACACCTGGAACCTGCACATGCAGATGGGGCCACTCTAGGGCAAGTGCTCTTTTGAGATTTCCACTCTCTCCCCTCTACAGTAATCACTAGCTCCTTGCTTCCGCGGACTTGGGACTGATGGATGAAACTGTTTCCCCAATACTGAAGTGCGATAGCTCAGGCCAGCTGTTCTCCCCAGATCCCACCCGGCATCTGAGACACAAGGGCTTCAGACAAGGATATACCAGGGGCATGGTAGGTAGGTGACCCTGAACCTGAGGATGCTCTTGGGTGTTCCATGCACCTGCTGGGCCTCCTGCCCTCCACTTGGCTACCTGCCATCCAGGTTTTGGTCACCAGAGTGTCTCACTTGGGGAAGAGTGAAGCACACTGCTAGCTACATAATCATCTGTGCTCTGTCCCCACTGGGCTGTCAACTTCTGGCGACATGAATTAGGCTTTATATGACTCTGTGTCTCTTGCAGTGCCGAGAAACGCTAGCACAGAGTAGGTCCTCAAAAGCCAAGTTGAAAAAGTATTCGCCTGCATAGGCCACCAGGTATCAGCGCCTGCACTGCCATTTGTAAACACTGACGTAAGCCTGCTGGCCCGTCAGAACCTAGACATGTGGGAGAGCCATGGAGCTCTGGGGAGTTTAACTGAGGAAGGGCCATTGAGCACATACTTGTGCTGTGCTCATTAACATGACAAAGATGGAGCCAGCAAAAACAAAAAAAAGTGTGAAGGTAGAACTTGGAGCATTGGTGGTGACACAAAATTCAAGCATGGCAGACTGGGAGAGCTGGGGTCAGAGCCCACGTCCTGAGTGCTGGGAAGAAGGGCGTGGGTGTCCCATCACAGAGAGAAGCCCGCCCTTGCTCCCAGGGCCACCTTATGGCTAAGGGCCCGTGTGGAAAAGGGAAGCTGACCCTTCTTCAGCAGCCTCACTGCTTAGATCAGAGCCAGCTCCTTGCCGTGGAAAGAATCACTGCATGATCTGCCCTGCACACCTCCCCGACTGCAGCCTCTACCACTCACTTCCAGGCTCCTCGCTATACCTCCAACACCCCAGGCTCTTTTCCCTCTCAGGGCCTTTGCACATGCTGTTCCCTCTCCCTGAAGTCCTTTTCCCCTGTGTTCACCAGGCTAGGTCCTTCCATTCATTTGGATCTCAGCACAGATGTCACCATCTCTGAGAGACCATCCTCAGGTGTCCACTCTCAGGGAGACACCAGCTCTCTGCCTCCTCTCCATCTCCTGCCTTCTGTGACTTCTTCCATACATCATCACTACCTGAAATCATCTCCTTTATTTATTTTTCTGTTCTATGGGCCTCATGAGGGCAAGATTTACCCTTCCTGTTCATTGTTCTATCCCAGCCTCCAAGAGACTTGGCAGGTGGACAGTGAGCCCTGGGAGTATGTCGAATAAATTATGAATGAATGAATGAATGAATGAGTAAATGGGTGAATGAGAAGAACATCTACACTAGAGTTCCTCACCATGTAGCTGCCCTCTGGGGTGCCAGCTCTCTGGCCCTCCCGATTATGAATCCCCAGCAGCAGCTGCAGCCCCGGGATGCTTGGTTTCTTTTCTCGCTCTGCTTTCTGAGCCCAATGTGTGGGCCTCAGTGCAGGACTCTGGGCCTGTCCCACTCCTTTTGGAAAGGGGACCTGCGGACCGTTTGGGTGGGGACGTGTAGGGTGAAGGGCACCTTGCTTCCAACCTCAGCTCTCCCTTCCTTTGTTGTGTGAGCCTCACCTCATCACCTACCTGTCCAGTCCTTGATTCTGCTTGTCTTCAAAATGAGAAAGCGCTCAGTGATAGCCTCAATCCCTGATATGTTAGGATTCTCCAAGTTTGGTTCCTTCATGAACAGACTCCACTTTTTCAATGGCTGAGAGTCAAGCAACCCTGAGTCTTCCCATTTCTCTTTCTTCCACGCACTATCCATCCTATAATTGCCAAACTGCATCTGTTCACTTATTCGCGCTCAGCAATCCCTCCGTCCAGCATCAGGATACCCAGCCATCAGGTACTGTGGGGACTCTGCAGATGCACCTGGCATGTCCTTGGCCACAGTCACTGCTAAATACACGCCAGTCTCTCCCTCTTCTCTGCTTGTCCCATTTTGGCCTCCCAAGGACTCTGGGGAGCAAACTCTATCAAACCCATTGTGTAGGTGAAACAACTGAGCCCCAGCACAGGAAAGGACTTGTCCAGGATCACACAGCTAGTACATAATGAGGCAGGAGTTGCACTGGGACATATCTGGCCCCAAGTTTTTCATCTTCCCCTTGGAGAGGCCCTGGAGGTGCCTTTGGCCACTCTAATCCTCCTCAAAGGCAGAAGCAGTTAAGGAAAGGACAGTGACTGATCACAATGATGAACTGTAGAGCTTATGGCGCAGGAGGGTTCACAAATGCTATCTAATTAACAGGGCATCATCCTTGGTCCTAGTACCACAATCGCCTCAAAAATCAAAGAGACAGACCGCGACCCAGGTCGTACATGAAGAAAGCGGCTGCGCATCAAATACATTTACTGTGCTAAGCAGATTCCTTTTCCTACAATGTGCTGATTTTGAGACATGGAAATACATTCAAATTAACACCCAAGCCATTCCTCTTCCAAATTCCCATTTAAGGTTGACTCCATGGCGCGTGATATTACTAACTCAGAGCTCCAGGAAGGCGTACTGATTGCCTTAGACGTGGCTTGAACTCTGCTAAAGCACAGTTTGGCACAGGGTAGAAATCAGTACCTGAGGTACAAGCTCAAAACCCCAGTGCCACATCAACAGCCCCCCAGGGCCTGGCTCCAGCCAAATCCATCCATGAACATGTGAAACAAATATTTATTGAGCACCTACTATATGTCAGACACTGGACATACAGCCTGCTGGAGACATAACAGTGAATAAAATGGATAAAAGTCCCTGCCCTTGAGGAATTTACATTCTTGTAGGAGAATAATACTAACCATAAATTATACCATACACTACATAGAGAAAATTTCCATGAAGCAAAATAAAGCAAGGTCAAAAACAGACAGGACTCTGTGGCAGGGATTGTGAGTTAAAATAGGGTTATCAGAACTGGGTACAGTGGTGCACACCTGTAATCTGTTATTTAAGAGGCAGAGGTGGGAGGGTTGTGCATTTGAGTCCAGTCTGGGTAGCTTAGAGAGATGGTGTCTTAAAATAAAAAATGAAATGAGCTGGGGTTGTAGTTCAGTAGTCCTAGAGGTCCTCTAGGTTCAATCTACAGCACAGTGGAGAAAAAGGGGAAGGCAGGAGTTGGGGAGGGAGAATGGAGAAGGGAGGAAGGGAATAAATAAGAAAGGAGGGAGGGAGGCTATTGTTCTGAAATGAAAACTTCATTCCAAAGCTACAGCCATGATCCCAGAAGAGCTAGTGGGGCTCCATCCACCCTGGAAACCGTGGAGATGCAAGAGAGGGTCAAAGTGTCCACAGATTTTGGAAGCAGGGCCCACCATACCTGTGACAGTGGAATAAAGGAGACCACACTTCTGGCTCTAGGTCCCTGAGTACCCGTGGGGGGTCAATCACTCCCCGTGGTGAATGTGGCTGCAAACAGAGTGTGGAAGACCAGTTCCGTTCCAGGGTGTTCTGGATTTGAAGAGCACAGTGGACCATCAGTGGAGTTGGCCAGAGGGCTGACCCTTCCCTATGGACACGGTGTCTCCTCTTTGTGTGGCCCTGGCCCCTGCAGTGTCTGGGTCCATGCAGAGCCTTTCCCTAAAAGCCACCCTCCCCAAGCCCACAGGAGCCATCCCTGTGAGCCCTAGCCCCTTCCCTGTACCTTTGCCAGGCCCCTCTACCTTCAGGACTTCCCAGCCTGGTGAAAGAGGAAATATGTGAGGTCAGGCAGGGCATGGGGGGAGCGCGCCCTCCTGTCTCCGCGAGTCTGTTGACCTGCCTTCCCCTGCCTCCTGGGGACCTCGGCTCTTCTTTAGAGCCACGGGCCTTTTCACATTACGCCTTTATCAATATGATTCCAATAAATGTTTCAGTTCCGCATATAAATTCCAGTGCCCGGCTGCCCAGCAGAGGAGACCTGCTCAATGAGGAGCCCATAAAGATGTAATAATGCAATTAAAAGGTAAGGCCTGTCACCCTCGTAAAGCTGGAGATCAATGCAGGGGGAGGTGTCTGGCTTCCCTGCAGTGTCAGAGGGATGAGACCCTGTGGACAGGCAGGCCACCGGCCTGGGAACCAGGTACTCAGACCCGGGAGAGATTCCCAGTTTGGACCTCTGTCCCCTCCCCGTGAACTGGAGGTCAAGAGACCTGCTTCATGTCTCCAGGCCTCTGAGGCTTTGAACAAGTCCCTTCAATTCTTCACACCTCACTATTGCCCCCGGCAAAATGGGTACAACACTATCTTCTCCCCCAGATGGTTGATATAGAACAGACTCAGAATTTTAATGCTGGAGGGGTCCTAAATCTGAAGGCCACAGAATCAAACTCCTATGGGGCCACACAGATGGGAACCCAGGGAGACAAGAGAATGGCGGAGACTGTGGCAAAATGGACAACCAAGCCTTGCAGAGAGGAGACGGCTCTGCCCTCTCCCTCCTGCCACCTCCTGCTGCCAGGCGGGAGTGCCAGCCTGGGGTTGCCAGCTCGTGCTTTTCAAGAGAAGCAGGATTTCTGGGTTTGGATGTGATTTCAAAATTTTCACGGCTCTGCTTGAGCAAAAAGTAATCACATCTGCTGGCTGCGCACTGCCTGGGGCCTCCTATTTTCAACCCCTCCACCATGCCAGCTCTCTTCGGGGCTCATGGGGCTGTGCCATCCCTAGCCACAGCCTTCAGCTGTCTGTTTTCATGCACGCAAGTGTGCAGCAGGAGCCCAGCTGCTGAACTCTGGAATGAGGCCGCCTGAGCTCCCACCCCACTTTCCTCTGCTGGCTGTGTGATCTCAGGCCAGTCACTGAGCCTCTCTGGGCCTCAGCATCCTTGAGTAAAGCAAGCTGGGGTTCCCACTCAGAGTCTGGTGAGGGTCAGGTGAGGCCTCCCTGCAGGGCCCTTGGGACAATCACTGGAGGAGAAATTGTGTGTGGGGGTGGGAGTCTGCCCCTGAGGCTGGATTTGAAGGGACGCAGAGGGCTGCTCAGGATAGCTGAGGTACAAGCTCAAACCCAGAACGTGCTAGGGTCCCAGGATCATAGTGACAACTGCTGGTCCCTTCCCACGTGCAAGTATCTTCTCCAGAAGGAAGACCTCTAGTCGGAGACCAAGACACGCTCCCTCACTCCCTCCCCCTCCGCAGAATAATCCTCTTCAATGTCCCTGGGTCCGATCCCTTCCACCCCACTATGCCACAGGGTCTGCCTCAGTCTCTCTGCTACCTGCTCCTTCTTCCTCTCCTGGCCGCTCCATGCTATATCCACCATGGCAGCTGGAAGGAGCTCTCTAAGGACACATCTGTCTCCTCTTTGCTGAACTCTGTGGCTTTGCTCTGGCTGTTTGCCCCACCTGGAATTCCTCTCTTGGTCCCCCACCTCACCTTTTTGTGGCTAACTTCTCTCCTTCACATACAGCTGGAATCACACCTTCTCCAGGAAGCCCTCCCTGATGTCCTAATTGTGTTCAGTGCCCTCTCTGTGCCTTTATCTCTCCTAGTTCCACCAGATCCTGGAACTGATCACACTGAATTGTCGCTCTCTGTTTATATAACCACATCTCTCAGCAGCCTGCGGCCTGGAAGGGCTGGGAGCCTTTCCTATTAGTGCTTCTGCATCTCCTGTGTGAATGAATGAATAAGTGAATGAGCAAATGAATGAATTAAATGATCCAGTGCTTGTTCAAGGTGAGTCTTTATTGTCATCACCATTAAGAAGACTGCTGTGAAGTGGACGAGAAAACTCATGTCAGACTCTGGCTCCTCTGAGACCACACTCAGAGCTCAGCTGGAATTCCATGCAGGGGGTCTGGGGTTCACACCTGCAAAGAGCAAGGACTTTCAGTGACGGGGCGATCACTGCCTCTGGAGTAGTCAGCTCCACCCAGAGAAGTCCACACTGTCCTCCTCATTCCTTCCAAAGCTGCCCCTGCTGTGGTCACTGCAGAAAGAAAGAGAGAGAGAGACCATCTGTCCATGTCAGCAAGCAGAGAGGGACAGAAGGGAGTGGGTAGCCCCTCCCACTGAGGCTCCTTAATGAGGGGTCCACAGATGGACACTGGGGGCCTTTGAGCATCCTGAGCTGTGTGCAGAGCTGGGTGGTGGACACAGAGTTGACAGAGTAGATGGACTTCCTGTCCCCACAGGGGCTACACTATGGAAGGGAAAGACAGACCTTCATCAAATAGTCACACAAATATTTGCCACATATCCCTGTGAAGAGGTTGTGAGGGTGTCACAGTAGTGACAGAGTGAGAAAGGTTTCTCTGAGGTACTGAACAGGGCTGAGTGGAGTTGAGCTAGGAACAGCAGATGAAGGCAGGGTCTCCCAGGCAGAGCAGCAAGTGCAAAGGCCCTGAGGTGGGAGAAAATGTGGAAGTGGGTGGGAATAAAAGAATAGGTGTGGGAAGCTCTCAGTAGATACCCAGAGGATTTCATGAAGCCCTACCATGCTTAGAAGCCTAATGTCTGTTGGAAAGCTACGGCTTTAGGTCTACTTGTTGAGAAATGCCAGCCTCCGATGTCTTGCCAGACTTCCTGAGGCAGACCCTCTAAAGGCCCCATGAAGTCTATATTTTGCAGGAGAATTAGATTTACCTTAAAGCTTGAACCTTATTCTAGGCTTCCCTCCTACTCACCTGACCCAGCAGCTTGGCAGCTGTTCCTAGAGAACAAGAACTGAAATCATTACATGCTGGTCCTGTGTTGCTTTAAGAGGTGCTTTCCTGTGAACCTGACATGGGTCCTATTTTACAGGTGAGGAGACTGAGGTTCAGAGAGGGGCAGGAGCTGAGCCAGGCAGGGGCAGGCACACACACCCCAGTCTAACAAGCATCTGGGCCTGAAGTCCTTGCTTCTTCCCCCCTCCGTCTCCCTGCTGGGGGCCTGGGGTCCATACCATCCCCGTAAAGACTGAAAGCTGAGTGCACTGGGCACCAAGTCAACAAGTAGAGAGGGAGGGGCCAGCCTGATGGGTGCTCATGATCAGAGTACAACCCCAGCGTCATGGCCTCCTCTCCTGGGGTCTCTGTTTCTTCACCTATAAATGGTAATAAAAAATCCAATCCATCTTGACTCATAGGCCCCAGTGACATACTGTATAGAAAAGAGAGTTCTAGGGGAGAAAGAGTAGTGATTACAGCACCTGACATTTGTTAAGCCCCTATTTGCCATTTAATCTCTCAATAATTTTGAGAATGGGTAAAATAAAAAAGAAGCTCAGAGCATGTGGCAGAGGAGATATTGTGCTAGTGTCAACCCTGGGTCTCAAGTGATCCCGTACAATTGTGCTCCATCTCCAGGAATGGAGCCCTCCCCATAAAGACAAGCCCAGGCCTGCCCAATGCAGGACAGGCAGTGTGACTTGCCCAAGGCCACCCCATCATAGTTGGTGGAGCTCACCTGAGAGCCCGGGACTGTCTGGTTCCAGAACTCAAGCTTGCAACCCTCTGTTGACACCCAGCTACAAAGCTTTATCCACAGATGTTATCTTCTGTGGACCTTCTGGGGCCCAGGTGTTTTCCTGAAGTTTTGACTAAGATGGGAGGAATTTCAGCACAGGGCAGGCATGAGCCAGATCACTGGTCCCAGAGAACTTCTCGTCACTCAGAGAATTGGTAAGAGTTTGCCTGAAAAGAATGTCAAGTAGAGTCTTCCCCATCTTACTTGGGACACAGGTGCCTGAGCAAGGAAAGGGACTGTCTAAGCCCCCAGAAGGACTTTACTGATGAAGATGGCGCCAGAACTCAAATGTCCCACCTCTTGATTTTGTGTGCAAAATACTATCTCATAAGATGCCCAAGGAATGAAAGTAGAAAGTGGGAGTGAGACTCACTGGGAAAAAGGAAAGATGAGCCAAAATTTACCTGCAGACAGGAGAGGGTCTGGGGAAGCCAGATGGATAGGGCCGAGTTCTCTCTGAAATGAAGGGTTCCCATGGATGGCCTTGGACACTTTGGACTTGACGCCGGAGAACTCGAAGTTCAAGTCTTATGTGAGATGTAGCTTGAAAATCGACCCAAATTTTCCCTTTCTATGTATGCATGCCATTTGAAGTTTCTAACTGTTCCCTCCATTAGGAGCTGGTGTCTGTCCCCACTGCTTCCATTTGAATTGGCACAGGTTGTGCTTCAACAGGAGAAGGTCTGGAAGAGTAGTGTGCCTTTCCCAAGCTGCACCAGAGGCCTCATGCACTTCTGCTGCTTCTCCTGGAACTTGCCAAGCCACTGTCTCTGCTAGATCATGTGAGACACATGCCCCTAACCCTCATCATCCCAGCCCAGCAGTCAGCCAACCACCAGATGAAAACCAGACCAACCTTGATCATTTGTTTTACATAAATACACTCAAATATAGTTAGCTGAGCCCAGCCCAGATTAGAACTGCCCAACTCACCTGTCAATTTGTAAGCAATAATAAACACATAATACAGTCACTGAGCTCTGGGGATATTTGTTCCTCAGCAATAGCTAACAGATACATATTGGTTACCTTACTTCCCACACCTACCATCTTTGGAAAATCACTTTACCTCTTCAAACTTCAATTTCCCCATTTCCAAAAAGGGAGTGTGTAGTAATGATCATGATAAAGCTAACCTCCCAAAGTCTTTGTGAAAATTAAACAAGAGAATGCATTCAAGGTCAACAAGATCATTCCAAGTATCCAATGAGTGCTTAATACCTGTTGATTCCTTTCATACAGGGCTCATGCCACAGCCTTGATCTACTGGGAGATGATACAATGTGGCCTTCATTTCCAGGCACCATTTCAAACAGACCTATAATTAAATGGTGACTAGGCTAATAAGCCTTGAAACTCCAAAACCTAATTCATAGGTGCCCTGGACTCCTCTTGAACCCCCAGCCTGTGGGGCAGTCAGGCAGGGGCAGTGCCAGGGCAGGCGGCCCCAATACAGGCTGAGTTCAGCAGTGCAGTTTGCTCTGCTTGCCAGAGCTTGCATGTTTACATACATCCCATAATTACCATCTGCACAGCCAGCGGCATTTGTTGCAAATGGGCCGTTTCCATCTGTTGAAGCAATTTTCTCAGAGGAATTTGCATTGATCACTTTTTTATGCAAAGCTTTTGTATAGATCATTTTTCCCCCCAATGGTTTTTAATAGGTCTAAATATTTGCAGGGCAGGGAGGGGCCTCCAAAGGAAGGAGGCTGGGGGACTGCGGAGAGTCCTGTTGGGGCAAGAAGACAGGGAGGTTGCACTTCCTCAAGACTCCACCCGCACAGCTCCTCTGCAGCTACCCAACTGCCCCACTGTTGAGTACCCCAGCCTTGGTGATGGCATTTCAAATATTTATTGTTTGCCTTTCTACTTGAGCTGGTTGCTCATGGTTAATGGAGAGGCCTCACAATGAGGGAAAATGGGGCGTGGTAATTAGCCAAGCAACTGGTAACTCCAGCTCAGAGCTCCATACCTGAGAGGACCAGATGGACGATTTTGCATATTTTTGACAGCTGTAATGAACAGGGCAGCTCCGTATTGATTAAATGTCTGGGAAATTAGTGCAACCCTCTGGAGCTTCATTATTTACTATTTCTGCTCAAATTCTCAGCAAAGTTTACATAAGCAGAAGTCAGCAGTAAGAGAAGAGGGGAAAGAGGAGACAGTTGAACGAGATGATAAATGCTTTATAGGGCTCCAGACCAACCGATGCAGAATGAAGGACAGACTGTGGTTTTGACATTGAGCTCCTGGAGGGTAAAACTCTTGATTGATTCATTTCTACATCCCAGTGTCCACCATGGTACCTGACACATAGTAGGTGCTCAGAAAATGATTATCTTTTGACCAAGAATTTTGCAAGAAATCTAAATTGAGGTCCTAGACTCTTGCAGAGCTTTGGGCCTCAATAGGCAGATGACAGATGATCCCATCAAACAGGTGAAGTTTTGCCCTTGGAATAGAACTTGAGGTCTTTCATAAAAATAAAAAAAATCTGTGTACAAGTAACAGCTACTCCTGCCACTCCTGTAGCCTCACTTCTATTCTTTTTTCAGTATCTCTTACATCCCTTAAATGCTGAGTGGCCAAAGAATGTTGCAAAAGTCCACCTCAAACACACCTTATTGGAGCCCATGTGGGGTTTGTCAAAGCTGCTCTGAAAATCCTCTGTCTCCAAGAATTGATAGGCCAAACAGGCTCACAAGGTGATTCTGATGTCCCAAAGTTGGAGGACCATGATGGGCTCTGGAACCCTAGGTTTGAAGCCTCATCTGGCTTATTAGTCATGTGCCCTTGCAGAGCATGATGCAGTGCCTTTTAAGCACCATGTCCCTTTCCTCATCTGTAGCTCGATAATGAGATTCACCTCTTAAAAGCTGGCTGTAGGACTCAGTGAGCTGCCATATGAAAAGTACAAGGCATGGTACACAGTAGGCATTCTGCACATGCCACTAAGGATTTCTGGTAATGGGCATATTATTTTAGGAGTTGTTTATTTGGTTTTTTTATTCATTAATTTTATTGGTATAAGACATGTAAACAAGACTCAAAACCAGACTTTCAGATGACCAGAGGCAACTCTAAGGGACAATGAAATGGAACAATCTGATACTTAATTACCTGGACTCACTGAACTGGCAACAAAAGAGAATCTGGAAAAAAATAAAATCAGAAATAATTTCTCAGATGACAACAGACATTGTGTCCATAGTGAAAGACATGATTAATAGACACTGATTAAAAAAAAAACAACAAAAAAACAGAGGCGCTGAGGAGCATTATGGAATCCCAGCATAGAAATCAAATGGAATCCATTAAACAGACACAAACAGATATACAGGAGATTTAAAATTCCATTGAAAATTTACACAGCAGAATGATCCAATGTGAGGACAGAATATCAGATATAGAAGATAGAATTGCAATTAGTGACCAGAAAAAGAAAGATTTCTTAAAAATAGGGACCATGAGAAATTGATTCAGCAGCTGCTAGATGATGCAAAGAATAACAAAAGATTGATTGGAGTCAATGAAGAAACAGGAGATAATGCAAATGACATTTTAAAAAACTGTTCACAGAAGTAATGGCAGAAAACTTCCCAGTAGGGGGAAAGAATTTGACATACAGATAAATGAGGCACATAGGATTCCAACTAGCCATGATCAAAAATAATCTACACATAGGCATATAATAGTTAAGATTCCAGAACAGAAAAACAAAATACTACAAGCAGTTAGAGAAAAGAAACAAATCACATACAAAGGAAAGCTCATCAGAGTCACAGCAAACTTCTCAACACAAGCCCTCAAGTCAAGAAAAGCCTGGAATGAAGTATTTCAACCCCTAAAAGAAAACAGCGTCCAACCCAGATTGACGTGCCCTGCAAAGCTATCTTTCACAATTGATGGAGAAATAAGACACTTTCATGACAAAAGAGTTGTTTTATAGAAAGAGCAGAGTTACCCAGATTAAATAAAGTCCATGGATCTGTCCCTGGTGCTGCCATGAGTGCAGCCCGGAACTCATAACCTCTTCATTCAGTAAGACATGTTCTGTCCTTTCCACAAGGGTCTGGTCTCCCATATGTGACCTTAAGCTAGAAGACCTTGTCCCAACCCCTAAATGCCTCAGGCCCTTCTCTCCAGCTCTTTTAGAGATCTCTCCTGTCTCCAATCCCACTGGTCTGGTCACCCTTCACCTAACACATTTTGGCTCTCATCCTTCATGACACCTTTGTTGTATGGAATCTCAGTGCCTTTGTATCAGAAGACAGAAAAATATCTCTGTGGATAAAATTTGAGCATTAGGAGACCCTAGTTTAGTAACTGGATGAAGAAATGGATGGATGGAGAGGTGGGTGGGTGGGAAAAAGGAAGGAAGGGAATGAGCAAGGGAATAAAGAAATGATAGATTGATGGATGGGTGAATGGATGGATAAGTAGGTAGATGGATGGATGGATGGATGAGTGGATGGATGGATAGTGATATGCAGACAGAAGAGAAGGATGGAGGGGAAAATAAATAAAAATAAAATGTAAAAGGAAGGAAAAGGAAGATAATAAGGACTAGAGAAAGAAACAAAAAGGAAAGAAAAATGGAGAGAGTAGAGATACTATAATTTCTATCGTGCTGTAAATACTCATCAAGACTAAGAGAAAATGAAGTAAATCCAGGCAATGTGTCACAGAATATTACTGTAGTTCATTTGCTTTGCCTCCAATTAGGTAAAAAGCCTATTCTATTAACAGCTACCCTTGCACATCCAGACAAAATTAACTTCTGGTACCTCATCCTGGCAGCAGGGCAATTGATTCTTCCCCATAATCTGTTTATTTCATTAGCAATACATTTATTTGGTACATGCATTTTGCCGTGCTGCAGCAGCAAAATGGCCCTGCAAGGTGTGGGGCATGGGGGAGCACTTGGAATATTAACCAAATCGCTATTACCGCCATGGCAGTGCTTAAAGATCATATGTAAATCAAATGTCAGGGGAGAAAATTGTAGCGAGGGCTGTCAGGAAACAATTTAGCAGTGGTTAAAGGCACAGCTCATGGCTGGATGAATTGTGAACTTTGCAAATGGAAAACCAAGCTGGCTTCCACCGTGGGAGCTGATGAGACTTGGAGGAAAAAGACTGGGGAGGCTGGGAAGATGCCGGATATTTGTACTCTGTGAAAATTAAAAACAAACAAATATACATTCACTTTTCAATATTCACAGCAGCTGCTATGGCGAGTTCCCACTGACACGGGATTTGGTCTGCTCAAGAATTCTAGCACCATGTCTGCCCAGTTCCTCTAGAAAGATTTAATCACGTGGAAAAAGTAGTTGTTTGCCAAAAGTAGTGTGGGATTTTTATTCCTAGGCTTCCAGAAATTGTTCCAGAAATGGTTTCTAAATTGTCAAGCAGGTATCGCTGTTCTTAGTATTATTTTAATAGCATGGGTCCCCAGAATGTGTGACCGGTGAGTCTGTTCTCGGGAACTGATCCTTGTCAGTGGTTCTGATCCTGGGTGCCCATGCTTATACGTGTGCCCGTGTGTGTACCTGCACGCCTGTGTAATGATCGGCAGGGCACTTTGCAGTCAGGCGGGGCACAGTCACCACACTGGGTGCTACAAACAGGAAGGGATTTAATACAGGGAGTCAGAAGGAGCCAAAAGTGTTGGGAAGACATAGAAAGCAAAGCTCAGAGAAGCTTCACGGAGATCCATAAGCACAGAATTCATGGCGAATGTTGGCTGGCCCTTCTGGAAGCAGACTATTCCCAGGAGATGCCAGAATGCAGAATGCTTGCTTTCTTCCTGTCCAAACCGTGGGCCTATCCTCGTTTTCTGGGATGGTGAAATTTCTCCACCTTTCAGGCCCATTGAAGGGCTTCTTCTCCCAGACAACCTCTCTTTCTGCAAAACACATTGCATGAAAAGCAATAGGACCCTGGGCAAGTCACCTCACCTCTCTGGGCCTTCGTTTCTCCCTTAAGAGTTCCTGGTCACAACAGATATCACAAGAATGAAGTCACATTGCATGTGTAAGACATCCAGGTCCAAAGTACACAGTAGGTGCCAGGTCATTTCGGTTGCAGTTGTCCCCTTCCTTTGCCCCATGTGTCTCACTGGGAGGTTTGCTGACAGCCAATTCCCTCCACACAGGTCTCGCCACTGCAGAGTCATTTCCCAGGGTTCCCGACCCCCCTGGGAAAAGTCCTCCCCTAAAGAAGCCATTAAGGATTTAATTTCTTATCATCTTCATTTCCAACTAGCCAGAGTGTTATGAATAATATCCTATTAGCCGGAGACATTCAAACAATCACCCGTTAACATGTTCTTACGGCGAAATGATGAAGCGTCCTCTGAAATCAGGCTCTTATCTGCGGCCCACTCAGCAGGCTCTCCATCACTCCCTCCAACGACACTCTGTGTCACTGTCTGGGCTTCCAACTAATCACCAAGGGGCAAGCAGTGAGGCTGGAGTGAAGCTGGGCACCTCCCATGGCTGAAGGCTGTGGGACAGGAGGAGCTTTTGTACCCTCCCGCTCTGCAATGCAAGCAGACCCCAGAGTGTATGGGAGCAAGTTCTGGAGAGATACTGTTAAATCATAAAACATGGAGCGATTCAGCAGTAGGAAAACAAGGCCAATAAAACCACGATTGCAAAGCCCATCCAGCCAAGCAAAGGCAAGAATGGAGAAGAGGTATTTAAAGAAAAATATAGAGACACCACTTTTCAGGAGTTAGAAGAGCTGTAGAGATGGCCTATGGCAGTTTTTAATCACCTTTCCCCTAAGATAGGTGATCCCTAGAAGATCAGGCCTCTGGCCCCAGAAGTTGGGGAAACACTGAATAACCTTGGTCCCTCTTGTTGTTTTGCAGGGGGCAGTACCTGCCATAGGCCCGGCCTGCCTGCAGGGGAAACACCACTTACTATGAGGAATGTGATGCACATGGAACCCAGTGAATCACAGAGTGTTGCCTTCAGTCCTCACATCCACCAAAAACACTCCTGGGCAGTGATGGCTGTCTCTACCACTCAATGTGCATGCTGTTTCTTTACATTTAGTTTCTCCAGATGAGTATATATAAATATATATTTTTGTCCTGGTCAGAGAGCAAATGGAATTATGGTGCTTATTTCACAGGTAGTAACTCTGCTCCAAAGATTGAGGAAAAATAGCCCCTGCCATGTGCTCGCCACTTCAGAAGCATGATCCTGCTTCACCCGCACAATATAGCCATACCTATACCCATTGTTCTCCTTCCCAGGGAGAAAACTGAGTCCAGTGTGTCCCACTTAGGAGCCTGATCTCCCTAATCCGGGGAGAGGGATGTCTGGATCCTGAGTCCTGGTCCTGAGCACATTTACTTGCATGTGACATCCTTAGCCCTTGGCCCTTGGCAATGCCAGGCACCTCCTGTCAGAGCAGGATGAGTTTGCAGGGACAGGTGCAGAGGATGCACATTTGGTCCACAGAGATCTGGGATGATGACCACCTGTACTCCACACTGCTGAGACTGGGCCTGAAATTCTGCAGAGAGGTGGGTGGGTGAGGGAGGGGTTCCCTGTCCCTCCTGCCAACTCATGCTGTGAAAAAACAAAACATTATCCACACAGGATGATGCAATCTTCCTGCTATCTGCATGCACCTGCTCCAAAGTTCTCATTTATCCCCCCATCCTGATAGTGTACCCACCTTCCAGAAGAGAAAAGAGGCTTGGGGAGGTGGTTACACTCACTCAGAGGCGAAGCCATGTAGAGTTTAAGGAGAGAAAACATCTTGGGAAGAAGACCAGAAGGGACAAGAAGAGTACTCGCTATGTGGCACAGGGCTGCAGGTCCCCAATACACTCTTGCTGAAATCAGAACGGAGCTGTGGGCTCCCATTTTACAGATAATCATTGTGAAGTCTAAGACCTCCAGTCTCTCCTGGACCACAACTAAGGTTTGCACCCAGGGCTGCTCCAGCCTCTTCTCCTTGCCTCTCTGAGAGACTGTGGTGGCTTCTCATCCTGGGGGCTGTGGGTGCAAGGCCTGGTGGGCAGGAAGGGGCTGGGCTGGCGGGAGGAAGGGAGCTCCGATGGAGGGGCACTTCCACGCTTAAGTGCCTCCTCCTGTTCCCGCTGACCTTGGCGGCTGCGGTCTCCATAAGTGCACAGTAATATAGTCTCAGTCACTGTTCGATGCCCAAGGGAACGGTTTAAGGCCCTCCACTGGAGTGAATATTTTTATGCAGGCTATAATTTCTTTTAAGACCTTCACGGTGTCCCCGCAGCCTCCACCATGCCCTCTCCTCCAGAGAGCACGCGACAGAAAGAAAAGCAGCCTTCTAATGAGTGGAGCAGTGAGCTTCAGGCAGAGGAGGCTGGCTGAGCCGCCCCCAAGGCTGAGGGCAGGATTTGCTTCCTCACTGCCTTTATTTTGCCATCTAAAATCCATCCTTAGTAACAGTAAGTATGGCAACAGTTATAGAGTGCTTACTCCGGGTCAGGGCTGCTCTAGGAAACCAGCACAGATTATCTCATTTAATCTTCTTGACAAACTCCAAGAGCCCCAGAGCCCATTTCACAGGCGAGTAAATTAAGACACAGAGAAGGCAAGTGCTGTGTGACTTGCCTAAGGTCCCGCTGCAGGAAGAGAGAAGCCAGATTAGACAGCTAGGAAGTCTGGGTTCTATCTGCAGCACCAGGCTGCCTTCCACCCAGCAGCCAGAGGGTCCCACAAAAATCAAATCTGTTCATGCCATTCAGCAGCTCCAAATCATCTTAGGCCAGAGGCCAAGTCCTCCGCACTGTGAATCCAGGCCCTGCTGTCATCTCCTTCCTGTGTGTCCACATTCTTCCTATCTCAGCTCACCAGCAACACTGCCTACCTTTGTGTCCTCAGCTCCCTCTTAGCCTTATCCTTGTCACAGGGCCTTTGCACCTGCTATTTCCTCTCCCTGGAATATTCTCAGCCAGGTGCCTTCCATCCCCTTGCAGCTGATTAGCTCCTTCCCAGCCAAGCACCGCCTCCTCAAGGAAGCCTGCCAGGCCACCCCTGTGGGCCAGTAGTCTCATTGCTGCCCTTGTGCTGCATGCACCATTATTCTACATTCACATTTGTTTGTATGATTATTTTTGTTTGTGTGATTATTTGACTCAGCTATCTTTGCAAACAAACTACAAGTTTGGGAGGGAAGAAATCGTGACTGTCTTGTCCATTGCTACTTTGACTCTTCCTGGAATCACGGGCATTCCAAAATATTTGCTGAATGAATGAATGAATGAATGAAATGAGTAGATGCAAGGAGGGAACCAGGCATCTGGGTTGGTAGACTTGCAGAACTGAGACTAGGACAAGACAAACTGAACACACATTTCAATCACAGAATTTAAAGGACACCTCGAAAACCTCAGTATCCAGGTTAAACATTTCAGTACAATATTTTTAAAGAATCAAATGTAATACAAAAATAAATCCATGATGAACTAAGTTTAAAAGTTATAAATAAAAGTGCCCTGAAGAGCCTGAGGCAAAAGGAAAAATCAATAATACTAATGCTGTCTTTGTTTAAAATTTTGATATCCTGTCAAAAATTTGATATCAGGGATCTGTTTGCATTAACCTTCATTTGAAAAAAACTCATTAAGCGCAAAGACCCGAGTTCGATCTCCGGTACCAAAATAAAAAAAAAAAAAAGAAAGAAAAAAACTCATTAAAATTTTTTTAAAGTTCTCGGACATCCCTTGAACTTTATGCCCAATGCTTGCTTCTTCCCAGTCCTCACTCATTCCAGTCCTTGCTTTGCCAGTAGACAGCTCTGTGACCCTAAGCAAGTCACACAGCCACTCGGGTCCTCTGATTCCCCCTGAATAAAGATGGAGTGATCAAGGAGCAACGGCCAGAAGTCAACACCTTCATCTCTGAATTAGTGCCACAGAGCGTCAGGCACAATGCCTCAGGGCCTTTGCACTTGCTGCTTTCCCTGCCTGGAACACACTAAGAACTCATAAGCAGGAGCTGCCCAATCAGCAGTGCCTTTTCTATTTCATGGATGAGGAAAGCAAAGTCTAGAAATACTAGCATGTAGCTTCAATGAAGTAGCAGATTTTCTGGGGTGAGGGGCTGGGTCTTGAATGCTGAATCTTGTATTCTTTCTGTGGCTTCCTGAAGTTCAGGCCCACTGGGTGAGCACAGCCAACTGTGCCCAAGACCACCGTGCACCCGGAACTCACTAGGACTTTGAAGGTTCTGTGCTGTCCACAAAAGATGAACAAACCACAGAGCTCCATCACAGGCGTTCGAGGAATCCTCCAACACTGGCCCCCGGAGGGTCCTCCCCTCCCCATGGCCCAGCGTCCTCTCTTCTCTGACATCACAGAGCTGTGTCATGGAGTCTTTCAGCGAACTATAAAGCCATCCCCTTCCTGACTCCCAGGTCACCCTGCTCTCATAAGGAGAAAAGTACCTGCATGGAGACAGCACAAGCTGCATGGTTGGACAGGGGTGAACTTGAACCCAGCTGCATGGCCTTGGAAAAACAGGTCATTTGCATCATAGCCTTTGCTAAAAGTATGCAGGCAGCAGGACACGGTGTGCATATCTGTAATACCAGCTACTGGGGAGGCTGAGGCAAGAGGATCACCAGTTCAAGCTCAGCCTGGGCAACTTGGCAACTTAGCAAGATCCTGTCTCAAAATAGAAAAGTAAAAAGGGAGGGATGTACCTCAATGTGAAGTTCCCGGGTTCAATCTCCAATACTGCCCCCAAAGAGAACACTGGGATGTTGGGAGAATTACATTCATTTGTGGACCTGCTTGCATGTCTTCAGCTTTTATATAAAGGGAATCACACTGATTGTGCTCTTCCACAAAAGGCTTTTATTTTACACATTACTTTTGTGCATCTTAGCAGGGGATTAAGAATGCACACTTAAGAGGTAGATCACTTTGGGTGAATCTCAGATCTGCAACACGTGGGCTGGACAGCTATCCTAACGTCCTCAGTGCTGACATCTGTAAAACAGGCATGTCAGTGATGTGCGTGGTTCACCAGAGCAGCACGAGGGGCGCTGGGCTGTGGAGAAAGCACGGAGCCCCTGACCGGGTATGCAGACACTGGCTAGCATCCCCACCCAGGTTGACCTGGGGTCTTTGGGTAGCTGCACAGCCCCCTGGAGTGCACTTAACCCCACAATGTTCACAGGCGCCTAGGCCCTTTCTTTGTATCTGCTATGGAGCTGCAAGTCGAATCAGGGGATCCAGATGCCACTTGACACTGGTCATGGCCACTGTTGTTAAGAAGCTGAGTGGTAACAAGGATGGAAAGATAAAGGGGTGGGGTTTTTTGTCAGCACACATTGGGGCTTCACAATGAGAAAGTTCCTGCGCACTACTCACGAATGTCAAAAGAAATTTTTAAAAGGTAGAGAAAGAAAGAAAGAAAAGGAGAAGAAAGGAGAGAGAGAAACAGATAGAGAGATTAGTGAGCGGGGTATAAATGCCAGACACAGGATCTAGAACGCCCAGGTGCCCTC
The DNA here is from genome assembly GCF_000247695.1 of Heterocephalus glaber. The sequence goes on along the minus strand of NW_004624747.1, from coordinate 3,476,059 downwards.
AGCATGGTCACTCTGATGACATCGTCATTCCTGTCATGATCGTCACAATCCCGGGATTAGCCAGGGGCCTGGTAATCCAAGAGTGCAAACACTTTTAAGTTATTTGATATGTGGAGCTTAAGGACTGGCAGTGTGAGTGTGTCTGTGTGTACATGTGTGCACATGGGTATTTACTTGCACATGAGTTCACGTGCCGGCCTACAGAGCCCATCCATTCACGGGCGCCTGTCAGAGCAGGTGCACACTGTATGTACTTTTCTGGAAAGGGTTTTTCCCACTTTTTGCTGCTTGAAAATCCTAGTATAACTTATTGCATGAGCAATCTGTGTACGTGCGAGTGTCTGAGTATGTCCTCAGACACATGTACACATCGATGTGTGCACACATAGCATAAATGCTTCCTCTTCAGCAGGCAAAAGGTCCAATAAATAAAGTGATGTGCAATGGCTGTGAAATGGTTTTGAAAACTGTCCATCCCCAGTCTCAAGCAGCCAGGGAGCCTTAACATTCACATTCAGGGTGAGAAGCAATCTGGGTCAACCCCTTCACACCTTCCCCTTCCCCTTTCCTTCCCTTAAATTCTCTAATTGTCAGCTCTGTCCAGACAGAGAGCGGTGGATCCTAGTAGCACATAACCTGCCCTGAACAAGTCATTTGAGAAAGCCAAGCCTTCCGGCTGATGGATGATCATCACTCTTCAATTGCCATCTTAAAAAATTACATTTTGGAAGGAAATCTCTGGAAAATGCACTATGTTCTTTGATAGTTTGGACAGGGCTCCTTGAACTAAATCTCAGGGCTATCATTATGAGCATCACTTGTTTTCCAGTGAGAGAGGAGAAGTTCTGTAAACAAGGTAGATGTGTTTGCCCCTTCACACCACAGCCCTAGAAGGCTCCATTTCTGACATCAAGGAAGCCAATTCCAAACCATCCTCGCTCTTTCTACTACACTAAGGAATCAGCAGCCACCTTTATCTGCTTTTCTTACCTGCAGCCATTTTTCTTCTTAATTTGTTGTATCCAACCTGCAGCCAGAAGATGAGCTCACTATTTGTATTACTACTATGTGCGAACGCACAGTAGCCAGGCTCTGAGGAGAACTGAGAGCACACAGTTGCGATAAAGGATTAGAACATTTATATTTTTGCTCTGATTGGTTGCTCTGTGGACAGTGAGAGGCCTGAACCATTCTGAACAAAGGCTCCATCTTCATTCATTCATTTGTTCATTCTTTCACCCATTCATACAGTCTTCAGGTAATGACATTCCAGTTATGTTCCAGGTACTGTTCTTTGCACAACATGGCCTCTGAGCAAAACATGGCCTCTGCCCTTGAGATTTTGGTCACAAGAAATCTATGCCCTCATGGGAGACACACACGGATAGATATCAGCACTCAGACAGGAACACACGTGTAGGCACACATACGTGTTTGCAAACACGTGCTCCACCCATCAGGCAGTGCATTCCAAGAGCTAAGTGTGCAGCAAGGCTGTCAAGCACTTGAGGCTGTTGGGTGGGTTAGAGGAGACCTCAATTTCTATCCCCTGCTCTATTTCAGGTGAGCATCTCATGGCAAGGGGCCAGGACAGATGCCAGGAGCCCTTGACTCCAGCCCCTGCACCCCAAGAGACTCTTGGTGTGATTTTGATCTTGGGGGAGGTCCTTCTTCTCTCTGGATATTTGTTCCTCCACTTCAAAATGATAAAACTGGATCCCAGGCTCCTCGAGGCCTATTGGAGCCAAGTCACTGTGTATTGTGTTGCGTGTCTATCCCATTCTTAGGGATCTACATGTGTGATTTCATCCTCAGCCTGATGAGGAAGGTGCTGCTCCTCCATTTATAAAGAACTCAGAATGTTATACCCCATAAAATAAAAGGCCCAGTCAAAAGATGGGCAGCTGAAATAAACAGACACTTCACAGAAGAAGTACTAATGGCCAATAAACACATGAAGGAATGTTCAACATTGTGGGCCAGAGAAATGCAAATTAAAAGAGTGCTAAGATTCTATCTTACTCCAACAAGAATGGCCATGATTAAGAAATCAAATAATACATGCTGGCAAGGCTGCAGGGGAAAAAGGAATCCTTCCACATTGTTGTAAACTAGTACAACTGCTATGGAGATTTCTCAAGAAACTAAAACTAGAAATCCTATTCAACCCAGCTGTTCCCCTTCTAGATCTTCCCAAGAGTTAAAAACATCATTTTACAGTGATATATGCATACTTATGTTATAGAAACACAATTCATAATAATTAAATCTTGGAAGCACCCTATATGTCCATCAACAGATGTATGGGTAAAGAAATTGTCAAAGGGGAAGGGGAAGTGGGAGGGGTAGGGGAAAGGAAAGAAGGGAATGAAATTAATATGAGAAAATGAAAAAATGGAAACAAAGTCTTTGTAAATAGGGAGGGATGGAGGGGTTGAAGGGAGGGCAGGAAAAGGGAAAAATATAAGAACCAAGAGAGATTATGTAAAGGTGCAAATTTCCAATGATGAATGTCATTATATTGTATACCTAAAATGTACCAATGATTAGAATGAATAATCGATAATGTGAAATAGGAAGAAAAGCAAAGGGGTAGGGGAAGTGGGAGGGGCAGGAGAAAGGAAAGAAGGGAAAGGAAAAATGATGAGAAATGGAAACAAAGTCTTTGTAAATAGGGAAGGGTGGAGGGCGTGAAGGGAGGGCTAGGAATGGGGAAAAAATAAGAACCAAGATGCATCATGTAAAGGTACAAGTCCCAATGAGAAATGTAAATGTGTTGTATACCTACAATGTACCAATAAAATGTACCACTGGAAAAAAAGAAAGAAAGAAAATGCATTTACACACAATGGAGTACTAGTCTGTCTCAAGGGAGGAGAAGCTTGAGTCATCTGAAGGAAAATGGAATCACTTTGAGACCATAATGTTAAGTGAAATAAACTAGACACACAAACTTAAATACTCTTGTCTGAGAAACCCAAAATATAAATAAAGAGCAAAATAAAAAATAGCTGAAAGGAAGTAGGAAGATACCTGTTGTTCAAATGAGAAGGGAATCAAGAGAGACAAGACAGTAGGAGATGAAAAAAGAATTAAGATGTGTTATATATATATATTTTTTTATATATATATATTTATATATATGTATATGCTAATTCCACACTAGGAATGTAGTCATTATGTACTACAAACATACACTAATAAAAAATAAAAACTGAAAAAAAAAACTAAGGTAATGAAGTAGCCTGTCGCAGGTTATCCCCAGCGAGATTCAGACCCAGGCCATTGGACTAGAGTCCATACTCTTAGCCACTGACATGCTGCGCTTCTAGCACCCCAAGGATCCATGGTCCTGCAGTTCCGGGTTCCTAACCACTCACCACCCTGTGCCTCTGCTTAGGGCCTTTCTTGGCCTCTTCCCAGTACCACCATGCTCATGGGAGTGTAGGAGAACAGGAAGAGGGGAACCGGGCCTCTGATGCCTGGGAACAGGAGCAAAGCTGGCACCCCGAGGTCCCCAGGCACAGCTCCCCTGCACATTCATCTGGCACTGGCGGGCAGATGGGCATGCTGGCCAGTCTTGCCAGCCTGCCAGCTGGCCCAGAGCACCCGGTGGCTGGCACCTCGGCCCCTCGGCTGGGCTGCCCGCCTGCCTCCCACAGGCATGCAGCTGGCAGCGAGGAGCAGATGGGCTGGCCATCGGGCCATTGGTTCTCCGTGAAGCTGCCAGCTGGCTCTGCTGTGCCTGGTGTCTTGGCACCTCTGGGCTGGTGTCAGTGAGCAGGAGGCTGACATGCTGGCTGCCTATGGATGGGCAGCTGGCACTGGCAGCAGAGAGGAGGGATCCTTGGTCCCCTCCTGGCTGCTCCCTTAAATGCCAAAGGGTCTGGTCCAATGGGGACTGAAGCCAGAGTCCCCCCTCTGGCACCCTGGGGATTTGCAATGAGGACACACTTCCTCTCCCAGCCTTGCTGGGATTTGCATTGATTGTCACAAGTGCTGGCCACCTGGGGACAGGTCACAGCCAGGGAAGCAATGGCCCCTGCCAGCTCCTCCCTGGCTCCCTCAAAATCTGGCCACCTGTCCCTCCTCAACTTGGCTACTTCAGAGGCTCAGCCTCCTAGGCTGCCAGGAGACTGGATGAAGGGAGGACTGGGATTCCAGCAAGGTACTCTGGGAAAGCCCAGAAGTTAGTTCTGGTCCCACACATCCCCATGTGGGCATGGGAACACAGACTTTGCCTATCTGGGACTTGGCCTCAGAATCAGATGGAATCCTAGAGCAGCTCAAAGGCTCCAAACATGAAGAAACAGAAAGGACACAGGCATCCTAATCATCCTGATTGACCATATATCATGCACCCTGTATACAAGTACTGAAATATCGCCCTGTGCCCCATAAACATGTACAATCATTATGTGTTAAATGATCGGCAAATATGAATACATAAGTGGAATATAAATAAGCATTAGTGCAATAAGAAAAATGAAACAAAGTATCATTAATAATCAATACATTTACCTATTCAACCAGACAGGTGTATAGAAAACCTCTGGTGGTGTTGAAGTTTTGAGGAATTGAACTCTCAAAGGCATACTTGGAAGATGCATAAGTTCTTAACAGCAAGTTGGCCTTCGCACTGTGCCTGCTTACTTTTTTAAGTTGAGGTGAAATCCACAGAACAGAAAGTCAACTATTTCAAACAGCTTAACAATGTTAGTGACCTTTAGTACAGTCACAGTAATTCCAAAGCATTTCATCACCCCAAAAAGAAATCACATGTCCATTAATTGGTCCCTCCCCAACACCCCTCTCCTGGCCCTAGGCAAACCCTAATTTACTTTCCATAGATTTACCTATTCTGGACAGTTCATAGAAACAGATCACATAATCTTTTATATCTGGCTCCTTTCCCTTCACATGATGTTTTCTAGGTTCCTGCATGGTGCAGCATGTACAGGGTAACATTCCTTTTTGTGGCTGAATAATATTCTACTTTCTAAACCTGCTTTTTCACCCATCAACTTCACTTCTGGAAATTTATCCTGACAAATGATCTTGATGTTGCTCAAATAGCTACTGGAATTGTTCTGATGGTGCTATTTAGATGACCACAAGATGCGACTGAAGAAATTAATTTATGATTTATCTGTAGGATTAGAAGCTCAGATCATTAGTTATATTACAGTGGAACACTTCATAGTACTAGGAAATACTGATGACATATTGAAATGTTTTTCAAAACAGATGATATAACTGTGAGATCCACTTGATCTTGCTTTAATGCATTATTTCTGTTAGAGCATTTGTTACTCATAGAGCACCTACTGAGTGCAGCACTGTGCTGGGTGTGGACTGTAAGGCAATGAATTTAATAAGTAGAAGTCATCAGCTCCAGGTAGCTTGATGTACTGACTGTGTTTGAGTCTGGTGGAGCACTGTGTTAGTTTTCCATCACCAAGACCAAATCCCTGAGAGAACCGACTTAAAGGAAGACAAGTTTATTTGGCTCATGGTTTCAGAGGTTTCAGTCCACAGTCACTTGGCACCATTGTTTCAGGCCTGTGACAAAAGGAGTATCATTGCAGGAAGCATGTGGTGGAGCAAAGCTGCTCACCTCGTGGCAGCCAAGAAGCAGAGAATGGGGTGGTGACAAAATATATCCTCGGGCAGGTATACCCCCAGGGAGCCCTTCCTCCAAGGAAGGAGGGCCCATTCCCTACAGCTTCCACGCCTTGCCCACAGCATATTAAGCTACGAATCCTTCAACATATTAATTCACAGTTAGAGCCCTCAGGATCCAATCAACTCTCAGCTCTGAACCCTGCAGCAGTGGAGACCAGGCTTTTAACAGACAAGATTTGGGGGAGCATTTCAGATCCAGGCCTCAACAGGATACTGAGGAGGGAACAGAGGTCTGTGGCACAGCAGGAGCAGGTATGCACATGTGCTGCTGAGAGTCCGGGAGGTGGATTGCAAGTAAAGTTTCTTTCCTGTTCTTTATTTGCCTGTAATATGCACATTTTCTTTAATAAGTAGACATATTACTTTTAAAATCAGGGAAAGGAAAGCTGACTTGAAAGTTGTGGGTTTGTAAAGAACTTGCTCCATAGCATCGAGAAACATATAATGGAAATTTAAATAAAATTGCAGAATTTAAATTTTATAGACTCTGCTTACAATTATGTTTATACATATAAATAATATATAAAAGCTGCATAGAAACCCAGTTTCTTTGTGTCATGATTGGCATATAGTGATAGGTCAATAAATACCTGTTGGGTGGATGGGTTATTTGTCCTTTTACTTTTTTTTTTCTTTGACTTTTCCACATTTTCCCCAGAGCATGTGGCTCCTTCCTTTGTGAGACAAAACATCACAGTGATTTTTTTTTCTGAAATTTTAGGCACAGAACATGTTTGCAAGGAAAATAAACTTCAGTGTGGGAGCTCAGTAAGGCGAGCTGGTGCAGAGCGACTTCTGTCTCACAAGGGGCCTTCTAGCTGGCTTCGCTCCTCCTTTTGACACTGGAGTGCTCTACACAGGACCCCGTTCACAAGAACACTCAGAGCACGGTGATGCTTGCTTGTAATTCCAGCAATCTGGGAGACTGAAGCAGGAGGATCAAACATTTGAATCCAGGCTGGGCAACTTAGAAACTGTCTCAAAATTTTTAAAAAATTAAATTAAAATTAAAATTTTAAAAACAACTGGGAATGTAGCTCAGTATAAAGGCCCTGGGTTCAATCCCTAATATGACCAGAAAAAAAAAAAAAGACACTGATTTCCACACAGGTGTTTCTCTTCTGCACATCTGGGATGGAAACCACAGCCTTCCCAAAGGGTAACTTCAGACCCTGTAAACACACGGAAGGGACCTTGAAAATCCCCCGTCCTAGTTTTTCCCACCCTTTCCCAGTTGACAGATGAATAAACTGAGGCCCAGAGAGGGCAAGTGACCCACCAGGATCCCACAGACCACCAGTGACAGAACAGTGATGGGAACCCCTTCCCACCCCTCCCTGCCCAGACCCTTCCTCCTGTCCAGCCGCCCGGTGATCTTAGCAGAAAGGATGCTCAAGATGTCCTAGAGCGTTATGCTTCCTGGGAATGCGTGTGTCGGCTTTTTGGAGACTGTGACTCTCACACTTAAACCCACGTCTACACTGGAGGTGGCCTTCATCCTTGCAGCGAGACAAGCTGCAGCTTTTGGAAGAACAGCTCTAGAAGGCTCCTACTCTACTTGTGCAGCTGCTGTGCTGCGCTGAGCACACACCGGAAAGAGACCTGCCCAGGAGTGCATCTGGCATCCCCTGTGGGCCGCCACGGGCAGCTCCTGGGTCAGACCCCAGGGACACAGATACAGGCACAGCCCGGCTCCCTGCTACGGAGGAGAAAGACGAATAACAAGAGGGAAGAGTCCTGAGTCCCAGGGAGACCAGGCTCTGGAGAGGGGCGGTGCTGTTTCTACCCAGCCAAGCTGGATGGGTGCTTCCAAGGAGACCCCAGGTTCTTGAGGTAGAAACTCTTAAACCAGAGCTTAGAGATGCAGCTGGCTACCAGTATCAGGGAAACAGTTGACATTGCATTTAAATGGTAAGAATGTTTCTTCCCCTTCCTGGGAGGGAGTGTGCAGTTTATCATCTGGTTATCATGAAGGATTTTGACTCTTCCTGGTAAGGAATTCAAGAACCACTATCTTTGGCTAAAAGGCCATCCCAAGTTAAGGAGACAGCTTTTCAAAGCTGGTAATGTGCACTGGTAACATGTGCAGCACACTAGGAAAATGGAGTCCTAGCGGGTGGGGCCCCGGGAAGTGGGACTGATGCAGGGGATAAAATGCGAGCCCTCTCTGTCCCAGGGCTACATAAACTGAAGCTCAGAAAGGGGATGGGGACCATCCAAATTCCAAGTTGGTAGAGCTTGGAGTAGGTTCTGGCCACACCAGCTTGTCCATGGCCTTGAAGTGCCTTTCCCACGACCTTGAGAGAAATGCCTCCACCCACCCACCTGGAGCCCCAACCCTGCCAGGGAGGTTCATGGGGGGAGCGGTCCCTACCCTTCCTCCCTCTCTTCCTCCCTCCCTCCTTCCTGCCACCTCTGCATCCTTGCAACTCCCTGGTCATGTATAAAACATTCCCAGAAACCACTTATTCCTCATGCATTTTCCATGAGGCTGGGCCCAAGTTAAAACATATAAACATAAAAATATCAAGAAGCACTTTTTTTTCAAAAAGGCCGTGTTTCATAGAACACCAAGAGACCCATTTCTGCCCGCGTCCTCCTCCCGGGCTCTGCTCTCCTGGCCCCGCCCCTTTTCTCAATCTCTGCCTGCCCTGGCCCACCCATTTCCCTTTTTCATTTTTCTCCTTCTCTCCTTTCTCTCTCTTCTGGACCTGTCCCCTCCATCTCTTGCCTTGCTCTCTGTCTGGCTTCCACCTGTAGTGCTCTATTTTCCTCTTTCTCCTTCTCCTTGTCTTTTGACTCTTTCTCTGCAAGGCTCTGAGTTGACATCTTTTTTCCCTCCCTGCTTGTTCTCTGCCAGGGTTTCCTCTTGCTCCTCCTCCTCCATGATTTCCTTTGGGCTGCTGACAAAAAGAGCTAAAAGTAAGAGAAAATGATGATGGTAAACCAAGAATTGGGGAACACGTGGACTGCCTGAACTCCCGGGCACTGTTAGTGGGCGTGTGAATTGCTGTGTTCAGTTCAAGGACTGCTTGGTGATTTCTGCTAAGGGGAACACATATTCCTCATGCCTGGGGATCAGGTTCCTGGGGTCTCCCAAAGAGCACTGGGGTCTGTGTCCTCCAGAGGCCTGTGAGAGGGTGTTCTCGCCACTCGGTGCAGAAGGGCCCGAACTGGAGAGAGCCCTTATGGCCATCCACAGCAGAACAGACCGCTGGACTGTGGTATATTCATATATTTGAAATGTCAGAGAGTAATAATAAAAGTGAACTACAATCACAGGTGATAATGTGAATCAATCTCTAAAGCTTAATGGTTTGCAAAACAAAACAAAAAACCACAAATATATGCTGGATGATTCCATTTACATAATGTTCAAGAATCAGCAAAACTAATCTTTAGTGCTAGAAGCCAGGAGATGGCTGTCTTTGGGCAGGAGTGCATTGACTCTGGGGGAGGGACATGCGATCCATCCCCAGTGCCAAGATGTCTGTCTTTTGAGTCAGGCAGGGCATGAACAGGGGCTGTGCAGGTAAGATGTGTGCACCTTATTGTACGGAAATTTGGCCACAATTAAAAGTATAATGGAAAAAGAAGGATATACAGCATTGTTTATAATAGTAATTACTATCTTTACCCTAATCAGCACATGATTTGGACAAATCCAGCCGCGTTTCACATCCTGTGGATTAAGATGGAGGTGGCATCTATGTCCCCCATGGCTGAGAGCCCAGCACCCTACTGGATTTGGCAGACCTGGGACCCCACACACAGAACCATGAGCAGGATCTTTGCCCTGAGCTGCTTTGGAAAGGCTTTCTCTGGAGAAGCTGCTGCCATTCAATTCCTCCTAATTAGGGACTCCTCCAAAGCTTCAGTATCTTTCCCTGTCTCATCTCTAACTATTTTGGTTATGGTTTAACTCAACATTGGCTCTGATGATCAAGCAGTGAGTAAATAGCATGGAACTAGAGCCCAGGCTGGCTAGTGGGGAGAAGGTGGCCTAGTCAGAACCCTCAGGGAACTGTCCCACCCAGAGCCTGCGGAATACTATTAGAGCTAGCAAGAGAGACTGGAGAGGGCCCCAAACTCTGGCTGAGGGACTCTGAAAAGGCCTTTATTTATGTTTTTCTTCTTTATTCTCATCCTCCCAGGAGGGGAGGAAAACACAGAGCCCAATTTTCCTGCTTCAACAGCGTGGGTGTGAGCCCAACACACACAGCCCTTGAAGGCAAACGAAAACCCCACTTATTTTCATGGAAGGGGAAGGACCGAGACCGAGGGGGCTCCACACTATTAGTTAAATAATGGTGCTGAAAAATGCATTGAATTTAGCCACCTCTTCCCCTCCCCTAAAAAAATCCAGAATTTTCCTATTGAGTATACTTTTTCCCCTTGCCCATGAATATTAATGCTCCTCTCAGAGAGATCTACTTGAAAAAAACAAGAATAAATTAAATACCTACAGATTTTTCTAATTCCTCTTTTTGGTGACATGCCGTCATTACATCAAATTACTGAGATGGGCTCTCTCTCTTTCTCTCTCTCTTTCTTTTTGGGTGAAAATTATGGAATATAAAGTATATGTAAATGGAGTAAAGGAGAAAAAAAAAACTGTGAAGGAAGACTAGGGGAAGGAGAGGCATTAGGTATTCCGCCGGCGTAGTAGTCAGCCAATTAATCAAGCAGTGGCGAGAAAAAGATGCAGAAGGGATGAGTTCGCCCTTCATGTTGATGGGGCCGGCGCAGGGCAAACGCTACAGCACCTGAGCTCACGGTGAGGCATGCAGAAAGGGATCATGGGAATATCTTCCCGTCTTTGTCTTTCTCGTGAAGGATGGAAAATGTCAAGCTGTTGTTTGGCTGGATTGAGGGGGGCGGGGTGGGGAGAGTCAGGGAGAATTCACAGTCTGGCAAGGCAAGGTTTTAACTCTTTGAGGACCCCTCTGTCTCCCCTCCCTCCCAGCCTCCAGCTCCACCTTTGTCTCCTCCTCTTGGTCCCCGGCACATCTGTGGGGAACTCTGCCTGCAAGCAGTGAGTGGGAAAGGGCTGATGGATGGTGACATGCAGGCTGGGGCAGACAGTGCATGAGTGCGTGTGTGCGTCCATGTGTGCATGTCAGCGTGTGTGTTCTTGCACATGCATGTCAGGGGGGAATACAAGAGGAATTTTTCCTCTCCCCCAAAAGTGTTCTTTGTTCACTCTGCAGGGCCCATGGCAGCCCTTGCTGGGGAACTGTGCCCTGAAATCTGAGAGTGGGTGGAGCTCACCATGGTGCTGAGGTTTGGGGCTGATGCAGAGGACGCCTCTTCGTGGCCTTCTGTGTGCCTGGTCCATGCAGGAGTGTGGCCCACTGAGCATGCCCCGGGGAAGTCACATCTCCAGGGTCACTGCCTGAGCTAGAATCCTGGGGCTGGTGCTAGCGGGGGCCTCGGTCCAGGGTTTCACACTCATGCAAGTAGCAATGATCTCAACACCACCAGGAACAATTTGCCAACTTTATCAGCAAAATTTTGTCCCAGTTCCCTCAAATTCTTGTATCATTTCACTGTTTTTTAAATCTGTGAAATCCGTGGTCCCAAAGAAGGATGTGGCATTAATTCACCTACTGGGAGGACCCACACGTGATACTGTCTGGGGGCTCTGGGCATGGGGCTGGGGGGCTCTGTGTGGGCCACTGGCAGACAAAGATGCTGTGAGTAGGTGGGAGGGATTGGTTCAGGCCGGGAAGTGGACACAGAAGGGACTCAGACCGAGGCTCCCGTACACCCTCAAGGCTCCCTGCCCTCTGGCCAGAGCCACCCGGGTGGAACAGCCCACCCTCCGCCCATCACTCTTCAGGGCCAGCCTGGGGCCTGTGCTGGCTCAGCCAGGAGCCCAGTGTGAGCCCTGGATTCTGGAGCCAAGGGAGTCTCTAAGAGTGGTCTGTGGACCCCAGCAGACCCTCCCACCCAAGAGCTGGCTAGAAATGCAGGATCTCTGGCCCTGGTATCACTGAGTCAGAATCTTTATTTCAGTCACATCTGTGTGATTTGTGAACACACAGACTTTGGAAAAACTTGTTCTAAGACCAACTTACTGTCTGAGATGTGCATGAGTCTGACAATCCAAGGCAGCTTCCACTCTGTACCATACAGTGCCAGCTGGGCCCTGCAGGGGCTGAGGGTGTGCACTGACCTCGCGCTCTGTGTGCGTTCCCTCAGCCCAGCCACACACACCCCGGAGAGGGGCATGGAGGGCATGGAGAGGACACAGAGGCCAGAAGGGCAAGAAGACGGGCTCAAGGACACACAGCCAGTGAGCAGCACAGCCAGCATTTGAGCTGAAGCACTAGAGCTTCCCTCCAGGCCAGTAATTCCCAAACTTAACCTCACATGAGAATCACCCAGAGGACTTGATGAAGCATACATATCCCAGGCCCAAAATGTCTGATTCGGAGGTCTTGGGTGGAGGTCTAAGAGTGAATTTCTCACCAGTTACCAGACAAGGATGCGAATTGGGAAGCCGCTCTTTGAAAATGGTTTTTAACCAGAGCGATCACTTCTATGAGAAACCAACTGACTTGATGACCAACTTCCACCAAGTATGACTGCGGTTTGAATCAGTGCCTGGGCCCTAGAAAGGGAACGAGCAGAGGAGTGGTCTGCAAGGGAAGTCCCAAGTGACTGCAAGCAGATGGGTGAGGAAGGCTCCACAGGAGGGGAAGCCACCTTCTGAGGGTGAGCCCTGCTTGGTGGCGCCTGTGTCCTCCCACTCCTCCTGGCCATGGCTGACTGAGGGGATGCCGTGTCATCTTCACTGTAACCATCATCTCTGTTTTGCACCCTGTGCGGCGCACGTATGACAAGGAGCTTTTGCCCTCTGGTCGTTAATTGGACATTGACACGCCAAGGCTCCGGCGCCGGCCAGGTCTGCGTGGGGCAGCAGAGACCAGGGCACCTGAATGCCGGCCTCTCCCCACACCCCACCTGGGGTGTTTCAAAGAGGGCTCGAGGTCCAGGGAACCTGGTCGAGGCCGGATGTTACTTTCCTATAGGTTTCTGCTTTGGGGAAGAATTATATTTGTTACTGGACTAAGTTAGCAAAGAATTTTAAAATGCAAAATTGGAAATAAAATCCCTAAAGCCCTGCTCGTCAAGGATGACTACCTTCTGTGTTTTTGGTGGCAAACACTCTTTTAAATATTTCCTCCTTTCCTGCTCTTTTTCCACGTCGGCCTTGCCTCCCTGCCTCATGCCTCTCCCCTCTTTCCTCTTCCTTCTACTCTTTCTTTCGGCCCTTTTCCTCTTCCCCTTTTCTCTGTCACGCCCATCTCTCCCTCTCCCTCCCTGCTGTCTCTTCTCTTTCTTCCTTTGTCTCTCCTTCAGGTTTCCCTTCCCTCCGCTCTCCTTCTCTCCTCTACTCTCCTCTCTCCCTCCCTCCTTCCCCTTCCTTTTCCTTCTTCCCCTTCTCCTCCCAACCTCTCTCCCTTTCCTCCCCACCCTTTCCCTTGCCTCTGCCAAATTCAGATTGTATGGGAATAAACTAACTCCCCTCTCCACATCTGAGAGCAGGACCATAGTAGGCAAAGCCTAGAAGTCCCTCTGGCACCAAGGGCCCCCTTTGTGTCAGAACAGAGGAGGAAGTGGACACCAAGACCCGGAAGTGTAAATTAAGCTGGGGGTGGGGGGACAAGTCCCAGTGCGTGTTTGAGGTCAGATGATGGAAGGGAGTTGCAGCAGCTGAAGCTAGGGAGCTGGCAGGGCCTGGAGAGTGGAGGACTCTCCAGGCCGAGGTGCACAGTTTGGACTTGACCCAGAAAGAATTGGGAAGTTATGGAGGAGGGTTCTAGACAGAGTGACCATTGGGTGAGTTTTGCCTTTTAGAGAGGATTCTCTGGACCCGATTACTGTAGGGCCAGGCGAAAGGAGAGAGGCCCGAGAAGGCCGGCTGTCTTCCATTCACCACAGGGAAAGGATTTTAAAAGAATTATGACAACATGTCCGTGAGGTGCACATGAGCTGTGGGCATGTCCTGACTGTGTGAGAAAGGAACCCAGGCTTCTGATGTTTCCATCTGCAGACTCCAAGGAGGTGCAGTGAAACATGCCCAGACTCGTCCTGTGCACACTCCTCACCTTTCTGACCCTCAGCGTTCTTATCTAAACCAGAGTTCAAATCCCAAGTAGCAAAATGTTCAGAGAGCAAATGGGCACAGCTGGGTTTTGCAAATTGTAAAGTTCTTTACCAACAGGCACCTGTGGTTTCGGCTGCCGTCCTGAGTCCGAGGGTGATTGCAGCCCTCTGTACCTCCCAGGGCTTCTCACAGCCTCATCTCTCAGTCTGCAGATGTTACTCAGCTTCCGCCTTGCCTTGGGCATCACCCTGGGCAGTGTCTGCATTAGAACATCCGGCCATGATGCGAATGCTACAGACCTGCGCTGTTCCATGGGGAGCTGCTAGTTGCATAAAAGCAGTTGAAATGTGACTGGTGGGACGGAGGTGCCATATTTTAGATTTTATTTAGTTAAAACTAATTTACTTTTAGATGTTCCAGCCACAGATGCTTGGGTTGTGAGACAGCACAAGCCTGAAGGGGATGTCCCCCAAAATATGGACTACACCTTTTCTACTGTGCATCTACATACGGACTACATCCTTTCTCCTTTACAATGGATGGATGGGTGGAGGGGTGGATGGGTGGATGGATGGGTGGGTGGATGGAAGGATGAATAGATGAGTATATCAGGTGCTTACCAGTACAGGTGACAGGACTCCTAAATCAAAGTCGAAAACACCGAGTTGAGATCTTTGCTCCATCACGTGCAAATTAAATGACCTAAAGCACAGTACAGTGGTACCTCAGTTCATGAACTCAATTCTTTCCACGATTCTGGTCACAAACTGAATTGGATGAGAACTGAATTAAATTCCCCATAAGGTCAACATTGAACCTAACCATTGAATTTGATTCAGTTCTTGTCCAATTTTGTTTGTGACCAGAATCATGGGAAGAATTAAGTTCGTGAACTGGGTACCACTACATTTCATCTGAGCTCCTCAGTTTCCTCATCAGTAAAATGGGGACTGCAGTAGATGTTGCTATGATGCACTACACATATAATGGACCATACAAATGTGGGCCAGCTCCATTGCTTTTGTGCTCATTAGGCAGTTAAGTGAATGGGACAGTGGCCCCTGGTTCCCAGTAGATTCTCCACTAAAATTTGACAAGTGGAGGTAAAAATGAATAAACCATTATTTACAATAGGAAACACCAGCCAAGGGAGGGTAAGCAGTTTCTGGGAACAATTGGAGACATGGACACTGGGCTTAGAGAAATGGGGGCAGGGTCTGGGGCTGGAGATCAGTGCTTGGGGTCCATTGTAGGGAGAAGAGCCAAGATCCTGGAGTCACACAGACCCAGGTTCAAATCCCAGCCCTCTACTTGGTGGCTCTGTGACTTTGTGCAAGTGTCTTCACTGCTCTGTGTTCTCCACCGGTGCCAGCAGCATGGGGGGGCGGGGCCCTGCTTTAGAGGATTTTAGGAAGACGACATGAAATACAGGCTGTAACTTCACCAAGCTCAGTCCCAGCCACACAGCTGTTCAATGATCACAGTTCCTTAACCGGCCTCTGTGCAAGGGTACTGGCCTAGCTAAAGACAACGAAGACCTCCCCTGTTCCAAAGGCCAGTGATAATTAAGGGAACACCACAGTAATGAGGGAAGCTAGCTTAAACTGAGCACCTTTCATGTGCCTGGCATTTGGCTAAATTTCTTATGTATATTAACTATTTTCATTATTCTCTGTGTACTTCCTGTGAGTTAGAACCTATTATATTCCCCATTTCGCAGAGATGAAAACCAATTACAGGTTAGTTAACTTGTCTAGGGTTACGCAGGAGCTGAGATTAGAACTCAGGTCACCTGCTGCCCCATGTACACCCTCATAAAGCATAAGAATGCACAAAGCACTGAGGATGCATAGCATCTGAGGGTTTAGCTGTGGCTTACTTAACTTCAGTTGAGCCGCTCCCTGAATATAAGACATTTAAAGTGCTTTATCCACAAGGTTCACCCGACTCAGGAGGAAGCATTGTTGGGCCTGTCCTATAAATGGTAAAACGCAGGCGCAGAGAGGTGAAACCACTTGCTGGAGGTTATACAGCCAGAAGCATCAGGTCCCAGTCTGGACACAGGATGCAGACCCCAGGCTGGGGCATCACTGCACTGCCATTCGGTGGAGAGGAAGAGGGGAGCAGTCTGCACAGGACTGTCCGGGGTCACACTTCCTTCTCCCTGTGAGCCCTGCCCACCTGGCCGATGCCAGTCCCTGGGCACAGGGCTTGGATGAATGCAAGCTCCTTCTCTACTCAGTCTCCTGTGCACAGGCTCCGACCTTGCAGCCACCCTTCCAGGATCCTGCCTGCGGGGGCTCCTATGCAGGGCACAAGTTCTAAACTGCTCAAGTAAAGGTGACAAGCTCCTACCTTACCAGGAGAAATGCCTCGCCCTGGTCAGCTGGGTGAGCTGTGCAGAAAGGGAGACTGGAGACCCACTTCTCGTCACAGCTGAGACACTTGTGAGCCTCTCTGGGTTTCAGTGGCTCCATCTCTGAAAAGAGTGGTTTGTCCAGGGGCTCCCCAAGTTCTCTTCCAGCTCTGACTTTACTGGGCTTTGCCTCTCAAATTTCAGGATGGACTGGAGGAAACAGTGGGTGACCAGGGCAGGTGCCGTCTCTGTATTACCCAGCCCTGGGCTCTTCATGTTCCCTACCTCAAAGTCCCTCACAGATAAAGAAAATGTGGTGTGTGTACTCTGTGGAATACTACTCAGCCATAAAGAAGAATGGAGCCATGTCATCTGCAGGAAAACGGATGGAATAGAAATCATTGTGTTAAATGAAATCAGTCCGACTCAGAAAGCTAAATATATCACAGGATTTCTCTTATATGAGAAAGCTGAAAATATGAAAATTAATAAATAAAATAAAGGAGATTAAACAGGAAACCAGGAGATAGACTTCTGGAGATGAGGAAGGTAACAAGTGGGGGAGGAAGGAATAAGGATGGGTAATGGGGTTGAAATTAAAGTGTGTTAAATGCAGGTACCAGCTTCCCAAAATAAACTCCATTGTCCTATAATAGCAACATACATTAATAAAAAGTTTTTTAAAACAGAAAGACCCCCAAAGAAGGTGATAGCTCTCACCTGGCCTGAGAGGGTCTAGGTTTTGAGGCTGTGTGGTGAATAGATGCCGAATAGGAGGGCTGTGTCCTGGGGGGCAGCCAACACTGTCGGGGCTCTCCCCTCTGTCCCTCTCCACGCCCACCTCTGTCCATGTGATTCTTTTCACAAACAGAAATTCCTGGCACCGAGGGATGTTTCCCCTCCTCTGCTTGGTGTTTTGTGAGTGATATGGGAGAAAATGTATTGCGATGACAGGATGCTCACGACCAATTCTTAAGTGGAAAAAAGACTGTAAGGGAAAACAGCAGGTTACAGAGTAATAGGCACGGTACGATGCTATATTTTAAAGATATACAGTATTTAATGTATATTTGTATGAATGAGTATAGATTTTATGGGGAAATGATCCTGGAAGCACATACAGCAAAATGCTAATGGCTGCTTTTGCTGTGAGGTAGAAATGAGTGATTTCTAAAATATATTCCTCCCCCAACTCTGCAACCTGCAAGGCATGAGAGTGTGCTCACTTCTATGTACTCAGCACTCGCATAGCACTGGCACTCAGCAGGCGCATAATAAATGTTTGCCGATTGGATGGAGACTAACTGTCTCAGATTGTTTTCTGAGATATGATCGAGAACTATGATGAATGTTTACATTTCTAACAATTATAGTAAAAGACACATGGTTATGAATTCCTACCAAAATACTCACCCTTGCTTTGAACACATTTATCTCATCATCCTGGCCACCACTTTCTGAAGCAGTTCTGAAGTCCTCCTTCATGAGTGTCTCTAGTTGCATTCTGTGGCTGCCCCCAGTGTGCTGAATGGATTCAAATGTTTACCTTTCATGGTCATTTTGACTTTTGGGGAAGAGCCAGAAGTTGAATGGTTTCAGATCTGGTGAATAAGGTGAATGAGGGCCACACCACAGTGCTTTTATGAGCTGCTTTTCCACTGGACAGCACTTAGTAGCAGCACTCACCATATTTTTGTTCACACCTCACAAAGACACTCATGAAAGGAGACTTCAGAACTGCTTCAGAAAATGGCAAGAACAATGGGATACATGTGTTTGAACCGAGGGGGGAGAATTTCGAGAGGGATTAACCACAACGTGTCTTCTACTGTCATAATTTTTAAAATTTAAACACTGTATATGGTTATGCCTCATCCTCTAAAAAGTTAATAGATGCTGAATTATTAAGTAATACTGCTACAACATACAGGCCACTGGTCTCAATGAATCAACCTGTCCTCCCTGGGGAGGCCACAAGACAGAAGACCAGGATGGCGGGAAAGCCGACTGCCAACACAACCTGGCACCATGCTGAGGACACCCTTGGCTCCATGACCTTCTCCTGTGCTGGCCGCCCTCACTCCAGGCCTCTCTACACAACCACCATGATTTGGAGGTGATCTGTGTGTCCTCAAGTGTCCATGTGTTGGAGCTTGAGTCTGGAGTCCTGGCATTAGGAGGTGAAGTGGAACCTTTAAGAGGCAGAGTCTCAAAGGAGGTCCTTAGTTCACTGTGTCCTGCCCTGGGAAAGGGCAAAGGTACATATAGACCCCAAGAGAGGCTGGGCACTCCCCCTCCCTGCTTCCCAGTCCCAGCTGTGACCACCTGCTCGTACAAATACCTCTGCTGCTACGTGATGTCACCCACCACGGCCCTTACCAGAGGCTGGACCATGTTGGACACCTACCCTCCAACACTGTGAGCTGCATAAGCCTCCTTTCTTCCTGAGCAGCTTGCCTGAGGCATTTCGTTGCAGTGACAGGAAGCTGACTACTACACCAACCCCATGCTTGTCCATAAAGTCCAGGGCTGAGGCCGCATCCTGCCTCCCTGCTCAGCTCCTGCTGGACCAGCAGCCAAGGGCAGCCAGATGCTCAGGTTCAGGGCAGCTTGAGCATCGGGTGTCTGTGCCCATGTAAGAAGCTCATCACAGTGCCAATTTCTCTCCCCAACCCATCTGAGAAGGGACAGATGGGTGTGGAAGGGAGGCGTGTGTATTACATTTCTATTGCTCTCGTGCCAAATTTAACTTCACAGCGTAAAGCAGCACATACTGGTTGTTTCAGCTTCTTTGAATCAGAGGGGCTGCAAGGTGTCAGGGGGCTGGGGTCCTCACTGGGGGGCTGGGGTTATTGGCAGAATTCAGTTCCACAAGGTTGAAGGACTGAGGTCTCGTTTCCCTGTTGATGCCAGCAGAGTCTAGACAGGAGGGCATGGAGGTCCCTGGGGTGACCACCCTGCCCACCAGCATACACGTCTGCATGGTGCCATTCCAAGTCCTCTTCCAACCAGGGTGCCCGGGGCGGAGCCTCGATCTGTTCGTCACAGAGACAGTCAATCAGCAACTGTGATACTCAGGGGCCCCTGCTCAGGTTGGGGGCTGTGCTGAATCACCCTAATGCCCCTTCTTTCCAAAAGAAGAAAGTAATGAAAATAGAGAAGGGATAATTTCCTGGGGGCACTGAGCACCTACAATGTGCCAAGTCTCCTGCCGAGATGCTGCCCACATATTACAACACATTTGCGAGCATCAGCCTCCACTTAGCATAACCCTCATCCTCAACCAGGTGCCCCTCTGGGAGACTTGGCTCTGTCTGGGGGTGTTTCTGGTTGTCACAAGGTGGTGACAGAGGAGGTCACTGGTATCTAGCAGTAAAGGCCAAGGATGTGGCTGTCTACCCTGCAGTATATAGGATAGCTCCACGGCAGTGACCTGGCCCAAACAGCAGGAGTGCCCAGGTTGAGCACCGGGCACAGCAGCAGTGTCCGCATGGCCTGGAACTTGTTAGGAATGCAAGTTCTAAGCCTGGGGTGTGCTCCTGTAACCCCAGAACTCTGGAAGGCTGAGGCAAGAGGACCACAAGCTCAAGTCCAGCCTGGGCAACTTAGGCCCAATCTCAAAATAAAAAGTAAATAGGGTTGAGGTATAGCTCAGTGCAAAGGCCCTGGGTTCAATCCCCAGTGCCACAAAATTCATTCATTCACTCACTCACTCACTCATTCCTTCTCTGGCTCTGCTCCAGTTCTGCCACATGGAGCCCTGAGGAGAGAAAGCTCCTTGCTATCACTGCCCTCCCGAAGGCCCTGCATCTCCCTCCAGTGTGGGAGCTGCTGGCACCCCTAAGGCATGGTTCCCAGCCCTGCTGCTCACTGGAACCCCCCTATTGAATGCAGAAGCCCAGGCCTGGGTGTGCTTTGAAAGTCTCCAGTTGTTTCCCATGGGAAGCCAGGGTGAGGGCCACTGTGCTACGATGGGTCAGTTACAGAAGAGAAAGGTTGCAAGGACCACAGCAGCAGGGCCTGAGATTATGCACCAAAGGCGTGGGCCATACTGAGCGACACTGGGGAGCCACGGAAAGGCTGAGAGCCAGGAAGTGATACTTTAGGGCTCAGAGAGATCTCTGACTGCAGGAGCAAGGCTGGATGGGAGAGGAGACTGCAGGTGGGGAGGCCAGCAGGGAAGCGGAGAGATGGCCGCAGCCCAAGCCCAGGCAGGAGTGGGGAGTACTGTGGCTTGATCTGTGTCCCCCAAAAGGACGAGCTGAACCCTAGCACCTGGTACCGCTGAGGAGGATCTTCGCAGACGTAATCAGCTTAGTATGAGGTCACGGTGGACTGGGTGGGACCTAAGTCTAGTGACTGTGTCCTTGGAGGACTGGGAGGCTCAGAGAGGCACAGGCGTACAACCGAGGGAGGCAGCCGGGCAGAGACAGGGCAGAACTCGGAAAGTCACGGCAGACCGAGCACTGCCGGCCCACTGCCTGGGCCGGAGGAGCCTTTCCTGTCCCCTCCCCAAGATGGGTGCCACAAGGAGCCCAGAGGCAGACGTAGCCAGTGTCACCAGCCTCCACGGCCCCTCGCCAGGGCAACCCACTGACCTCCTAACTCAATCTCCTGCTTCCGCTGCCCCCTTACAACACACTCCACCTGGCAGCAGGGGTGCCATTTCAAAATGTCAGTACCATCTTGTGCCTCTGCTCATGAATTTCCTGGGGCTCCCATCCCTCTGTGCCAAAGTCCCTCTTATGTCCCTCAAGTTTCCCCACAATCCAAATCATGCCACCTCAGAGACATCTCCCCCATCCACTCCCTTGACCTCAAACATACTGACTTCCTTGCTGGCTGCTGAATGTGCCAGTGCCTGTCTCGGGGCCTTTGCACCTGCCTTCCTTCTGCCTGAAAGGCCTTCCTGAAGATATTGGGAAGTGTGACACCCAACTCCACTTCAAGCCCGTGTCCAAGTGACATCTTCCTCCCTTGGTCACCCTACTGAAAAGTGCAGCTTTCTGCTGCATCACTTCTGCCTGCTCTATTATCAACAGTTAGATTGTTATCTTTTGACCTGTATGATTGATTTGTCTGCTTTGGTTGTGTCTCTTGCCTCCCAGTGGAATGAAAGCTCCTTAAGCTAGAGTTCTGGTCATTCATGTGTCTCCATCTGCCTGGTACGTGGTAACATCCACTTAAAAATCCATTGTTTGAATGCATAATAAAACTCATTGCTTCTTGGGTGCTCACAGCCTGCTGGACTCTCAGTGAAGAACTCCCCATCCACATCCTGCTGGATCCTCCAGACCCTAGGAGAATGGCCAGAGAGGCCACAGTCCCTCTCATTGGACCACGGCAGAGTCAGGGCCGGGGGAGGTGAGGTGACTTACCCAAGGCCACTCACCTGGCCAGGAGGAGACTGCCGTCTGCCCAAGCTGGACCCCAGGTACAAGGACACTGGGCTCAGACCGCTCCAGCTGCTGGCACCGCACCAGCGCTGACTCTGCTCTTGAACTTGTCAGATTGCTTCACTCAAAAAGAGTGGCTGGGCACCAACCGTGTGCTCGGGTGCTTGTCAAGGACTCAGTAAGGGACCACAGAGAGGGACGCTGTCCCTGGGCCCTGAGGAGAGGACAGTGGTTAGGATAATGAAGGTGATGGCCGAGGTGGGGGAGAGGGCAGCTGACTGATTGAGTGCTTGCTCTGCATCCGCCCCGCGTGAGTGCTTCATCTGTCCTGCCTGAGTTCCTCCAGGCCCCTCGGGGGTGCCCTGTTCTGACCCCTCTGCACAGCAGAGGAAATTGAGGCACAGACAGGGGTGGATTCTACCCCAGGACACCCAGCTCATAAGTGGGCTGCAGAGCCAGGACCCCACCCACACCCTGCCCTGAGCTCTGCGCACGAGGGAACCCGGCCGTGTCCACCCACTGCGAGAGTTATTTGTGGTGATGAATAACACGCAGAGGAAGTTTACACAAATCGTTAGTGCAGGATTTACGCTGCAAAGGCTCACGGGCGATGGCCTGTGACCGCTACCTGTAGCTGTTAGCTCCCTGTGAAATGCCGCACGGATGCCTGGCTGCAGCCTGCGGCTCTCCTCGTGGGCCAGGCTGAGAGACTGGAGGAGGGATAAATCCCTTCCGGACTGTCAGCCAAATATTGCAGAGGTCAGCGTAGCAGATGAAGCATGAAACTCGGAGCCAGACATTCATTCATTCACTCAATGAGCAAACATTTACTGAACACCTACTATGTGCCATGCACTGACTAAGGCGACACATGTGGGCAAAGTTAGCAGAGTTGTTTCCTTCGTGGGGCTTATAGTCTAGAGAGTGGTGGCAAACCTATGGCACATGTGCTGCAGTGGGCTGTTTGTATCATTGAAAGCTCCAAAAGGTTCACCATCACTGGTCTAGAGAAAGAGACTAGATTAAAGCCCAGCTCTACAGATGTTCATGAGCGTGTGTGAGGAACAGACTTAACCCAGACTAGGGCTCATGGAGGGCGATGGGAGACACTTGCATGAAGAAGCAATGGTTGATCTGAGGTTTTAGAGAACAGACAGTGTGTTCTGGTAGGTGAAGGGAATAGCATGTGCAAGGGTCCTGTGGTGACACCAAGTTGCCAAGATGCAGCTTGCATGCCCAATCCTCAGAGACTGAGTGAGGAAGGACAGAGAGATGGACTTGGAGAGGAGAGCAGAGGGCAAATCTCTCAGGACTATGGATCATGTGATAGAATCCACCCTCCAAATGAAAACACAAGAGAAAGCTCTGGATCAGATCTGCACTTTTGGAAGCCCCTGTGTTGTGGAGGGAAGGACAGATAAGCAGGTGGCCAGAATGAATGCAAGGAACCACTTGGGAGACTCTAGCAGCCATCAGGGAAGAGGCATTCATGGCTTGTGCCAGGTTCCTGGGGAATTTGCTTCCCATCCCAGCTCTGACATTTACAGATTTGATGACCTTCGGCAAATGACCTTCTCTTCCTGAAGCTGTGTCATAATCTGTGAAATGAGGAGCCTGCTCCCCACCCCACTAGGCACTGGGATGTTAGAAGATGTCAAGACCCCTAGCCAGGTGGAGGAGAAGGAAACAGGGAAGCCACCGTCAGCCCTGGCTCTGCACCTGCCCCTCCTCTGACCCTGTGCTCTCTGAGTTGACATTGGAACAATCGAAATCCCCTCCTCCAGTCTTTCCTTTGTAAGGGATCCACAAGGACGGCTTCTCCTAAGCAGATCTGGTCTGGATGAGCCCATCACTGTTCCTGAAGCCATCCTAGCTGAGCCCTTAGCTGATGTCCAGCCTGGTCACAGCCCCCCCGGGGGACCATCTTCCCCCGTGAGCAAAGTAAAGGGAGGCCAGGGTAGGACCCATGGCCAGGCTCAGGGAGATGCTCTATGTTTCCACATCTTCCCAAGTGCGATGAGAGGCCAGGGCAGGGTTCTAAGGGGAAAAGGGACAGCCTCGAATCCTTTATCCTGGAAACAGGATAAATTCAAGAAGCAGTCCTTGGTTAGAACAGAGAGAAGGAGGGCTGGGCTGGGGGGCAGAAGATGGGGGCATGGGGTACAGAGAAGGGCCAGGGTGACTTCCACCTTGAGGGCTTAAGAACTTGAACTCCTTGAGTAAAAAGGCTGTCACATGCATCGCGGTATCCATGACGTCTGACACACAGTAGGTTTCTCTTGTCTTGGAATAAAATGACACGATAAAATCCAGGGCTTCCTGGACAAACGTTTCTTGTTGGAGGCACCTCCCCTGGGGAATTTGGGAATAATGGGAATGGGGGATTCTTTTTTACGGTAGTTCAGTGGCTCTCAGCAGGAGGATATTTTGCATCCTCCTTTGCAAGAGACATGTGGAACATTGAGAGATAGTTCCGGTTGTCACAACTTGAAGGGTGGGAGCTACTGGCATGGAAAAGGGCAGAGATGTTGCTAAATACCTCACAAGGCACAGGGCATGCCCTCACAACAGACTTATCCTCCCCAAATGTCCCCTAGACCAAACCTGAGGAAACTTCTCCCGCTGACCGTGGAGGAGTAAGTCAGCGATACTGTACCTGCAATGCCCAGGACACCTGTACTAGGAGAATGTCCCCAAGAGACTTGGGAATTTCAAATGCCCTTCAGGACATTCATTTACATAAGTCAGTTCCTGCCTCACAATCACCTGAGGCTGGCATTTAAATCCACCTTGGATGCAGCAGCCTCTCTCTCTCTCTCTCTCTCTCTCTCTCTCTCTCTCTCATGCAAACTCACTTTACATGGGATTTTCTGGAATGTAGCTGCAGTGCAAATTGGAGGAAGGCAGTACTTTGTTTTATCCAAAACCCTCTCAAGGGCTGTTTTCCATTTCAGCAAATCCAGGCGTAGGCCTCCAAGCTGCTTGGGGAATGTGCTTTGCTGCCCCAGCACACCTGGCCCGTCGACATTTGGAGTCTCCTTCCTGGTGATGCCGCCATACATATGAATATACTAATTTAGCTCTGATTTCAAAATGTCAAATATAAAAAAAAAAAATGTCGACAATATTCACCCGAATATTGGTCTGAAATTTTCCAGTTACTCATTATAAGTAGGTACAAGCACCAGACTGCTTCATTGTGTCTCCTGGCATATAGTAGTTTCTTGATAATTTACATATTGAAATAGATATTATTTTATTATAAATTGCTTTCATTTTATTCTTCCTTTATATTAAAGTTAGAGCAGTATATTGATTTTTTAAAAAAAAAATATGTGCATATGTAGATGAGATGTTGAATTTCACTTCAGAAAAATGAGAATTATAAAATATGTGTCATGAGAAGAGGGTGTAGGGTCTGAGAAGGTAGAATCTCACTGCCCTATATTAGTTCCCATATTTATGGAGTAACATTGGCATTGAAGTGGTAGAAGTCAGAGATCCAAGGTATTGTGTAATTCGAAAAACAGGTGGACTCAATAAATAGTTGTCCTGAATCCCACACGGACTTTTAAATGATCTTTGGAGTAATCATAATGGTAAATCTCTGCCCATAATCATTCAACTCTACTTCATTAATCAGTATTAATCAGTGTTGCTGTGTAATAAACATACCCTCAATGCTCAGAAGCCAGCAAGGAGCATTAATTTCCCTTACTCCTGGGTTCTGCAGGTGGATTGGGCTTCACTGCAATCTGGGGCACCTGCCTCTCTTCCTCCACAGATCACTACTGTATCTACCTGGGGCATGACATTCTCAAGCAAATAGCATAAACACAAGAGACCAAGGCATACCACATGTATATTTAATGCCTTCTCACACATCATTGGTCAAATTAAGTCACATGTCCAAGCCCAGCCACAACTGGGTGAGGAACTAAGCCCCACCTCCAGTGGGAGGGGCTTGGAAGTCACATGGCAAAGGCATAGGGATATTGAATGGTGAAAAAATTGGGAGCAACAATCCAAAACCCAGCCTAATTCCATTTTATATATCAACACATACGTTTCTTACAGTTTTCTTTTCCAGGTGTATGAAATTTGTTGACTAAATGACTTCAGTACCAAGTTTAAAGTTGCCTGAAAGCTTAAAAGGAGGAAAGAAGGAGGAAATAATCTCCCCATCCCAACCATGATGTTTTTTATTGAGGATCTACTACGTACCAGGCTCTGTGTCCGAGATGTTTTTCTCACAACAACTTCATGAAACATATGATTGTCTTCCTGTTCATGGATGGTGAAATAGAGGCTCAGAGAGGTTAAAAAACTCATTCACTGCCACACAGCTCATTAGTTTGGGAGTCCACATTCAATCATCACACACATGACTCCAGAGACTGTGTGGTTCTATTTCACAGGGACATCACTCGGTGGATCAGGGCAACTGACCAGACCTGCTTTCTCCTGCAAACCCTGGACACCAACCCTGAGCTGCAATGTTGGCTTAAGTTGCTTCTCGTTGTGGAAAGCAAGTTGAACAGCAGGGACATGTGACATTTATTTAGTTACATATCTCTGGTGGGAGGTTTCAGGGGCCATTAATGTAGTAGGTCTGCATGGCTAGTTTACATGCTACTTCTTGTTATTGCTGTCTCTATTCCATGGCCCGCACACTCAATTTCAATTCAAAGTTTGGCAGTCAAGGTGTCAGGGCTAAAAAATGGAATGGCCTCCCTCCGAAATGAAATAATTTTGTTGTTCAGTTCCAAGCGATTTTGTAATTTCATGCTTGTGTATGATAATTTTATGCTGTCCTGCCTCACGTAACTCAGTTCTGGCAGATCCTGACAGGTGATAAATACAATCTTTTCCGCCCCGCATGCGACAGGCTGGTGTGAGGTGGGGGAGGAAAAAAAATGGCAATTCCACATCTGAGGCCAGGGCCCAACTGGAGAAAGCCTCGGCCCAGCCCTTTCATAATTTCACGCCTGGATTCCGACCGGCGCCACCTCTGTTGTGGCTGAAGGACCCGCGGGTCACAGGAGCCTTCCTGAAAATAGCACGGTGCTGGGCAGGGGCCAGGGAATTGGCAGGCGGGCAGGGAGAGGAAGAGGAGAAAGTGATGACTTTCGCTGGCCCTGGGCCGGTTGCTGGGGCTGGCAGTGCTCGATTTATGGGGCTGCTCTGCGTGCGCCTGTGAAATGGTCACCTTTCAGAGGGATTATTTTTGCAAATCTGCTAAATCTTCCAAAGATAGGCATTCCTGATGAAAAGAGGGAGGGGAGAAGGAGTAGGAGGAGGAAGCAGGATGAACCCTTAACATTTATCACCGACCACTGTGTTTTCATACGCACTCCCTGGTCCTGTTCCTGCAAACCAGTGTCCCGCTCCCCAAGAATAGAGGAGGCAAAAGGACCCGAGGGAACTGGAGATGCACTGCAGGAGGAGTGATGAAGGCTAAGGAAACAGAGGTGGAGGCTGACACACAGGGTCATCAAATGGGAGACCAGGGTCCTTCTGTGGTGTGGCTGACAGAAAGGATGTCCTGTGCCTCCCCGCCAGTCCCTGCCTCCCTCAGCAAGGCCTCTTTCTTGCTCTGGTTGGGACAAGAGGCTGCTGTGACTTCAGCATGGAGCAGCCCGAGACACTGATGGTAACAATAATGACGACATTTATTGAGCATCTGCCATGTGCCAGGAAGGGTCCTGAAGAGTTTGCACAGGAAATTCTCTCTCTTTTTTGACACTTCCCGAGAATAAAGACCATATGAACGCCCACTTTATAGATGAGGAAGCTGAGAGTCAAAAGTCTAGACAGGCTCAGCTGGGACTGCCATGCCCAATGCCCACACAGAGATGGACTCCCTCACAGTCCCAGAGGCTCACAGTTGGAAATCAGGGGTCAGCTAGGCTGGTCCCTTCTGGAAGCGCAGAGACAGGCTCAGTCCTAGCTCCCGACCGCAGCTGCAGTC
Source organism: Heterocephalus glaber (assembly GCF_000247695.1). The sequence goes on along the minus strand of NW_004624747.1, from coordinate 3,448,535 downwards.
CTTGGCCTGAGGATGCAGCACTCTAGCCTCCGCTTTCCGAGATCTCTGGGATCTGCTTTCACCCTTCTACTTCTCCTATAAGGAACTTGGGTTTGGGGTTCATCCTAATCCAGGTTGATCTCATCTCAAATTTTTAACTTCAACACATTCTGAGGTTCAGAGAAGACACGTATTTTAGGGGGATCATTATTCACCCCACTATGGCCACTTAGCTCGGTCCCCCGTGGAACCCCATTCCTCCCTCCATGGGCTCCCACAGGGCAGTGCATGGTGGGGGATGGACCCTCTGCTGTGAAGGGCAGCTGGGACAAGGGACAGTTAAGGGTCTGGTGGCTGACTCCAAAGTCCTCATCCACTTGGAGATTGTGCCCCTACATAGCACTGAATTGTGCCCCTACATGGCACTTCTAGGTTGGACTTGGGGTCCTTTCAAGTCAACTTATAGTTATGATTCCCAAGCACTGTAGAGTTGGGAGAGATCTCCAAGATCTGACAGATGCAGGGAACATATAATACTGGGCCACCTTGAGGATCTACCTAAGGACACAAACACTGACGTTTATTGAGATTTTTCCAAGGCCCATTCTGAAGCCCCATCCGCTAATCCTCCCAATAGCCAAGAGGTGAAGACTGTCCTCATTCTCCTGCCTCACAGAAGAAAGTGACAGGAATGCAGAGCTCCACGCTCAAGGACACAGAGGTCACAAGAAAGCAGGAAACAAATTGGATCCAGGTCTATCCAAGGCTGGGCACTTTTGTTCCCAACACAGAGGCACCAGGATCCTGACATGCTCAGAAGGTCTGCCTGGAAATCCCTTATCCCATGCACCACCCTAATCTTTGAAAATGTTCCCGTGATTGCACACGGCCCCTTGAGATACTGGCTCCCTTCATTAGGATGCAGACGATCAGGACATTGGTCCCTGTGCTACTGGTGACAAACGGCAGTTGGAGAAGAGAGGTGAGGAGACAGTGGCAGATGTGAGGTGGTCCCAGTCTTCATGGAGCCTGCAGTCTGGTGGGGAAGACAGAAGATAATGAACTGGGCTCTGAGATAGGGAATGTCCTTTTCTGAAGAGGCATAAAGGCTTTTATTAGGCAGAATTTTAAAAGCACACACCCAGAGAAATAGAGTATGGACACTCAAAAGGAAGAGAGGGGTGCTATAGTCTGGAGCTAGGAATAGCTAGTGGTTTTGGTGGTGGAAATCTGAGGAATTTGTGAATCTAGGAGAAAACCTATGGCCCACCCATAGGTAGAAAGAGAATGACTCATTTTACTGGTAAAAAATGACCTATTTTAAGAGAAAAGCAGAAGCCTAGTCTTCTGTTTTGTTTTGCTTTTTTTAAGGTGGGTGATCAAAGATGTTTTGCCTAAAACATTCTTTGAAATCTTTTAATCTATTTCTCTACCTTAAGGTCTGGTTTCTGCCCTTTTATCTTATCAACTGAGCTCATTTACAAACTTATAGTATCTTTAAGGGATTTTGAATGTGATGGGCCTAGAAGAAAAAATATAAACAAGCTTAGGGAGTCCATGGATAACCTTGGATAACTTTGTGTCCTGAAGTCACAGTCTTCTTAAAAGTACAGTGGTTCCTCAGTTAAGGAACACTTTTGTTTGGGAACAATTTGATTTGCAAACAAAAGCATTTGACAAAATTTTGGTTTTGTTTGCAAACAAAAAATCAGGTGACAAACACGAGCAAAGCCATCCTTCCCACACAAACACAAACATGACCATCTTTTCCAAAATCATGGAACAAATGAAGCACGTGAACTAAGGCACCACTGTACAATATTTAAATTATGATCTTTCTTTTTTCCTTCCCATCTTCATTTCTTCTTCCTTCCTTGTTCCCTGCTCCAGACTTTAAGCCCTTATTCTTAAGGGTTGCAGAGGGGCCAAAAGTCTGTCTTCTTGTGGCTGCTTAGGGCAGCGAAGGTATGTTGACCCTGCATAGATAGTCAGGACAGAATAGCTCATCCCGACTGACCTAAAGCAGATAGACATAGGAATATCAGGTTCTGATGTTCTAAGAACCATCTTTTTTTTTTCTCAGTACCAGGGATTGAACCCAAGACCTTGTGGTTGCAAGGCAGGAGCGGAGCCACTGAGCTAAATCCCGGCCCAGAACCATCATTTTTTGACAGTCAAAATCATAGTCCCAGTGCCTCTTCACATTCTGGCTAGCTCATCAAAAAAAATGTCACTGGACAGTGTCCCCAAAGTGGAGGTGGGGTAACTTGACACGGCCCACCTATGGTTGCAGGTTTGCTGACTTCCATCACAGACCAAGAATTTTTAGAATGCATAAAAGGTATAAAAGGATTTATTAGACAGAATTTGTAAAATATATTTTTAGAGCAATAAAGTATAGGTCTTCAAAGGGAGAAAGGTGCTATAGGAAATATCCTTGAAAAGGAGTGAGGGCTAAGCTGAGACGTGAGAGATGACTAGCAGTACATTTACGAGAGAGCATACCCCCTATACCCCAAGAGAGTAGCATGTGCAAAGTTCCTGTGCTAGGAAAGAGCTCGGTATATTCAAGGGCATAAAGAAAGCTTTGATCTAGAGCACAGGTCCTGAGGAGAAGGTGAAGCAGAATAGTCTTGGGAGTCAGTGATGGGAAGGCTTGTCCATTAGGTCAGGGGCAGGAGTTGAAACCCCATCTATGGGAAGCCACTGAAGCATTTTAACAGGTGGAAAACGGGATTCAAACTCACTTTTTTAGAAAAGCACGTCCCTGGGCTGGTGGAAAAAAGGGTGCAGTGGGAAGCAGCAGGGGAAACAGCAAGGGGACCAGGCAGGAGACTCTGGCTGCTCCCAGGAGTAGGTTGGTGGTATTTCCCAGATACTGGCATCTCATAAGGCAGTGTGGTGGCGAAGGGAGTTTGGTAAGTGAAGCAGTGTTCACGCAGCTCAGCTCCAGCCAGGATGCCAGGGAGGTGGGCCTGGGAGCTCACCTCCAGCACTGTGCAGACCCTCAGAAAAGCTCCCTCCTTGCAAGAATGGGGATCTCAAACCACCCAGGACCTCCAGCAGGAAGCGGCATCCCAGAAATGTGCTCTCAGAGGTCTGGACATGCTGCCCACATGCTAGACTGGTTCTGCCTTTTGCTAACTCAACCCATTAGCCCTGTCTTGGGATGGGCCACCTAAAGGCTTGTGCAGGACCCTGGTCCTGTTTGAGGTCACTTCTCCTTCCTGCTCTAGACATTTAGGAGCACCTAAGCCATGGTATCCCGTGTCATTGTGGTGTCACTCAAAATCAGGCAATCATGAGTGCCTCACTTAGAGAGATCATTGACAGTATGGGGGAATTGAGGCCCAGAACAAAGCCTGACCTGATGATTTGCCCAAAGCTGCATGACAATCACAGGCTCCTGCACAGAAAGGATGAGCAGACATCTGCCTGGAGCCCACTGGGAGAGGTGCTCTCCAGAGACCACCTGGGCACACGAAATAGTAACATCTCAACTTAGGCAGTGCCGCCCCCCAGACCACAGTAAGAGGCCGCATGCCCCAGGCCCACTGGTGTTCAGTGCATGTCACGCTACATTTACCAAGGACTTCCTTGTGGGTGTTAGATACACGCACATGAGCATAAACAAACGAAGAGGTGGAGCTGGGACTTGAACTCCACCCATTTGGCCTTAAGTCTGCATTGGCACTGCCTCTGCCTCCCCTGCAAGCAGAGGTCCCTCATCCACCCTTAGTGTGCTCCAAAGGTATTTTGAGTAATCAGAGGGCTGAATCCACCACTTTTCATGGGTTACATCCCAGCCCGATGACCATAGTGTTCAGTGGAAAGGCCACATGGCCCAATAGTCCTGCCACCAATGTGCACAGCCTCACTCTGCCACTTCCTAGCCAGGTGACAAAACCAAACCCAACGTGTATTCTGCCTCGGGGGGCTATGATAAAGTCCCCCTGCCCACTGGATGATGGCCTCTCCCAGGGCCCCCCAGGTGACGGGTAAGCTTCTCCTTACATAGGTGGGGAGATGAGCCCCCAGCCAAAGTAGATGGGGAAGCCAGAATTGAACCCAGGCCGTCTGACTCCGAGGTCTTCACTCTATTCATTAGACTGCATTTCTTCCCTGAAATCATTGGCTCTAAAACTAGGAGCTGAATGAGTAGAGACCAAGGGAGTCTCTCAGGGAAGAAGTAGTCCAGTGGAGTTTGCAATAAGTGTCCTGAATCCCTCGCAAGGCTCCCAGCATCCCCACATCCTGGACACAGTACCCTGGGTAAGTTTAGCCCTGCCTGGGTAGCACTGCCAGCTGCCAGGTCTATGGCCTCTGTGCATCGATTCTCAGGGCCACCTGTGGAAACTCCAGCCCCAGTGTCCCTGCACAGTCCTGTTCTGCTCTGTCCTGGCACAGCCACTGCATGCCCAGGAGGAAGGGCACCTTCATTGTAGGCTTCCCCAACTGGGAGTTGCTGCATGTCTTTCTGCCACCTGCAGGCCACAGGGGAGGTTGTAAAACCTGTGATTGATCTGTAAACAGCTTTATGACAACCCAGGAAGGAGCCACGGAAGGATTTCCAACCCCGGACGCCACTTTGCTTGCTGTGTGACTTGAGAAAACTAGATTACCTCTCTGGGCTCCACTCTGCCATCTGCAAAATCAAAAACAACAGCCTTAGCATTCCAGAATCCCTTGCTCAAAAAGGCCCTAGATCCATGAGCATGCTGAGGACAAACCTGACCCCACACCTGGATATTGCCAGACCCAATATCCATCCCCTTTGCCACCCCCGTGGGCCACAGTGCATCATTTCATGGCCAACCCTAAATCACATCAGTTTGGCTTGCTTATTTTTACACATCATCCTTTTAATGTCCCTCAGAAAACACAAAGAAACCACGCATAACCATTAGAGCTCTCTGTATCCTGAAAAGTACGTAAGAATTTGTCTCCATGTGGATCATACATATTGTATTAAAGCTGCATAAAGGAGTTTAATCAAATGGCAGGGAGAGAGGCAGGAGAGTGGCATCACGGTGGTGGGAAGGTGCGAGTGATCTTTCTTTGATGCCTGTTAAATGTTCCAGCAGATGAACCCTATATTCTGCCAGGAAATGAGTTTGCCACCGGCCTATTGGGCCTGTCGTAAGAGGTTGGTCTCGCCACGGTCAGCCCTCTCCTGCGCACCGCAATACATTACACCGCCTCAATTTTTCATTCCTTGCTGCCCAAAATGCAAATTTCTTCTCTGTTGTTTATATTAGGTTTTCAAATATATGGAAATTCAGAGATCTGGAGGGAAATGCCAGGGCCATGGAGGCACGCGATCTGTCTTTTTGCTCTGACTGACTTCTTTCCATCACTGATGTGAGGTATGATGGGAGCTGAGCATGGGGCACCCAGGCAAGGACAGAGAAGCACCCAGAGTAGAGGGTAGCTTTGGGGCTGGGGGATTTCCTCTGAGCCCCACAGAGCTGGAGTGGCTCATCAATTACAGTTGGCCCACAACTACTTTGTGGGCAGAGATGAGTTTTCCCATTCCTGCCTGGATGGAAATGACAGGGGAAATTCCTGTATTAGGAAACAGGAAAATATTGAGCCCCTACTGTGTAACAAGGGTCCTGATGCAGAAGTAGCTAAGACCCAAAGTTTCCCTGTGCTTTTCTTGCTTTCCACAGACCAAACCATTCCGCATGAGCATTCCATCCCATCATCCCAACAACCCTGTGGTGGAAATGTATCACTTCAGCTTGGCAAATGAGGACAGGTGATTTCACATGCTATGTGCCAACACAACACAGCAGGAAGGCTGAAGGCTGAACTCTGGTCTTATAAATGCAAAGCCCCATATTGCTCTACAAGAAGGATCAGCAAACTCTTTCTGTAATGAAAGGGCCAGATAATAAATACTTTAGGCTTCGTGGACCAGACATTCTCTCTTGCAAATACTCAACTCTGCCCTTGTCTTGCAAAAGTGGTAGATCTTAACAAATGGGTATGACTATGTTCCAATAAAACTTTATTGACAAAAATAGGCAGTGGGCCAGGTCTGAACAATGGACTGCAATAGGCTGATCCCTGGTAGCCTGTGGCCAGTCTTGACATGATTGGGGCACTTGATGCTTCACAGTGCTTCACCAAGACCATTTCACAGATGCCAACCTTCTGGGCAGGACCTGGATCTCCTAGGAAGCATCATCACTATTATCACAATGTGCATAGTTTTGATTCAGCTTCAAAGCAACCTAACTCAGTGGGAATTTTAATTGTACTCATTTTACAGTGGAAGAAAGAGAGATTCAGAGTATAGTCATGTTCAAGTCTGTATCCTGAGAGTGGCAGACCCAGAATTTGGACAAAATGGGCCATAGACATTGGCCCGGTCAGGAAGTTTGGGCGACAGCATGGCTGTGACCAGAGCTGCTCCTAGTGGGAGCCAGGACTCTCTGGGACACATCGTAGCAGGAGGGGCCTCAGGTGCAAGTCTGTGTGGCTGGAGTGAGTGTGGAAGACCCTCCCCGCCACCCATCTCACAGTGACCGCACACAGGGAGAATGCCACATGAAGATGACAGCAGAGATGGGAGTGATGCTTCCACAAGCCAAGGACTGCAAAGATTACCAGCAAACCACCAGAACCTATGGGAGAGGTATGGACCAGATTTTTTCACAGCCCTCAGAAGGAACCAGTGTTGCTGATACTTTGTGCTATGGTTTGGATCTTAAATGTAACCCCATTTAAGCACCATAGGTTGAAGCACCATGAAGCCTGCGGTGCTATGCATTGGGAGGTGGAGGACCCTTCAAGAAATGGGGCCTAGTGGGAGGAAGTTAGGTCATTGGAAACATATCCATGAAGTGGATCTTCTTCCCTCTCTTTCATTTTGCTTTCCAGCCACCATGTTGTGCTCCCAACTACTAGCTTTCCAGGCCTGAGGAATAAGGGCAAATGACTGCAGGCTGAAATCCCTGAAACAGTGACGCTAAATAAATCTTTCCTCCTTTTAAATTGACTTTTTCAGATATTTTGTCACAACGTGAAATCCCAACTGACATGCTTTGATATCAGACTGCTAACTTCCAGAACTATAGCAGAATACCTTTCTGTGGTGGAAGTGACATAGCTTGTGATGCTTCATTATGATGATGTCAGCACAGAAATCAAGATGTGCGTGTGGCCAGCATCCCAGGCACCAGCTCTGAAACACGCTGAGTTGCCCAATCAGGTTCCCTGCTTTGGGAGGCTGGTTTGTCTTCTCTAAAACATTTCCAGGTCCACCCAGACCAAACTTGTGACTTCAGTAATCTTTGGTCATGCTCTCACCAGCTCTCCACGGAGAAAGCATTTGCCGAGCACAAACTGGAACCATGCACTCCGTTGATTCACTCAATGAGAATTAATTAAAACTACTATTGCCAGGCCCTGAGAGTCCCCAACTGAGAAACAGATTTGCAAGGTCCTCAACCCCTGACCTTGGAGAAGGAATGAAAGATGGATTTTCTGAACAACTAGCTTGTCTGCTTTATCTCCATTGCTAGGCATCATGGAATTCTCTTAGTCCACTTTCTATTGCCATAAAAAAATTCCAGAGGCTGGGTAATTTATATTGGCTCACAGTTCTGGAAGCTGGGAAGATGTCAGCATTTTCCTTACTTGTGGCAAAGGCCTCACGATAGAAAGGAAACAGTTGCATATGGAAGAGAGGCACATATGTAAGAAAGAGGAGGAAAGTACCAGGCTCTCAAGAACTAATCTCATAATGAAGACATTAATCCCCCTTAAATGCCTCGCAGCTTTCAACACCTTTACCCCGAGAACAGCCTCAGCCTGGCTTTGCATTGGGACAGCCAGGATCAAACCTTGGCAGGGGACAGAGAAGGTAAATAGGGTGCAACCCCAATCCTCAGAGATCCTCGCCCCCATCCTGGGTGGCACAAGCACAGTGCTCTGGAGTGGCTGGGCTGGAGATAAGGAAGCCTCAAGCCCTCTCTTCAGCAAAGTAAATATCCAAGTTAGGGTTGTGTTTTCCCCAAATTCCTCTGCCTCCAACTGGTCACTGAGGCCAGCTTGCAAGGATATTGCAACCCTGCTAGGCCCACCAGCACCCCAAATTTAAAAGAAGATGGTGAACCATGGAGAGAAATGAGCCAGCATTTATGAAGTGCTGGCTGTGGACTAGAAATCAGAATCGCAAACTCTCAGGTCCTCTTATTGATGCTCATGGATAGGAATGACCCCCTCCATTCCATTCATTGAGGAAATTGGAGCCCAGAGAGGTAAAGCCACTTGCTCAAAGTCACACAGCAAAGAAGTCAGAGGCTGAGCCATGACCAGACTGGGGGGGGGGGGGGGGGGGAGTTCATAGCCGAATGGCCTATTAGTAGGTTACTGGGGGCAAGATTTTAGAGGGTTTATCTTGTGCCCAGCTCCCCACACCAGGGTTTGAAAGAGTGGGGAATGGCTGGACGACAGAGGGTAGAGAATTAGCCAGGAATCCACGGTCAGAGTCCCAACTCTGAGCTCTGGGCTGCTCCGCTCTGGGCCCTATAAACTCTGAAGTGCTGTTCTCTGCAGTCCTTCCCCCGCCTTCTCCTCCTGGCCATCTGAGGGCCACCCCTCTGTGATGCTGTGGCTAGATCCCAGTGCTCTCCCTGATGATCCCCCCCATCCTGTTACTGGAATTTGATTTCTGCCCTTTGTGCCCTTGCCAAGTGTGGTGTCACCCATGGCGGGGGGGGGGGCGGCGCAGAAGGGCCCCTAGTGTTGGGCTCTGTGCTCAGCTACTGCTCTGAAGCGGTACAGGTGGGGATACCCAAGGGCCAGAAGTCCCCTCTCTCCTGGAGCTGGAGGTGACAGCAGCAACACCTCTGCTGAGAGCTCACTTCCCCTTGGAGGAAAACAAAGGCTGCAGTTCTGCAGGGTAAGATGCTGAGCCAGGGGAGTAGATGAGCCTCAGACCAGGGATTTGCAACACCGAGGCCTCCCCATCTCCAAAGCCAAAGACAGGAGGCGAGGGGACTGGTCAGCGGGAGCTCACTGTCCCTCACCGTCCACTGTGCACCTGGTCCAACTCTCTACCCATCTGCTTCCCTCAGAACCACCCTGGACTCCGTTGCTTATTCACTCAGTCAGCAGGTAGGTGCTGTGTGCCCCAACAGCCAGACACCACAGAGCAGTGGCAGCTAAGGCTCCTGTGGAAGGACTCGACCCCAGCCTGGCCCGGGTTGAGCACCCCCACTCCTGTGAAGTTTCCCCTAGAGAAATGGAGTCAAGAATCTCCCAGGAGTCGCCCTGCCTTCAGAGATCACAAGCCAGGGCTGCAAGCATCTCTTTCTCTCTCCTCCACCCAGGCTCTCTGGACGGATGCCCCCGCCGGTGGGTCTCTGGCTTCTGATCTCCACGTGGGTCTATCCATCATTAGCCAAGGTCAAGTCGCAGGTGCCTCCCATCATTTCTCAATTATGGGTGGCCCCTGGGCCAGCACCGTAAAGTGGACTCTGCTTGGCTCATATTAATTAAATATCACAGACTCCGGCGAAGGAGCTGGGGAGAGAGGCTTGGCAGTTGGCCTCTCCAGGCTTACAGCTCCTTCTGGAGGTAAAAATGTATCCATTCCTTCATTCCACAGATATTTATTAAGCCCTTCCTTGTGCGGGTGCCAGGCACCATGCTAATTTCTGAGTACCAGTGGCATAAAAGACTAACAGGGATTGTGCTGCGTGGTGCACACACACCAGCGGCAAGGTCCCCAAGTTTCAGGACACGAGTGTACAAACTGGAGCAGTGACTGGATAGGAAGAGTTGCTGGAGCGCTCTGTGCTAGGAAAGGAAAGTTTGAGGGCAGGTAGACTGAAGGAGGACACACAGGTGAGTTTACTCTTTGAGAAACTGAATAAACATTGATGATAGACCAGAAGCAGCATAGCTCAGGACAGAGGGCAGGATTCCAGGAGCAAGGATGCCTGCTTTCCAAGCCTCCCTCCAGCCCAAACTCTGGCTCTATGGCTTTCCAGTTGTTCTTGCCCCTTCCCTTACTATGAACTCATCTCTAGCACTCTGTGTGTCAACAACTGCCCCCTGCGAGGCTCCTTCTTTCCCTTCTTTTTACTAAAGAGATGAAGCAGCAGGAAGGTCAAGTTATTTGCCCCAAATCTACAGTGCAAATTGGAACGTTTCAGAAGAGGACAATGTGTGCTTTGCAACTTTGGGATTTCACCATCACAGTTGACCCACTTCTCTGCCTCCCCATCTTTCTTTCCTTGCTCACCCAGTCCGAGGCAAGATGGTGAGTCCCCAAAGCATGACCTGCCCTATGGGAGCACTCAGCACGCGGTCCCAGAAAAGAACCTGCCCCCACGTGTCTCAGGACAGTGACCACACAGCCACTCTGGTCCCCCAGCAACCCTGGGATCTGGGTGCCCTTGGCCCCATTTACAGAGGATGGTAGGGGCTCAAACAGCAAGCTGCTGTCCAAAGCTCTCCTAGTTTTCAAAGAACAGGGTGACAGTCCCAGCCCAGGTCTTTCTGACTCCACACCATGGCTCTTCCTGCCACACTGTGCCAAGGAAAGTTCTGAGAGCCAGACCGGGAACATGAGTGGGAAGGGTGGTCAGGTTGTCACCTTGGAGAATGAGCCCCTGAGTCCGAGCCTATGGTGGGGAAAGGAGACCCTCAAGCTCCTCTTCCGGGCCTGCCAAGTGTGCGGGTTATCCCAACACCCTGCCCTAGCACAGCAGAAGAGTCAGATACAGCTAAAGCTCCTGCCACCTGGATAGATTGCAAGGAGAGTCATGAATGAGTGGCAAATAATAACAATTAGCAGGCCGGGGATTTAGCTCAGTGGTTCCGCTGCCTGCCTCACAAGCAGAAGGACCCGAGTTCGATCCCCGGTACCAAAAAAAAAAAAGGAATAACAATTAGCTTCTCAAGGACGCAAGCATAGTTCTCCATGCTTTCCTTGAGTTGATTTTACTCTTACACAAACTCCATAAGTTTATCATTTTTGTTTTACAGATGAGAAAACGGAAATAGAGACCTACATAACTTGCCTGTAATCACCTGGTCATTCTGTTGAAGATTCAGTATAACAGTGTCTGACCTCTGGAGCTTGGAGTAGAGACCAGAAAAATCCTGCCTTCCCAAAACCACACCAGTAGGAAATTAACTGAATCAATTAGGAGTGTTTACCCAATGGAATACTACACAGCCATTAAAAGTACTTACAGTTATTAACCTACAGAAAGATGCATATATATAAATTCAGATATAAAATTATATAATATCAGCTAATACGTATTAGATATTATTTTAACAATATCTAAAAATGTCAAGAAAAGCCTGGAGGAGCTATTCCTCTATCCAGCCACTCACCCATCCATCCACCTGTTCATCCAACAACTATTTCATGAGCACCTCCTTGTTCCTCCTGCACCTGAGAGGACCACTGAGACTGTACATGTGGTTGCTGAACTGTACATATGAGCCCTGCCTGCCTAAAGGATCAGCTCACCCAGGCAGGCAGCAGTTGGACAACATCAAACATAGATGGCTCTGGTGATGGTGGTGTAGAACAGGGACTAAGGTATCAATGACAGAGTTCTAGCCCTGAACTCAGGGAACAGGTAAGGAGGGCTGGGGAGGGGGGGTGGACTGCAGCCTGGAGAGCGCCTGAAGGGGCAAGAGAGAGGAAAAGGCTCAGGCAGAGGGAGCTCAGTGTCCAGAGGCCCCTCTGGAGGTACAGAGGTAAAACCAGCACAGCAGGAGGGGGTGAGCAAGAGGCGAAGAGGGAGCTGGAGTGGTGGTGCAGGCCTGTGATCCCAGCACTCTGGGAAGCTGACCACGGCGAATCACAAGTTCAAGCCCAGCCTAGGAAACTTAGCAAATGGGTGGACCTTGTCTCAAAATGATAATAAATATAAGTAAATAAGGGCTGGGGATGTAGCTCAATGTCAAGGCCCTGGGTTCAACCCCCAAGTACCACAAAAGAAAGAAAAAAAAGATAAAAGAAGTGGGGAGGGGCATATTTTCCCTGGAGTCTGAAATTAATGGTAATATTTTTCTTCCTGTCTGTGTAATGAGTATGCATTTCTTTAATAATAAGGAGAAAGGTATAAAGAGTGTTAAAACAAAAGGAGTGAAGCTTCCCGAGGAAAACAGGCTGCCCAGGAAAAGGCTTTTGTTAAAGAACAGAGGCTGGGCTTGAAAAGAGCCGGGACTGGGGAGGAAGGCAAAGACCCACACTCTGGACCCCGACTCCAGCCGACTCCAGCCTTCCTTCCTCACCAGGCCGCCTCTGGGGACTTGGAGCAGGGAACAAGGGAGGGGGTTGCTGTGGGAAGAGTCTGGCATGTGAAATAGATATTAGTGTCTCAGAAAGGGGAGCTGGGTGGTGGGGGTGGACTATTAAAATTCTGTAGTCCTGAAAAATACATAAGTCTAAAATAAGACTAATGAGACATTTACTGGTGTGGTTGCATTGCATTAATGACCCTGCTGAGGATAAGATCGCAGAAGGCTTTCAGTGTAATTACCAGGCTAATGATTAGCTGTGACATCACTGGAGACCGGGACCCAGACCTTGCTTTGGATTGCTTTCAAAGTCAGGGCACCACTGACCGCCTGGCTGCCAGAGCTATCTCGGGGTGCATGCACCCCACCCCCTGCACCTTCCTCCCACTGCCCTGGCTGCTGGCTGCCAGCCAGCACACACCCCACAGGTCCCTCCACACACCTCCCATGCTAGCATTTCCGGTCATCTTGAGAAAGCCTCTGGGATCATGAACTTCAAGCAGCAATTTGTCAACACTGGTGGAGACTAGGAGTTGAGTGGCTGCAAAAGTGGGAGCTACAGGGCTATCCAGAAGAAATCTTTAATGAGCAAGTGCTGCGTTGACTGATGAGTGCTTCCAAGACCCTTCTGCCCTGTGAGACTCTGGAAAGACACAGCACAGAGTCTATAATGCTGCGTCTCTGAGAGTCACTGGCTCTGAGCCTGCCCAGCCCACCCATTTGGAACAGATGTGAACACCGAGCCTCTGAGAGCAGAATTGGCCTCAGGAACGTCACTTAGCAAGCTTTTTATATTCTCCATGTGGGTTACAGGAAAATAAAAACAGAGAGTGGCAATCTTTGCCTGTCTCTCTCTTTCTGGACTCCACAGCTCTCTAAAGCGCTAATGGCATTTTTTCATCATCAAAACACAGAAGTTCTAATTAGCTATTGACCTTTGATGAGTGCTCACACCTTCTAGGGGTGCGAGTAGCCTGCACAATGGGATGGAGATGAGTGTGGTTCATTGAGACTCACTGTAGTGGGCTGGAAAACCTGGGCATTTATTGTATGGGTGCTGGGGAGAGAGAGAAAGAGTAAAGAATAGGAATCCAGCTGCTGGTCTTCAGTCCAGCTGAAAGCACTAGGAACACATAGATCTTCATAGCCACTTCCCCTTTACTGAGACTCTATCAAAGATCACACTGCAGAAACCATCAAGCCAGCAAAGGGAGGAACAGCGCAACAGGAACCTGTCGGAAGTAGGCCATGCAAGTTAAGGCATGGCTTGCACAATTAGTTCAGAACCACAAAATTGGGTTCTACAAAATTGGGTGATTTCAGAGTTGAGTTGGACACAGGGCCAAGTGATGGTGGCTTACAAGTCATTTAGACTTAGTAAGCTTCCAGGGAAAGAGCGCCCAGAGGACAGAGCACTGCAGTTGTGGTGGACTGGGCTAAAGGAAAGGGAGAGTGGGGAGCTGGGACCAGAGAAATTCACCATGATCCCCCTGCACCAATACTTGAATCCTCAGTACCTAACCCAAAGGCAGCTATGAGGTCATGGGGAAGTCCAGGTGAAGGTCAAACTCCACCCCAACACCCGCCTTCACAGTTCCCAGGCTTCTCCACGTAGAGGGCAACCTCCAATGCTCTAGAAGCCAGGCCAGGTCCACAGTGGAAGCTTACCTTTCTTGGATGATTCCAGTCATCTCTGATAGCATCAGATACCACAGTTACCCACCACTTGCTGCCTCTCAGATCCACCGCAGCCTTCAAGACCATCACGGAGTGGCAAAGCCAGAGAAGTGAGTGCTCCGGCCTTGCTTCAGTCCCTCGCCAGCCAGGTGCCTTTGGAGGAGTGAGTTCAATCTTCCAAGTAGCTTTGGTCTGGACCTTTCACCTCCAGGTTCTCAGATGCTTCATTCTTAAGATGGTCATAGCAGTGGCGTTAAGTTCCTAGAAGAGGGGTGGCACCAGATGGAGCCAGAAGTCTCTTCCATGACCTAGGTCTTCTTTTCTCAATTTAATTCCCACATGAGACTCTCATGTATTCAGAGGCTGGGCTTTTGGAAGGTGATTGGATTCCGAGAGATTAAACCACTGATGATGTGATAACTTAATGGCATTATTGGGAGGTGATGGAAACAGGATGTGGGGTCTCAAGTGAATTATGGGAGTGGGGCCTTGGGGACTCTCTCTGGAACATGGCCTCTTCCTCTCTGGCTCTTTCCATCTCTCTCCTTCTTGGAAGCCATGAGGTGAGCAGTTTTCTCCACCATGCCTTTCTGCATCATGTTTCTGCCTTGCAGTAAGCTGACCGTGGGCTAAGTCTCTGAAACCATGAGCCAAATGAAGCCACTCCTTCATCAAGTTGCGCATGTCAGGTATTTTGTCCAGCAACAGAAAGCTAAGTAATACAGATGAGGAGAACTCTAGAGAGGGGGAAGAAGCCTAGTAAAGGTGTGGTCTCAGTGGAGCCTCCCCTCTGCCTGATCCCTGGAAGCTATAAAGCAGGAATGGGACCAAAATGTTGCCTTCTGTGAAGGCAGAGGAGCTCTTACGTTAGTTTGTCACTGACTATAGCCCATCCCTGGGTGTGCACAGTGCCCCAGGCATTTCTGATCAAGGCAGCCAAAGTAAACTTCCAGAAAGGGGAAAGGCGTGAACCATCAGCAGCCAAGGCTTACAGTAACTTGGCTCTGGGTGCACTAGCCCTATAAAGGGAATTCAAATGGCCTCCCAGCCCATTTTCTGTTGGTATAACAAGAGGCCTCAGGCCGGTAATTTATAAGGAAAGGAAGGTGGTTTGGTTCACAGATTTATAGGCTAGGAAGTCCAAGAGCATGGCAGCAGCCTGGGGGGAGAACCTGCTACATCATGATACCTTGATAGCACAAATCTTGCCTCCTCTTCCTATAAAACTAATAATGCCATGATGGGGGCCCCACCCTCATGACCATCTAATCCAAGAATCTCCCGGTATCACTTGGAGATTAAATAGGAACTGGGGACACAATCAAAACATAGACATTGATAATCAGCAGGTCTACTTCGAGTACCTACTCCACAGGAAGACTGAGGATTATACAGCACATCTTAAGTAGGCAGTCCATAGTAGGTTCTGAGAACAGGGTAGTTAATATCACCCTAATAAAAGCAGTAAGTAACATGGGTGAAAACTCCATCACAGACTGCCATTTCTGTTCCATGTCTGGTACAGTGCTGGGCTCATAGATGGTCCTCATGTCTTTGCATCTTCTTGTTTTATACTTGAAGCAAGCAATGAATTGTTACTAGTATCCATGGGTATCATCTTTGTGGCTGAATCTGACCCCACACAAGGCACCTGGATTAGATTTCACTTCCCACACATGAAGCAAGATGCTTCCAGTGGAGAGGGTCCTACATTTTATTGCTATATTTGTTACTTTCTTTTTGATCTTCCAGTGAATGGATGCTCAGGGAAGTTTCCTGAATACTGGAATGAGGAGCTCATTTTGGCATCCTATCTGCTCTGCAGGCTTGGGGTGTCTGGCTCCCTACAGACCACTGGCATCCTCGGTTCTTCCCCTTTAGCCATGTTCAGGCCAAGCTCCTATGTAGGTCACCATGCCCTGGGCTCCTCATGACATGGATTTCCATGGCTCCCAAATTCCAATGGGAGCCTCATGACCTTTGTCAAATTCCTATGAAAGTAAAAAAAAAAAAATCCTATCAAAGTTAAATGCAAGAATGAGGTCCTCCTTTCGTAGTTTAGAATCCAGATGTCATTTTTAGCCAGAGGTCCAGAATACTAGGCCAGGGAACTCACACTCCATTGTTCACTGCCTTTGGGATATGACAGGCTCTGCACACCCTCATTTGCTGTGTGACTTCAGACAAATTACTTCATCTCTCTGTGCTATAGCTTGCTAGCTTGCTCTCTCAAATAACAAGGAGAGGGCATGGTTATCTTACCAACTTTCAGCAAGGATTCAATGAGATACTTAAGGAAAGAAGAATCTCTTGCTGAAAAACTTTGAGGAGTCTGAAGATCCCCTGCTCTGTGATGAAGCCAAATTCTTACAATGGCTGTAGGCCACTCCCAGCTGGTTCCTGAATGAACTTCAGCTCTCTGGTCCCTGTCTCTGTGTACCAGGTATCCTGGGCTCTTACCTGTTGCTTGTCAGTCCCACACACCTGCTGCCTCAGGGTTCCCATCTATGCTTCTTTTCTGCCTGCTCCCCTACTGCACACATGCACACCCGCCGAGTTAACCCCAGAATGTCTTTCAATGTCACCTCTTCCAGATGTCCTCCACAGCTCCACCTAAGCCATCACAGGCCCCCACTGTTCCTCTCCTCTTCCTGAATACCCTTTGTACTTACAAATGTCCAATTGACATGATGGCCTGCTCAGGAATGAGTCTGGAAGTCCATTTCTGTAGCCCCAGTGCCTGTCACTGAGTAGATGCTCAATAAACATGCAATGGATGACTGGCACCCTGCAGCTCACTTAATGTAGGTGTCCCTGGCATCTTAATCCTGGCTTTGTGCAGTCAGTTCTGGTCATCATAATTGCAAACAGATGCTTCTCTCACCCCGCCCCCTGCCACCCTTCCCCTCTCTCCCACCTTCAGCTGTCTGCTTGCTCACACACTCTATATTTTCAAGGCATTACCCCGTGCAATGTGCATTCACACCACCCTCGGCAGTTCAATCTCTCCCTCCCCAGCGTCCATTGGCATAATCAGCTGGGGGCCTGCCCAGACTCTGCCAAGCTTGTATTAATGTTGGCTCAGGAAGAGATTTATTTCTTCCCAGCACAGCTCAGGCTGGTTCTGGCTCAGCCAGGTTGCCCCCACTTTGTGCCTCTCATTGAGTACACACACACACACACACACACACACACACACACACACGGGCACACAGCCTCATCGGTGACCTAGCTCCTATTAGCTTTGCAAGTGAGCCCCTTGGCCTTTGCCAAATACAGTCATCAATTCCAGAGATTTTGGGCTCAGCATGGTTGGGCCTGGAAATCCATCTCCTGCTCATCCAGGGCCACAGAAGTTTGGTTTGTGGCCTCACTGGAGGCTTAAGTCCCCATCTTGCAGTCAGACAGCTGTGTGGTTTGAGTGGTAATTTGCCTCTCTGATCATCAGTTTGCTCATTTAAAAAGTGCAGCCTATGAGCCCTTCTAGCCCCAGTCGCACAAACCCTACAGGTAGAAAGAGAAGAGTACCCACCCTAGAGTCAAGATGCAACCTGGTCATCTATTCTTGTCCTTGTCACATTCCCCTGAGCTCCCCTTACACACAACACTCCCCTGATCCTAAGACACATCCCTTTGCACATGCTGTTCCCATTGCCTGGATTTCCCTTCCACCCAGTCTCTGCCTAGAAAACTTGTATTCGTCCTTCAAAGCCTAGAACTAAAACTATCATTTATTTGAAGGGTTCCTTGCTCCCTCCCATTCCTCCTAATCCCCGTGAGATTATTCCCCGTGTTGCTGCAAAATCTCATAGTATGTCTATTTGAGCACTTTCTGAACTGTGCCTCTAAGACCTGCTATGGCTCTTCCACCAAACAGTGACTCCCGTGAGGATAGGAGTTGTAGTTATCTTTGATTCCCTAATGCCTATTGCAGTACCCTGGACACTTAGTTCATCTTTGAATGAATTATTCTTTGTGTTCCCAAAGTTTAACTCCAAGACTGGGCTATTCTAACTACCTAGTGAAGGTGGAAATAATCCATTCCTGGTTATCCACCTCTCTCTATCACCCCAGAACCTGGTACAGTAAGTATTTCCTGGCACTCAGTAAGCTGCATGGACAATGGTAGGTGGCAAGGAAAGGTGTGTGGATGTTTACTCTCACAGCACTTCCCATAGGCTCTGCAGTTCTTCCTCTCAAGAAGTGCAGGATTATTTTACTTACCTGGTGGTCTGTACAGGTTCCAGTCAGCAGAGGATGGGGTGAGAGGGACCCAGGCTCCCAGTGGCTCTGCTGGTTTCATCAAGTAGCTTTCAGGGTCATCCTGGCTATTGAAACCCAGCTGGCAGGTAATGGAAATAACAGGGAAGAGCACATGTAGAAGGGCTTTAAGGGGCAGGCCAGGGACCAGTTCATATCATTTCTGTTCACGTTCTACTCACTAGAATTCAGTTACATTCAGTCACGCATAACTTCAAGGGAGGCTGAAAAATGTAGCTTATCCATGTGCCCAGGAAAAGAAGAAATAGATTTGATGAGAAATTGGCAGTCTTGCAAACTAGTCAATCACCAATAAGTATTTGAATGAATGATGTGGAGAATGATTATCTGACTTACAGCACAATGTTTGCATCTAACACAGGCTCAGTAAGTAGATGAAACAATGCATTGCTCTATCGTCAAAACCCTTAGATGGTGTCTGGTATGGAGATGGGGCTTGGTAGATGAATGGGTGGATGGATGGATGGATGGATGGGTGGATGGATGGATGGATGGATAGATGGATGGACAGAAGGAAGAATCTCTATAATTCCAGATCCTAATATGATTCTGGACACACATTAAGGGCTTGGAAGTTTTTACCTCCATACACTCAGGCAATGGGCTACACTTGCAGATTGGAACTTCCCTGAACAAGTCTAAGAACCCTGACTGTGGGGCCCACAGGAGCTGC
Organism: Heterocephalus glaber; assembly: GCF_000247695.1. The sequence continues at coordinate 3,429,643 of NW_004624747.1, read as the reverse complement.
CCTCGGTCCTGATCCTGATGTCCACATTGGACTCATCGCTCATTATACATCATATGGTGACCTGGACACCTTACAGCTTCCAGGAGGGAGCGAGGTTGTCTCCAGGTTCCCGGGTGTGGCAGCTACATCTCCAAGCATGAACAGTGGAAGGAGGGGGCGGGGAGGGAGGGCAGGGCTTTCGATTCAAGGTCTGCTCCCTGCTTGAGTGATCAACATCATTTCCATACTATAATTACATTGCCCAATCCTCTCCTGATTTTACTGCTATCTTGTAAGCCGTCCCGGTTGTGAGTAATTTAAAGCTATATGAGATGTCAGACTCCGTGAAACAATCACCCCTCAAAGAAATATGGCCCTGGATCATAATTGATAAGTCCCATTAGGCAATGGAGCCTCTTATTTCCTATTTGGGCTCTTCGGAGATGGCCTTGTTGATTCACTTAATGCAGACTGTGTCCCCAGCATTGTGGAGGAAGAAAGCTGCACCCAGATTTGGGGGGATTTGTGTCCAGAGAGCGGGGTGGAGGTGAAGGGGGCTCGTCACTGGACCAGATACACTGCAGCCATTTTCCTCGGTCTGTCTGATTTATCTAGTGTGGGGAATCACTATGGGAGACTTTGCACTAGCAGAGTTCAAGTCAAGATCCACAGGATCTCTAGTGAAGTCTGGTTAGGAAAAGAAGAAAAGGGCACATCTGGCTGTGAGTCCAGAGATGCTTCCCAAGAAATGCCCCAGAACTCCTCAGGTGGCTCAGGAGGGCACATATCTTTACAAAGGCATTTCTGCCCCCAACCTGCTGTCTCTTTCCACTAGGCTCTGACCCTTGGCCTACCATATTAGCTGAGACACAGCATGGTGAAATAATTATGGTAATATAATGCTCTTGTAAAATTTAAAGATGGTTGGTTCAAACATCTTCTCCCATGTTCCTCTCCTTCATTTGCCTTTCCTAGGTCCAGGGCCAAGCAGGAAAGGAAGCTGGAGAGAACAAAGAGCACCAGATGGAGAGAGATAATGGGATTCTAGGTCCTACCACATGACCAACTTGCCCAGCTCCATTGAGCAAGTCCTTTCCCTTTCTGGGCTTTGGTTTCTCCATCTTAAAATGGGGGATTGGCCTAGAGCATTTTAAAAATTAGTTTGCCATCTTTAAGATCCAAAGATCCCATGTAAAAGAGGTATATCGTTCCTCTCATAAAATCTGATTGGAAACACTGGTATTGCATCCCCATAGAGCCTCTAACAGCTGGAGCTAAATGGCTGCTGCCTTCTTTGGTTAAAAGTGTCCTCCACTTAACTATAATCCCCAGCATTCCCTTTGGTCTTACAGCTTGGTTCTTCTCTTGCTTATGTTATGAACTTGTAAGCTCATGTGGTTGTGATCTGCAGATATCGATCTCCCACTCCAGCTTCATCAATCCACAGTAAACTCACTACAGAGGAGATGATGGCTGATAACCATCACTGTGATGACTTCAACACTAATTAACCCCAGTGTTACCAGTTCAGCACCACCGACAGATCATCACAGGACCTACTGGCAGTGAGTGTCCCTCACATCCCACCGTGTGGACAGCTGCCAACTTTCCCATGACTGAGAATATGGTGATATTTGGTACTTCAGAACCTCATCTGGTTAGCACTCAAGCCCCCAAATTCCACTGTTCCTGTTCTTTGCCTGATTGATTTGTTTGTAATTCTGTCATTCTGTGATTGGGTTGGGAGGGTGGGAAGACAGGGCAGGATGGGCGATCCTTCTCTGGCAAGATTGTCAAAACTGCCTGTCTATCATTTGGGTGCAACTGCTGTTTCCCAAACGCCATCGTCCATGTTGCTGTAAGAATGACGGATCTGATATCATACAACACTGTTGTGCACTTTCGTGTTTGATATCCCTTTTTCCTTCCAAATTTTGCCGAGTGATTGAGAGGTCGTGGTTGCTTTTTTGAGATGCATCGTAAGGGCTCCTTCATGAACAACTTGGCCAGGCAGTGTGGATCAGAGAGAAGGGAGAATTGTCAAGCTGTTTCCTGCTGGTGTCTCTTTGCAAATCCCCCCATGACTTCTCTCCAGGGGTCAACAGCTGTCGGAAGAAGATCCGTTGGCAAGGCTGATTTAAAGCCCTTATGATTGTTTGATATAGCAATCAAACCCCACCACTTTTTGTAGCCCATTCTGTGCCCACTCTATGCCAGTCACTGTGCTAGGTAGTAGGACATAGGATCAAAAAGACAGTGTCTGTTCTCATAGACAGCCTGTATTAGTAAGCAAGATAATTAAAAGAAACACAAAAAAATAGCTAGCAGTGTTGAGCATTGGGGAAAAATAATCTGATTAAAGAGAGATGGGCACTAGTAAGGAAGACTTACACCATTAGGGAAGACTTCTCCAAGAGGTGGTATCTAAGCACAGGCCAGATGAAGAAGCTGCTCTGGCCATGGCAAGAGCTTCCTGAGTACAGCAGATTTCAAGGTCTGGTGGTGAGAATGTGCTTGGCTTTCTGAGGATGTCAAAAAAGGTCCTCATGCCCAGAGCTGAGTGAGGAATAGAAAAGAACAGACTGAGAGTGGGCCCCCATTACCTGATTGCCAGTGAACTCAGCCCTGAGTTCTCACATGGTATTTGCACCTGGAAGATGGTCTTCAGAGAAACAGAACAATAGGACACATAGATGCAAGGGAGGGGATTTATTTCAAGATGTTGCCTCACTCTATCACAGAGTGACAGGTTCAAAATCTGTAGGGCAGACCAGCCAGTTAGAAGCTCCCAGGCAAGAGCTGATACTGAAGTCAGAGGCAGAATTTCTTCACCCTCAGAGAAACCTCAGTTGTACTTGTAAAGCCTTTTTTCAAAACTTTTTTTATTAATTATATTGGTACATTTTAGGTCTACAATATAATGACATTCATCATTGGAAATTTGCACCTTTACATAATCTATCTTGGTTCTTATTTTATCCCCCTTCCCCTGCCCTCCCTTCAACCCCTCCATCCCTCCCTATCTACAAAGACTTTGTTTCCATTTTTTCTTTTTCTCATATTAATTTCATTCCCTTCTTCCTTTTCCCCTACCCCTCCCATTTCCCCTTCCCCTTTGCATCTTTTCTTCCTATTTCACATTATCTGTTACAATTTTTAGTCCTTATTTACACTTTCAGTTTCTCACACTAGAGAAACTATTCAGTATTTACACATGTGTGTCCTATTTATTTCACTTAAGAGGCTGGCCTCAATGTGCATCCATTTAACTATATATGTCTCTAGCTTCTCATTCTTTATGGCTGAGTAATACTACATCTTATTAAAAAGCTACATTTTCTTTATCCAGTCTCCAGTTGATAGGCAATTGGGTTGTTTCCAAGTTTTAGCTATTACAAATTGTGCTGCTATGAACATGGGTGCTGTGATATGATTCTTTTAATTCTTTGGGGAAGGTACCTAGCAGAGGAATAGCAGGGTCAAATGGGACTTCCAGTCCTAGTTCTTTGAGGTATCTCCATACTGATTTCCACAGTGGTTGCACCAGTCTACACTCCCACCAGCAGTGGAGCAGGGTTCCTCTTTTCCCACAGCCCTGCCAGCATTTGTTATTGGTTGATTTCATGATGGCAGCCATTCTTTCTGGGGTGAGGTGGAGTCTCAGTGTTGTTTTCATTTTGCATCTCTCACCAGTGATGTTGAACATTTTTTCAACTTCAGGCACACTCAGCCACCTCATCTTCAAAGGAGCCAAACACCCTCACTGGAGGAAAGATAGCCTCTTTAACAAATAGTGCTGGAAAAATTGGGTTTCAACTTGCCAAAGATTAAAACTAGACCTGTATCTCTCACCATGCACTAAACTAAAATCAAAATGGATTGAAGATCTAAATATTAAAACAGAAAAACTAAACCAGCTGGAAGAGAGGTTAGGAAGAACTCTTGAAGATATTGGTGTAGGAAAAGATTTGATGAACAAAACCTCAGTTGCCCGTGAACTAGCACAAACCATCAACAAGTGGGATCTCTTCCTACTAAAAAGCTTCTGCACAGCAAGAGAAACCACCAGCAGTGTGAAGAGACAACCTACAATATGGGAAAACATTTTCACCAGCAGTCCCTCAGACAAAGATCTACTATCTAGAATCTATAAAGAACTTTAAAAAATCAGACCTCCCAAATTTAAAGACCCAATCCAAAAATAGGCATCTGAAATGAACAGACATTTCTCAAACAAAGAAGTAGAAATAGCAAATAAACATGAAAAAATGTTCATAAAGGCTTTTAACTGATTTGATGAAGCCCACTTGAATTTCCAAGGAAAATCTCTTATTGAAAGTCAGCTGATGGTAGATTTTAGCCATATTTGCAAAACACCATCATAGCAATGCCTAGTGAGTGTTAGACTGAATACCCAGGTGGAATCACTTGGCCAGTACAGGAAACCAGACTGCTAGGAATGCCTCACCAGAGGGAGCAAAGGGAGATTAAAAACAAGACACAGAGATAATTTTGGAAGAGGGGATGAGGGCTCTTGCCTCTAGTGGAAAAAGAGCCCTGAGCATCTGGCTCACCTCACCTTTATTCAACTTAGGCAAGGGAGGAAGCAGTTAGGCTAATGGGAAATTAATTTGTTTCTCATTATTTGCAAAGTGTACCCAGGTAAATATTTCTCTAAACTAGATTTCAGCTATTGTTGACTTCTCTGGAACTTGCAACTTGCCAGCATGCCAGCACATTGCCAAAGGAGGATAAGCTTGCTGTTCCATCCTTTGTGTCCACAGGGAAGGCCAACTGGGCCTCTATTGTCTAGCTTCCCACAGGCCAGGTAGATACACACACCTGGGCTTCACTCACTCTTCGAACTCCATGCCATTCGGCATCACACACATCTGCTTTCGCATCCCCTCCACCCATAACCCCCAGCACATCTCCTGTCATAGCGGTGGCCAGCATGTGCCATGCCTGAGGATGCATGAAAAGGATGTTGTTATTATTATTTTGTCAGCCTTTAAACATATTTTAGAAAATACATTACATATGAAAGTATCCCATTTCCACATCCATGTCTAAGATGCTGGGATTCCAGAAAGGAACTTGGCCTTGCCATGAATTCCTGGTCACTAGGATGAGAACCAAGGATGTGTAGGTGGTGAATGTCTTTGCTTCTGGGTGAGGGCCAGCAGTGCCACACCCTGAGACAGACCACCTCTAACACAGTCAATGAAAATTTTCTGACTCCCTTGTTCCTGGGACGTGGGATTAGCAGCCCAATAATCCCTAACATCCATGCAGTATTAGGCAAAAATCATTTTGTTTCCATGTGTCAATTTGAGTCTTAAAATCTTCCCTTACTTAAGGACCCTGGAGCCAAAATTGGGAAAGGAGCTCTCCCTAAGACACACAGTAGTAAAATGAAGTAGGACCAGGCCTATAATCCAGGAGTCCTGCCTGTGACTCTCAATATTTCTCAAGCTTCTGCTCTGCCTCCCACCTCATGAAACCAGGGCTCTTCCCAGACAGGGAACAGGCAGGCTTTTCCATTTCCTCCAAAGCTCTCAGAGGGCTGATGGATGAATGAACGATTGATTTGTGACCCTCTGAGTCATCTTCTTGTTCTCTGAGCTCTGCCATAAGAGCAGAAAGACAGCGCACCAGACCGAGCAAGGACAGAGAGGGCTGTGATGTTGCCTCTAAGGGTGTCATCCATGAACATAACCCGCAGCTCTGGAGAGAGGAACGCCATGCCCTGTGGATGAGGCTGTCCAATTATGTCTCCTTGCTACCCTCCTCCCACTTCCCCAACACTCCACCCTGTATCCTATATCCAAGCAATTGCATTGGATTAGTTTTCCTACCACCAGCTCTGGTCCAGACCGCTCTTGCTCAAAACTTGGACTTGAAGGAGGAAGGACTTGAGGTGGACTTGAGGAAAGAAGCCTGAAGTCCGAGCCATGGTTACACAGCCCCTGTGATGGGTCCCAGAAAACCCTCCAGCCTTAAGCCCACCAGATTCTTTTACACCCCAGAGTGGCAGGTTACACCTGTTTCCTCAAAAGCTCTGCTCTTCTCACCTCTCCACCTGGGCTCAAATGCTTCCCACCACTGGAAAAGCCTGCTTTCTGCATTTAAATATGCTCCAGTAAATTCTATCCTCTAAGGGAAAAAATGGTAAAATTACCCTGTGAAAAGTTAGAACATCTATGACATTAACAGAATGAGAAAGCAACCCACACAGCAGGGAAGATATTGACAATGATATATTCACCAAGGACTCCTACCCAAAGTACATAAAGAACATATACTAACTAATAAGAAAAGGGTGGAGAACCTAAAAACATAAGACTGGGAGAGGAACTGCAACAAAAGTGAATGAGCACATGGTCAGTAAACACAGGAAAACATGCTCAGCAACATTGGTCATCAAGGCAATGCAAAAGAAAACTACAATATAATACAATCTCACTCTCACCAAAGAAAAATAAAGTCAAATGAAGATGTCAGAAAATACAAAATGTTTAGTAAGGATACATTGCTCAAATGCTCACACCCTTCTGGTAGGAGTGTTAATTGGTACAACCAGCTTGGAAAACTGCTTGACAGAGTCTACAGCAGCTAACCATATGCTTACCCCATGACCCAGCCAGTTCACTCCTAGGTCACACCCAGTGTAAATGTGCACATATGTTCACCAAAAGGCACGCACTAGAACTTCACAGAGGCACCTCCATGATGGTCAAAACTGGAAATGCAGATCTCTATAACAGCAGAATGAGAAAATAAATCATGGTGTATTCACACACTGGGATTCTGCATAGGGGTGGGGAATGCATGAGACACAACTATATAAAACGTATATGGGTCTCACAAATATAACTAAGAGAAGGAAGACACAAGAAGGGAAATACTCTGCTTGAAAGCAGCAAAACGTGTGGTTCTGACTGTTAGGTGGTGGGTTCCTCAGGAGTGGCTGGAGGGGGTTAGTGAGATCTGGGGAGCTGCCAGTATTTCTGTTCAGGACGCCGGTCAGACAGGACATTAATCTCTTGAAAGTTTATCAAGCTATCCATTTATCTGATATATTTATTGAACTAAAATAAAAGGAACTTGGAGAAATTATACCAGCCTTTGGAGTCCAGGTCAAGTCCTTCCTGAGTCAGACAAGATCTCTGTGTCCATTTTATTTCACTCCTCCTACAATCTGTCTGTGACCACCAGGTTGTCTCCTCCTAGGCTCTATTGTCCACTCGCTCTCTGACTCACACTGCCACACTGACTCAGAAAAATACATACTGGAAGGGGAAATGGGAGGGCTAGGGGAAAGGAAAGAAGGGAATGGAATTAATATGAGAAAATGAAAAAATGGAAACAAAGTCTTTGTAAATAGGGAGGGATGGAGGGGTTGAAGGGAGGGCAGGGGAAGGGGGAAAAATAAGAACCAAGATGGATTATGTAAAGGTGCAAATTTCCAATGATGAATGTCATTCTATTGTATACCTAAAATGTACCGATAAAATTTTTAAAAAAGAAAAATACATATTGAACTGAGTAAGTGGGAAAAGTGTGTTAAATGCAGACAGACCTGAGTTTAAACTCATCTCAGGATCTTTGCACATGCTGTGTCCATTGCCTGAAGCACCTTTCCTGATGCCTAAGTAGCTTTCCTCTTCCTCATTCCATTCAGGTCTCTGCTTAAATTTACTTTATTAAGGAGTCCTTCCCTGACTGGCCATCCTCTGTAAAATAACTCTACTCTTCAGTCTTCAACCTCTTCTCCTGTTCTTGTTCTTGTTCTTCTTTCCATCTGATGCATTATGTATTTGTCTATTTATTTGTTTGTTTATTTATTTATTTATTTCCTTTTCCTCCCCCACTACTAGAAACCAAATTCTAGGAAAGCAGAAACTTGATCTTATTTTCTTTTCTACTCCAATTCCAAATGCTACAATGGCACCTGGCACTTAGTAGGTTTTCAATAAGTGTTTGTTGAATGAATGTGGGAAGGAATTAACAAATCTAGTTTATTTTCTCACAGTGTGACCTTTGGCTAGAGGTGAGCATCTTTGAGCCTAATTTTTCTGCGCTTGCAAAGAGAGAGTGGTAGCTGCACCTATTTCCTTGTTGTGAGATCTGACTGTGATAATTCTTGAAAAGCACTTCTCTCAACTCCCGCCACAGTGTGTGCTCTCAGGAGCTGATGGCTGCTCATGACGTCATAGATCATCTCTCTAAGACACACATCTAGTATCACACAACATCTCTGAAACTGGGTGCCATTGACAACCGAAGCGCCGTTATTTACTTGGCAGCGACCATCGTGTTGTGCTTTCCTTTGTTATCTACTATGTCTGGCAGAGAACTGGGCATGTGGATGGCAGGGAAGGAGTGGAGTAGGTATTTGATGCAGAGTCAGGGAGCCTGTGCTCTGCCAACAGCCATCCACATGACCTTGCAAGAGTATTTTTTCCTCTTCTGGGCCTCCATCAGTTTCTTGCTAAAATAGGGAGATGGGACAAGTGGTGATCAAAGTCTTCTTTAGCTCTGATAAATTTTTTTTTTGCACTTTATTAAATTCTTTTATTGGTACATTGTAGGTATATAACAGAATTACATTTCTCATTGGGAATTGTACCTTTACATAATGCATCTTGGTTCTTATTTTTTCCCCATTCCTAGCCCTCCCTTCACCCCCTCAGTCTAGCCACATCTCAGCAGCCCACCCTGCAGCCTCAGCACAAACATGCCATGGCCATATGCCTTGAAGCCTGTGCACAGGTTGCCCATTCCTATGGGGAATGCCATTTCCCCACTCCCTAGGCTGGCCTGTCTGCTACCCAGCTAGCCCTGCACCAACTCATGAACCATACAAGCATCATTTTCTCTGGGAAGTTTCCTGTCCCTGGCTGGACCAAGTGCTCATTCTGGGCTCCAAGCCACTTCTTCCCCATCACAGCCTTGATCACTCTGACCTGGAATTATCTTTTTCCTAAGTAGCTTAAAAGTCCCTCATCAATACAGGACTCTGGTTTATTCACTTTACATCCCTAGGGTCATGGAGTGCGGCTTGTAAAGAGTAGGGGCTTAGATAAAAATCTGAAAGAGAGGAAGAAAGAGAGGGAAGGAGGGATGGAGAGGGAGATGTAAGGAGGGAGAAAGAAAAGAAAGAGGGAGGGAGGGAAGGAAGAAGGGAGGAAGGGAGGAATTGGTCTGTCCTCCAGGTCCAAAAGCTTCTCTCTTCCCATCCTGCAAATAATCCCTGAATTTTGACCATTAAGAAGAAGAAATAATGAAGTCTCTACTGACGGTCTTAAGTCTGAGAAATGACAATGTACCAGTAAGTTTTATTTTTTCTATTGTCTCCCCCCACAACATCTTCCCTTGTTTCCTCTTCCAATGCCTTATTTATTTCTATTTAATGATGATACAATTCACGTTCCTTTTTTTCTTGCCCTTAAACTTCTGAATTTTTAATCAAGCAATGTAAACTTAATTTTTTTTTTTTTTTTTTTGGTCTACCCGCTATCAAAGGTCTTAGGCATTGACAGGAAAATGAGTGATGAATTATGCAGGCAGCAAGCACCCATCTGACTTCTGTGATGTGTTGGGTTATAATTGCACAAACTACTACGTCCCCAGATCTGGGAAATGTGGTTTTACACTTTCTCAGACATCTTTAGAAAGGGATGACAGCAGATTTCACAAGTGGAGAAAAACAAGAAAACGAGATGGAGCTTTCCAGCAACAGCCAGGCCAGGGCCGCCCATCACCTCCTGCCCCTGCCTCTGATGGACTCAGCTCCTCTCCCACTATTGGCAGAAGGTACTGGTGTCAGCATCAGTGGAGAAATAAAATTCGGTGCCTTCCCACGATGATGACCATTTATCAGGCATGACACTGGGTGACTCAGGGGACTGGAAATGGGATGTGGCATCTCCTCTCTGAAACAGAGTCAGAATCCATGTGCAACAGGGGCCTATCCATGTCACAGGAGATACAATTCATTGGTTCAGTGCTTTGCTCCACTAATATTTATAAATGCATTTTTTGGCTGGTCACTTCCACAGGCATTGGGGTTACCAGACTTGTTTTTGTGTTTTATGGTGAAGACAAAATAAAATAAACTGAGGAGGTGATTCCAGCTGTTTGGGTGAATGCTGCAAAAGGAAAACAGTGTGCTGGGAGAGAGATGATGGGGATGGTGGTACTTCCTCTTAGATAAGGCTGGGCTGGTCTGTCCCTGTGAGATCTGAGCGGACACCAGCCTGCATTGGGAGGGAAGAGGGCTCCAGGCAGAGGAAGCGTTCCGAGCAAAGGCCCTGAGACAGGAGAGAAAGTGCAATGAATGTTTGTTGATCCAGAAGATAAGCCCAAGGGCATAAAGCACAGTGAGTGCCTTTTCCTAGTCATCTTTGCAACCCTGACGTCCAGCACTAGGACATCATCTCTCCAGTGTCTTAATAGCTTTTTCTGTTGTTACTTGGGGACCATAGAAAGGAGAAGCCAGAAGGACTTTATTAGTGACTCACTTCAAGGAAGGAAGGAAAGGGAGAGGAAGGAAGAAAGGAGAGAGGGAGGGAGGGAGGGAGGGAGGAAACTGGCCACCCAGGAGATATGAGACTGACCACACAGCAATTTCAATGGATTGCCAAAAGCACAGAGAAACTGGTTTGTTAAGACATTGGAACTGGCAGTATTATCAGCACAGAGCTAACAGCACGATGGTTTATAAAATATTTCTGTGTTTATGACCTCAGTACATGTGCATTCTCATGAGCTAGGCCTTTGGCTCCCATTTTATGGGTGAGAAACCTGAGTCTTGGTGACATGTGCAAGTCCATGTGACTAGTAAGAGGCAATGCTGGAATCAACATCAGAGCATCTTGCCTCTATGTCCCCTCTGTTTCCAGGCCCTGAAGTCTCCTGAGCCCCAACAGAAATGAGAACAGCAGGGAGTCTCTTCCCAACCCCACCCCTCTGTGCACTGTGACCTTGGCCAAGTCCTTTCCCTCTGTGAGACTCTTCCTCTTTTGTTCAAGGATGATAATGGTGATATCCTGATTGTATACTTGAAGGGATAAATGGAGACTCTGGGCATAGAAAGGTACAGAGTTTCATGGTCAAGAGCAAAGTTAGGGAGACATGCACTCAAATTGCACATCAGCCCTTACCTGCTAGATAACTGCAAGATCTTTGAGCCTCATTTCTTCATAAATAAGATGGAAAGGGTAAGTGGAGAGCTGTTGTGTGAATCGCATTGTGATACTGTATATGAGCCGCAATGCAGTACTACTAAGCCATAAAGGAGGACAAATTTGAGTCATTTCTAAGAAAATAGATGGACCTTGAGACCACAATACGAAGTGAATAAATCAGACAAAGAAGGTTAAATATCTCATCCTCATCTATGAGAAACCCAAAATATAAATAATTGAAAGAATAAAATGAAAGAGAGGTGATAGGAAACAAGGAGGCAAACTTTCTGGAGATGGAGAAAGGAACTGGGGACCATGGGAGACAGGAGAGATGGAGGGGGAAAGGAAGCAAACAGGACCAGGCTGAGGTAAGCATATGTACTAATTCCCCATGATGAATGTATTTATTATGTATCACAAGCATATGCTAATGAAGGAGAAACTAAAAAATTAAAGCTTGGAGAAACGATATCATGTCCATCATCACCATCCTCTTCTTCATCAATACCTTCAGCATCACCGTCAGCCCCCTTAGCAGCAGCCAGCATCACCATTCTTTCAACACAATCCCACCATCATGTCTGCCCTCAGCACTCCTCAGTATAAAGTGTTACCTAAGCTATGAAGTGCAGCCGAAATGCAGTCATTATTGGGACCGACTTTCCTTGCTAACTGCCAACCCATCTCTTGAACTTAGTGTCACACCTGGGAGAGACGTGGCCATGACCTTCATTTATTGAGTCTTCTATGAGCCAGGCACTCGGGACCACTCTGAGTAGAAAGAGACACAATCCTTACCCTCATGGAGCTCTTGGGCTAGAGGGGAGCCCAGAAGTAAACAAACCAACAAATCAATACCCTAATTACAGGTTGCTGTGTTATTTAATTACAGAAGGTGATTAATGGCTTGTGGACTGGAAGGAACTTTTCAGAATGTGCAGTGCCTCACAGGTGACAGGCACAGCGAGTTCCTAAATCAACAAAACATTGGCATGTAGTCACACAGCCTCTTGAGGGTAAGAAAGAGGCTTCTGTTAGAAGCTGGTGGACTTGGCTTTGCCTTTGGGGGCAGACATCCCACACACCCAAAACATAAATTAGGAGAGGCCCTGCTGCCTCTACAGCTCTGGTGCAGGAGAAGAGAGAAAGAATGGCGAGCATCCTTGGGGATGTGCTTGGGCTGGTTTATTAAACATTCACTACTTACTCCACTTAGAGCACAAGGGAACTCAGGCAAGGAAGTCTTCCCAATGGCCTTGCTAGGACAGGCAGTGGTGGAAGCCTGTCCAGGTCTTTTGACTCAGGGTCTCTGATGTAACCACCATCCAATTCAACCCCCTTTCCAGAGGGTTTGAGAATTTAAGGCCTAGTGATCCCATGCCTTCCCTGGGGCCATGACCCTACACCTCCTCCCGATGCAGGAGATGAAGCCTTCAACTTTCCATACTGGGCAATAATGAATGTAAGTGATGATGGCTTGGACTCCAGGCTCAGATCTGGGGTTCAGTCACAGCTCTGAGCCTCCGTTTCTGCATCTGTACAATGGGACCAATAGTCCTAGCTGCCTTATAGGTTGGTTGTGAGTCTTCAGAGAATGCATGCTGGCAAGCTGCCAATGTGTAGCAGATAGTGCACTTGGTGATGATGATTGCCAGCATGACAGCCTGAGCAGATACACAGATACCTGATCAGAGGGTGTGACAGCTCACTTTGGATAAAGAAATTGTGACTCCACTTCTCTCCTAAGAATATTCTCCCAGGCAAGACCTTTCCCAGATGGCTACGAAAGAGAAATCATCTACATGATAATTTCTAGAATAGTTACCCACCCACCCCCAATCTAGTTTGTTTTCTTTTTCCTATAGCAACTTCTTCTTGACCTTTCTAATTCCTCCCATGCTATGGAGCCTCACATGCTCTAAGTGTGTGGACTTGTTTAGTCATTTCTCTGCCCCTGTTTTTCTAGTGCATATCTGTATCCTCAGCTTCCAGTTCCCTCCCTAAAAAATACTGATGTAAAGAAAGAAAGTGAAGTTGGGACCAGGCCCCAGTGAAGACACTGGCAGGCCCTTCGTACATTAGATTCTTACTGAAAAGTCACCACTTCTTGAAAGCCTTCCAGGATTTCTCCCCTTGCACAGCAGCATCGAGAATTGTGAAAGGAACACTCAGAAAATCATAGAGATCTGTTTTGAATCTTCTCTACCACTTTCTAGCCTCAGACTTTTTCTGGGCTTTAGCTTGCTTACCTAGAAATTTAGACCTCCTTCCGACAAGGACTCCTTCCTTCCTGAACCACAGCTTACCCAGGTTCCTGTGAATCCTCTTTTTGATCAGGTCTGCTTGATCTGCCAAGCCCATGCTTAGCAAAGAATCCTGCTAATTCAGTTTAGCAAGAATCCCCTCCACCCTTGATATCTAATCAAATTCCTCTTCCTATACACATCCAGGAATATGCCAGAATGAAACCCATTATTCTGTATAACTAATAGGCACTATTAAAAAATTTCCTCTTAGTAATTTTCCATCCACTGATTCCCTCCCCCTGCCCATTGGCCATAAATCCTCAGCTGTCCTGGCTGTATTCAGATCACTGCTAAAGTCACTCTTCTCTGCTGCAATAGCGTCAGTGAAATCTGTCTTGTTCTTTTTCCAAGTGTCCAGTACAACTTCTCTTTGGTCCCCCCAATATTAAGCAGGACATTTGGCAAACTAGTGTAGCCGAAGCTAAAGTTGTCAGATGCCGGAGGAAATGATGGATAGATGAAAGGGTGGAAGAAAGGCTGGATGGATGGTGGATGGAGCGCTCAGGGAAGACTTGCCCTAGGAGCTTGAGGCTTCACTGGTGAACAAAATCCCACACAGTTCTGGTGCTCAGGTTGCTCACAGCCTGATAGGAGGCAGACACCATCGGTTAAAGAAGCAGAGAGAGGGACAGGAAGTGCCAGCTGGGATAAGCACTTTGAAGGCAAGAGGCATGAGCTCCTGGGCAGTGCCCCGTTGTGAACCTCTGGGTATCTGCTATGGTTCAGATTGGGAGGGTCTCCCAAGGACCCTCTGCACCCCTGAGCAGAGCTTCTTTCTGGGAGAGAGCTGTCTCAGCTGTTGGGAGGTGTGGCCTGGTCCCCAGGACGCCAGCAGCTTTTCTGCTCAGTCCCTCCCACCGTGCAGCTTCTGTGTTAAAGCCTGCTGGACACAGACTGAGGACTTCTGAAGCTGCGAGCCAAAATAAACCTCCCCTCTTTTCAGTAGCTGGTGTTGAATATTACGTCCCAGTAATGAAGAAAGTGATTAAGCCAGAAAGTCAGGTATTTCTTTACGGTGACAAAACACTGACTAACCCGGCTTCTCACCTGCTTGTGTGTGGAAGCCTCTCTACTTCTCTAAGCTTCTCATGTGGATTGGCTTATGATGAAACTGATATAAGTAAAACTTCACCTTTTACCCAAAGGAGGGAAAAGAGGATCTTCAAGAATTCCATTAGATAATGCACTGGGGGATGAAGGAACAAATAAAAGTGCAGTCTGTCCATGTAATGGAATAGTACTGGGCCATGAAAAGGAAGAAAGCACTGATTCGTGCCACAATAAGGATGAACTCAGAAGACATTACGCTAAGTGAAAGAAGACACCAAAGGTCACACATGGTTATGCTCCATTCATATGAAATTCTTGGAATACATGTCTTTATAGACATAGAAAGCAGATTAGTGACCGACTGCTGGGGGTGTGAGGGAGGGGAATGGAGGACCTTCACGTTCTGGAGGTTTCCTTTTGGGGTGGTGAAATTGTCTTGGAACTAGATACAGTTAATAGGCGCACAACAGCATTGCGGCTACAGTAAATGCTACTGATCTGTATAATTAAAAATGGTCACTTTTATTACGTGAAATATACCTCGATAAAAACAAAAACCCAGAACATACCAAGCACCACCCAGTGGCCCCACCTCATTTAAATTATCGCCATGAATTCTTGCATGGTCAGGTGGGACATGTGGTATTATCTTATTTCATGGTACATTGAGTCACAGAGTTTTGGCAGGGCCCAGGGTGGCTTGGTCCCCAAGTGAGGGATCTAGGATTCGAACTTGGGTCTGCCTGCAGAACACTCTATGCAGTTCATAGAACCACCTCAGATGCAAACCCTGAAGAGAAGATGATTGTGAAAATTCACTAATAGAGTCCCACACTCTCAGGGCACATCAGAAGGAGAATTAGTTTCTCCTTAGGAGCTTGGTATATCTAAGGCAGGACATAGAAAGGATCTTTTTTAAAACAGCAGTGTTTCGATTAACAAAGAGAGAAGGGTGGGAGAATGGGACCCTGAGACTGTCAGATGGAACGAATAATTCTGAGTAAATTAGTTCTGTGCAGCATGTGAAAAAGTGGGTAAGTCCAGAAATCTTTACATGAAATAAAATCGAGTCGATTTAATGACTGCCAATCTTCCAGCACCTTTGATTTCCCAGTGTTTTGTGGTTCTCCAAGAATTCCCTGCCTTACATGTGGCATTTCCTAACTTGACAACAGGCCCCTCTCCTTTCCTCCCCGACCACAGATTCCTGGGACTCACGCTGGATTTCAGATTTTGAGAAACCATAGATGAATGGTTCCTGGGGAGAAAAATAAGGAATTACAGGCAACCACACTGGGGTCAATCAGAATGCACCTAGCCACCCCCCGAGTTGAAATGGAATGGTCTCTCTTCTCACCAGGTCCTCTTGGGTAAGCTAGTATGAATTCTCTCTCCAGGAAAGGAGGGGAGGATGAGAGAAAGGAGTTTCAAGGGAAAGGGAGAGAAAGAGGCAGAGAAGTAGGGAGGAGGGCTGGGCGGCAACAAGAGAAACAGGGGAGGGTGAGAGAGAGAAGCACTCCTAAGCACCCCAAATTGACCGGGTCCCCCCCAAATCCAACATCATAGATGCAGAAAAATAAGGCTATAGCTGCTTCAGAAGAGGTGGGCAGCCACTAAATTAGCAAAGTGGGCCGGGGATTTAGCACAGGGGTGCCGCTGCCTGCCTTGCAAGCACAAGGTCCCGAGTTCGATCCCCGGTACCTAGATAAATAAATAAAATTAGCAAAGTATCACTCAAGATGGAGGAACACTTAGCACCAGAAATAAAGCAAATACTTTTTCCATCAAAAAAATACTACAGCTAGTTCAACTAGAAAAGAGGCAGTGGGAAGTGGAGCTTGGGCCGGGAGGGGGAAAGCTCTGCTGCACAGCACACTAAAGACACAAATATCCAAACTCCAATGTGCGTTTCAGAGGCGGGAGGCAAGGACTCCGGTACTCTCCAGCTGGGCTTGAAGAAACAAGTCAATGTCAGCTTCTGCTTTCCACAAGTGAGAGGGTGATGGGCAAACCTCCCTTCCCGCAGTGGGCAGACCAGAAATGAGTGATCGATAGGGCAATATCATGAGCTAATTAAATCAGAGCTCCGTGGGGCTAATTTCTTTATAACCCGGGACCAGCAAGAAATGGATATGCAGGGTTGGGCGGCACTTGAAGGCCTCATCCTGTCTTCTGCCGGCACTTTGAGAGTTGAGGGTTTTCTACTTTGCCTGCCCCTTCCCTTCCTCCCTCTACTTACAAGGCAGCCCCTCTTGCTACTTGAAAACATGATGATAAAAAGTGATTCTCCATCCCTTAACCCTGAGGAGCTCTGGGCATCAGAGTTCAGTTCAGAGCTATGTGACCTCATTTCCTCCTCCTGGAGACAATGCCGTGTAGTGGGTGCCTTGGTTACCACTACACCCAGATGGAGATACTGATGGGGAAGGATTCTGCCCCACGAGACAGCTGGTGAGTGTTGGAATCGGAATATGAGCCAAGCTTTCCTGGAATGCTGCTGAGTTGGTCTTGACTACTGGTTCTAAGAAAGTCCCGCCGAAGTGGCCCGGACAGGAAGCTCCTCAAGGGCAGGGGCTCCATCCCATTTCCAGCTGCGTCCCCAGCACCCCAGGGGCCCGGCACAAAACGGACTCACCACGTGTTGGATGGGGCAGGTGCAGGGAGGGACCAGGGGAGGGCACAGACTGTCTTAGGTAGGGCCCTTGCTGTGCTCTCTTCCAGAGAAGTACAGGCACTCAGGCTGCTCTCACTCGGACACAGTTATGTTAAAAGAGCAATTAGCAACCTTTTAAGCCTGATTGCCAACTCCCCCATTAATCACTTGCAATTATAAACCCCAAATCTTCAAAACAATCGGTCCCAGACGCCCACTAGAGAGAACAGCTAATCACATTCCTTCTTGTCTGGAAATATCTACTCTGTTGGAGTCTCTGGGCCATCGAGGGATGGAGAGGCTATAAATGGCTGAATTGCTTGACACCAGAGTGGCGACCCTGGAGAAGGAGGTGGAAGAGCCACAGTATGAGGGCCAAAGGACACCCTGGGAGGTGTCTCATCTTCCCCGCCCGCCTCTCCCCCATTACCACCACCAGCCTGCACCATGTATCTCCCCTGCTTTCACCAAGCCACTCTAATTCTGCATTATGAAGACACTCTCTCTAATTACTGCAGCTAATTAGCTCTCACTGCCACCCCAGTCGAGGCGTGCACAAGACAGAGCTGCCCATGAGGCTGTGGATGTGGCTGGCCGCCTCCGGCCAACAGCCGCCACTTTGCTGCCACAAGGACACCCCATGAGCTGACCCCTGTGTTCCAGGGAAAAGGAGGAGGATGAGCGATGGGAGAGGCCACATGGTCAATGTGAACCCCCTCTCCCCGCCGGTCCCCTGCTGCGGGCAGCAGGCGATTCAGACCTGAGTGCTGCAGCTAATTAAATCAATATGAGATAATGAAGGGCAATTAGAGGTCCAGCTAGGCACATCTTCTCTTGTAAATACTGTTTCTCTCCCAACGGGGAGCTCTTTTTTAATAATCTGTTTGTGTTTCATTTCCAGGAGCCGTAATTCCCCCAAGAAGCACTTTGGGAAAGTGATTTGTTTGTCTGTATAATCGCCAAAGCATTCAGTTAGACTTGCTTGTTTTGCTGAGTGCCTGCTACTATTGGAGACAAACAATTTGCCTCACTCTTATTTATTTCTTTTTTTAAATTTCTATTTCCTGCCTAAATATACCGATGTTGGGCCAGTCCAGGAGAACGCATTTCAGATGTTCAATGACCTGCACCGCCCCTTCCCCACAGCCCCTCTGTCTCTTTGGGAAATGAATAATTTAAATCCTTAGGATTCACAGAAAGACTGACGGAAGGCTGAGGATTCCCATTCCACAGATGGGAAAACTGAGGTCCAGAGTGACCCTCAGGGACTGACAAGCTGACCATTCTCCTCTCCTCTGTAGAGGTGTCTCTTCAGTCTCCTGGGGAGCCTGGAGGAGGTTTGGGGAAGGCATTATTAAGAGGCCTCTGCCCTCAAGGAGCTTGCAAATGTGTCTGGTGAGACAGGCTAAGGCGCATATCAATTAAAAAGCGATTAAGTGCCTAATTGTGTAGCACCAACAAGCTGAAAGAGTTCAGTAAAGGGAAAGATCCTTTGGGGAATAGAGTGGAAGGCAGAGAAGCCAGGACTGCTTGGTTCTTAACTCTGCCTCTATCTCCCACCAAGACCTGCTTTCCGAGCTCTGCATGTCTGTGTCTTCATTTGGATACCCCATGGCACCCAGAGTCACCACACCCCAGGTGGAAGCTGTTGCCCCACCTCCACCCTACCTGTTTCCATTCCTGTCTCCCTGCCCCATGCAGATATCCAGTTGTCCCACGGAGAGAACTTGAACTTGATGCTGTTTTCTTGTGCCATCTACACCCAGTAACATAACCTTACTGGTGCCTCTGTTTTACCCATTTCACTCCATCCGTCACTATTATTCTACCTGGGTACCAGCCACCACCCCCTCCTACCTGGAATCTGACCACATGCACCCTACTGGGCTTTCCAAATCTATCCTTAACCTTCCTTCCTAATCCAGTGTGCAGCCAGAGGTCCCATCTACTCTGCAATCTGGCCACATCATTCTCCTGAATGAACCTCTCAATGTTTCCCTTGGGATAAAGGGAAACACTTTCGTGTGGCCCCTGAGACTGCTAGTCCTTGCTTAGATTTTTATCCTGGATTTTTGCCATCTATACTCCCTTTTTGAACATAAAAAGCAGGGCGTGGTAACACATGCCTGTAATCCCAGCACTCAGGAGGCTGAGGCAGGAGGACCACTGCAAGTTGGAGGCCAGCCAACTTGAACTAGTGAGTTCAAGGCCAGCTTGAACTATGTAGGGAGACTTTGTCTCAAAAAACAAACAAAAAACCCCAAACACACATTTCCGGCTTCAGCAATGATTTCTCAAATATGCACTTCCCTCTATATACCCAAGCTACCAAAAGAAATTTATTCACTGAGAATGCACTTCAATTCCCCTCTACACCCTTTTTGTAGCCAACTTTATTCCTCTCTTAAGCATTATTTGAAAAATCACCTCCTGCAGGAATCCTTCCCTTCCTTCACCACTCCAGGCTGGGTTAGAGTTTGTGTCTTGTACCCTGAGCTGCTGCAGCCACCTGTGCCAGAACTAGTGACAATTATAAGACTTGCCACATCATGTGGCATTGTAACTAACCATTTTCCTCTCTGCTCCATTGGAATGAGAGCTCTTCAGGGTCAAGAGCATGCTCTGTTTTTAGCAGGGTTCCCAGTCCTCAGCACACGATAGGTGCTTAATAGGTATTCATTGAATGAGCATTAAATAAAAAGCTGGAAGCACCCTTAAAATTCATCAAATGTGGCCCCACCATCTTTCAGAGCAAAACTGAGCTTTCAGGGTGGGGAAGAGGTTTTCTAGGTCTGTACACAAAGTGACAGCAGAACGAGAAACTAGAGTCATTTATAGCTAAATGGATGCACATTGAGGCGATACTCTTAAGTGAAATAAATAGGACACACGTGTAAATACCGAATAGTTTCTCTGGTGTGAGAAACTGAAAGTGTAAATAAGGATGAAAATGATTAAAACGAATAATTTATAATTTGAAATAGGAAAAGGTCCAAAGGTGGAGGGGTGGTGGGAGGGGAAGGGGAAAGGGAAGAAAGGAAAGGAAAGGAAAAATTATGAGAAAAGAAAAACAAATGGAAATAAAGTCTATACATAGGGAAGGATGGTGGGGGTGAAGGATGCATAGGTAATGGGGAAAAAAAAATAAGAACCAAAGTGACAGCAGAATCAGAGTAGACCCAAGTTGTTGTGACTGCTAATTCAGTGTCCAATCTACCACATTCATTTGATTTCAGTCAAAAGAGTATTTTTAGCAACATAGTAGATTAAGTATGGAGTTAATGCATGCCTGGGGAGCCTAGAGATGGCTAAGACAAAAATAGTGACCACAGAGGAAGACTTTATTGAGGGTTGAAGGTGTCACTGAAGGCTTCCCAGGAGGTTATGGAAAAATTCTTGCAGGAAGTAAACCTTTTCCATTCCAGAGAAGTTAAGCAATTTGTCCAGGTGCTCCTCTGGTGCTCTATGCTCCTCATGCCATGATCCAATGGGAGCTTTTTGCTACCTACCCTCTGGCTCTTTTGTCAGGAATACTATAGTTCTCTTTTAAAATAGTTTGAGAACTGCTAACATGTGCTACAGGAGCATAGCTGGGCATTCCATGGGGTTTGGAATCAAGGGTGGGAACCAAGCCAAGGATTCAAACTGCCCACTCATTTTCCAGCCAGAGCTAATTATAGGAGTTGTAGATAAATGAAAGAGACCAGGATCAAAGCAGCTAAGTGGTTGAAGGTTATTTTTTAACGTAGTGAACTTGTGTCACGACCTGCACATTGTTGCACGGAGAGGTGAAGTCGGGACAGTTTTCTAGAGTAGAGCCTAAGCTGGACCCAGAACCAGGTTCCCGCCACAGCTACAAAAGAAGCGTGCTTCACAACCACGGACAGCTCCTTGGCGGTCGTGAGATAGGCAGCTCTTTGCCGAACTTGCTATCATGAGTGGGATAGGATGGTTTCATTAATTTAAAAAGAAAAAGAAAGGATCTCAGTGTGTACCTTTCTCCCCCGAGGTCCATAGTCTCTCCTTTTGGTGGAACAAGGTATACAAGGACTGAGCTTCCCATGGAATGAAATTAATAACCTCAGAACTTTGACTTTTCTATAGAGCTACACTGTCTCAAGCAAGAACTTCCCACAAAGTCATGGGCCTCCTCTCAGGCATTCCTGCCTCTAGAGAATCCAGAACAATAGACCACATTTGGGGAACAGTAGACCACCAACAACTTTTGTGAAGATCCTGTTTTTCCAAGACTCAGACTAAGCCTAGTCCAAGCCCAGAATTCAAACTTCAAGACCCAGATGTGGAGACACCACCACCTCTTGTCAATCCTCCAATGGGAAGGAGCAAGGTGCATAGAGACACTCAATGTGACTTGCATTAGGAAATTGGGGAATCCTATGTCCTGAATTTGTCATTGTTAATATCTTATTTTATTTATTCATTCATTCATTCATTTTTGGTACCAGGGATTGAACTCGATACCTTGGGCTTGCAAGGCAGACAGCAGAACCACTGAGCTAAATCCCCGGCCCTGTCATTGTTAATATCTACCTTTGACATTTGCTACATTCCATACACACTTACAAACATGGCTTCATTTTATCTTCGCAAGCATGCTGTGAGAAAGGTACTATTAACCTTGTACAAAGTAAGAATCTGTGTCTCAGAGAATGGCAATGACTAGAGGCAGGTCGCATAGGCAGAAATGCACAGTACCCAATTTCAAACCCAAAGTCCTTGATGTCTCCACCATGATCCAAGGCTCAATGTCCCAAATTGATTCAGAGGTTTACTTTTAATGGCCATTTTGACTTTGGGGAAAAGCCAAAAGTCACACAGTGACAGATTTAGTGAATAAGGTAGATGAGGTCACACCGTAATGCTTTTATTGGACAGAAATTCCCATAAACACTTTTTAATTGATTCAGGACTTCAAGGTAGCCATGACAGCACAACTAAAGACAACCATGAAAGATTTCCAGAACCGCTTTTGAAAGTATCAAGAATGATGAGAAAAGTGAGTTCAAAGGAAAGGGAGTATTTTGAGGGAGATTAGTGGCAATGTGTCTTTTACTGTAATAATTTTTTTAAATGTCTTGATGTAAACACTTACTATACTTTTTATTGCACCTGGTATAATTAATTAGACCTTCACTGAAAGCCTGTGTGGTTACACTAAAAGTACTCACATTGTTCAGACAAGGAAACTGAAGCACAGAGAAGTTAAGTAATAGACGTGGCTAGTAATTTTCAGGACATGCTCTCAGCAGATGTCCAATAAACAACAGCTCTATATTCTGTTCTCCCTCCATGTCTACTGTGTATTTCTTTCCTTCCATGGCTAGTGCTCCAGCCTGCCACCCTAAACACTGTGAACTCCATGTACTCATCCATGAAATGGGCTTCATATCCTACTTTAAGGGTTAAACAGAAAGGGGCAAGTACACCACCCATAACATATGCTCAATCAATTTTTGTTTAAAATCAGCTCTATTCACTAATTTTATTTGGCTTCATCCTCTTCAGTTTCTGGTTGTCTGGTTCTGATCCTGTGTTCTTAACAAGATCACCTCCTAGTAATCAGTAAAGGTAAAACTGCTAAGTCTGAGAGTGCATTCCAGTTCCTCCCTGACCCCTCAGGTGACCTTAGCACTGCCCATCAATAATCCTTAGCCCCTCACCTTGGGTTCCAGGATGCTCTGCTTCCTTGTCTTCTGCTGACCTTTGAGTACTTATCCTTGTTGTACCTGTTAAATGTATCCATACCTGCAAGGATTGATTCTAGCTTCTTGTCTTTGCCCATTTTGTGCTGCTACAACAGAATGTCAGAGACTGGATGAAGTGCAAAGAACAAAACTTGTTACTCACCTTTCTGAAGGCTGGGAAGTCCAAGCTTGAGGAGCCAGAACCCTTCCTGTGGTGGAAGATGGAGGGCACATACATGCACAAAGGTGTGGAAAATTACAACTCATTCTTTCGTGAAGAACCCAAGTCCCTTCATAACTAACTCACTCCTGTGATAACAGCATTAATCCATTCTTGTCATCTCTCAAAAGTCACTTCTCAACCCTGCATTGAGGCTTAAGTTTCTAACATGGACTTTGGGAGAGCACAGCCCTATTTACTTCGTCAATCTCCTTGGCTCTCTGCTTCCGTTTGGTGTCTGTGTCCCCCATAAGCAGACCCCATGAGCCCAGCCCCGGAAAGCAAATGGTTCATTTGGTGGTCCCAGAAAATGCTGAGAAGCAGCATACAGAAGTGACAGGGAAGGAAAGCCAGCCAGTCAGAGGTACATGATCAGGTCATCTGGAGCTTCAGCCCACAGGTGCCTGCTGGGAGGCCATCTGGACCATGTACCTTGAGGGTGCTCATTCCCAGGTACTTCCAGCTTGCTTGCAGGAAGCAGAGCAGAGCCCAGGCAGCAACAAAGCCCTCAGGCTTTTAGAAGTCAGCCCAGAAAGCTCTGCAAAGGTAAGGAGCCAGGGATATGAAGGGGAACCAACTCCCAGGCCTGCTTCTCTACCCACAGCTCCTCTCCCAAGCTCCAGACCCAATTTCTCACTTGGGTGTGGTCTTCTCCATGGACTTTCCTTGGCTCTCCAGCCTGCAGACCCACCCGTATCACTGTCATATGCTCTCCAGCCATTTTCCATCTTCCATGCTTCCAGAGTGGAACAGCAGTGCCCTTTGGTGCCCTGGACCATCACCTCACATGTTCCCTGGAGCAGGATGTTGCTGCACAGGCCAGGACTAGTTTGACTGTGCAGAGACCGACTCAAGTTAAAAAGCTGGCTCTGCCACTTTGTGTCACCTCCCACAAGTTTTGGCTGCATCATCCACAAAGTGGGAATTTTAAAATAGGATTTAGTGAAGGTTGATAAAACAATAGGTGCAAAGTACCTAACCCAGTCTTTAATGCGTAGTAGGCTTTCGCGCTCTCAGAGATACGATTCTTCCAATCAGTGGTCCAGTTAAATCTTTTGGGGTTTTTTCCAATTCAATTGCATTTCATACTCTCAGTTCTGTTTTCTTGACTATGTCAAGAGTTTGCAGGTTTGGCCAAAGGCAAAGTGTTCCAGTGAGTTGGTCCCAACCTTTCCCAAGCAATGGCCTCCTCTCTGGTCTGCTTGCTTAACACCATCAGACACTCATCCCAAAAATACCACACTCTCCGCAGACGGTGGCTCACAGCCACCTTCACAATGGTGTTTAACCTCCTTATTCTGGCACTTCAGGCCTTTCACAATTCGACACCTCGATTATCACCTCCACTTTACCTGTCCCTCCTTTCCCTTCTGTAAAATGCCTCATGATCTCTTCTTTATGTTGATTCATTCACCCAATGTTTGTGAAGTAGGTATCCTGTACCAGCACTGTGCTGAGCCCTGAGGAGAGCAAGTGGCTGAGGAGAGCAAGTGCTGTCCTGGAACCCTCCATTGAGTTTTTATCCATAGCCTTCTCCAGCTCTGCACCACCCTGTGCCATCAAGCTCTCCCCAGAGAGGGCTGTCAGTGTAGTGGGGTGGGGAGAGTAGGGGTTCAATCCCCAGTGTGGACATTGATGGCAGGTGACCCTGGGGTGGTCACTTCCTTCACCAGGCCTGGTCCCAGTGATGAACCATGCTCCATGCCTAGTTTGGTGTGGCAGGCTGAATAACAGCCCCCCTGAGATGTCCACGTCCTAATCCCCAAAGCCTTCCAATGTCGGTTTCCACAGCAGATGCAGTGAAGAATCTTGAGAAGGAAAACCCTACAATCGCAAGCACCCTTAGAAGTGGGAGTTGAGAGGCTCAGAATCAGTGCAGATCGAGTGTCCCTTACCCAAAGCGCCTGGGACTGCACGTGTTTCAGATTTCAGAGTGCTTTGCACTGTAGAGCATTTCCGTAGACTGTACAGGTTGAGCAGACTGAGTACAAAAATCTGAAATCCAAAATGGTCTGAAATCTGAAACATCTTGAGTGCCAGAGTTTCAGATTTGGGAGCATTTTGGATATTAGATTTTTCAACTAGGGATTTTAACCCTATGGGAGGAGAAGTGACCCCGGGAGCAGAGGAGGAAGTGATGCGAAGAAGGGGCCCTGAGCCAGAGACACGGCGGCCTCCAGAAGCAGAAAGCCAAGGAAAGGAGGTCTCTTGTCAGCCTCTGGGAATGACCAGCCCTGCTGAGACTTTGGCTGTAGACTTCTGGCTCCAGAATGATGAGACAGTAACTGTGTCTTGTTTTAAGCCACTAAGTCTGTGACAATGTGTTACAGCAGCAACAGTTGGGGTGGGAATGCAGGCTGGTATGTGAGGCTGACCCAACTCTGTGAACACCGGTCACGGGTCTGTGAGAGACGCGTACACACCTTAGCCAGAGCCTGGGCCAGTGAGGGATCCAGGGGCATCTCTTCAGCTATGGGCTCAACAGGTGCACATCCTTTCCTAGCTGGAGAGGCCCAAGAAGAGCATGCAGTCTGCCCTGGATCATTAAAAAGAGCACAGAACAGCAGGGGTGCAAACTCAGTGCTCTTGCCTCCTGGCCCATCCAGTGTGGCTTTCTGGAGGTCCTGGTTCCTGTTGGGTCTCGTGCTTGCCCCCGGCCCTGTACACATGGAGCGCCTCAGGCCTGGAGAGATAGGTTTCCCAGCCAGATAGCCAGGGTCCCTGGAGAGGACCCAAGGGCCACCCTGTCCTTCTCTCAAGAGCTGTGACAAGGGGGGAGAGTCAGCCGGAGAGAGACGGTAATTTCCTGTAAGTCAGCAGCAGGATGAGAAATGATCCCAGGGTAAAATATTCCCCATCACCTCCTTAGCTTGGATGTGAGCCCAGGAGATGTAGTTTTCTGGGGCTGAGCAGGGGGCAGAGTGGGGGCAGGGAAGACTACAGCACAGCAGCAGTATGGAGGGAGTTCTCTAAGTCACCAAGACATCCGGAAAGGAGTCCAAGCCCTTTGCATTGTGCAGGGCCTAGCCTTGGCGTCTGCTCTCAGCTCAGGAATGCTGAGTCTGGGCCTGTCTCCGCCATCACAGCCTCTCCTGGGGCTAGAAAGGTGCCTCTCCCAACACGTGTGCTCAGCAGATGCTAGCTGCTTTATAGGTAAGTTGGAGTTAAGAGAGCTAGAATCCCACAGTCCATGAGCCGGGAATCTTAAATGATTCTCCATCCCTCTGGGCCTTGCAAAACCATCTCAAATGTAGCTGTCAAGTAGATGATTAAAAAAACTATATCAACTATACATCAATCAAGATTATGCATCTGGACTCCAGAGTCAAACATTTTTGTGCTGTTTCTCTCTCCATCCCTTTCCAATCCTTCATTTCACCTCACTGAGTCTCATTTCCTCTTCTGAAAAATTGGTTTATGTAAACACATTAACATGTCGACTATTAGTTGGCTATATCAGTCATTTATGCATTAGTATGAATGAAAGGCCTAGTGCAGGCTTTTGGCAAGTGCTAAAGGGAATTCTTACATTCTTCTTCACTGAGACACAATACCCAACAACCACAAATGAAAGGAAAGGAGGTTTATTTTGGCTCAAGGCTCAGTCCATTTGGCTGGCTCCAAGGCAGGATGGTAGGGCACAGGTATGCAGCAGAGGAATAGCTGCTCACAGCATGGAGGACAGGAAACAGAGAAGGAAGGAGCTGGGAAAAGGGGTGAACCCTCTAGCCCATGCCCAGTGGGACCCACCTCTCCTGACCAGACCCTCCCTCCTAACAGGGAGTCAGGGATAAACCCCGTAATCCAATCACCTTCCTAAAGCCTTGATAAGAATACAGAAGGCTCTTGGGGGTCATCTAGATATAAACCTCAACAGAACAGATTTATTTTGGGGTGTTTCCTAGGTACAAGCATTCTGCATGTAAAAGTTCATTTGGTTTTTTACAACAACCCTGTGAAGCTCAAGGCCAGGAACCAGTTGAGTTGGGATTTAACCCAAAGCCCACATAGCAAACCTTGGACTCTCAGAACTATGC
Source organism: Heterocephalus glaber (assembly GCF_000247695.1). Next base: position 3,402,501 of record NW_004624747.1, on the reverse strand, counting down.
TATGTCTTCAGATCAAAATTGTTCACAGTTTGTGAGAGAGAGCTTGGAATAGCACATCCTCCAGTCCAATGCATCCCCAAGCTTCCTGCACACGAGAGTCAGGTTCCTGAGCTAAGAGGGGTGGGTGGAACCCAAGAGTGTGGACTTCTAGCCAGCCCCTGAGCAGCTGAGGCCACTGGTAGTGAGGTCCCTCTTTATGCAAGACATGATCCAATGGTAACCGAAAGACATGGTGAATGTTTAAATTGAAAACAAAAACTTATTGCTGTAAAAGTAGCATTGCTAGGAATGGTAGACTGTGAGCAAAGCAGGTGTGGGGGAGGGGTAATTTGAGTATCTGGGGGGAGAGGCAATGCCAAGGCATCTTTTGCTGTAGCAAATCTTTCACTTAAATATTTCCTGTGTTTTTCATCATCCCTCATTGATCAAACATTTACAGCAATTTCTGTCAAATAAAAACATGGCAATGTCTCCTCATCCAGCTTATTCACTGATCTGGCTCCTTGCAACTTCTAGCTTTTCCCCAGAGTCAAAATGACCCTGGAAGAGAAATGTTACGAATTGGTTCAGGACATCAGGGCAGCCATGGGAGTGCAGCTACAGATATCCATGAAAGAGCACTTCCAGAACTGCTTCAGAAAGTGGCAAGAATGATGGGAGAAGTGTGTTCAAAGCGAGGGGGAGTATTTGAAGAGGGATCGACAACATTGTATCTTTTATCATAATACTATTTTTTAAATGTAAACATTCACTGTAGTTTTTGATCACCCCTGGTGTAGTCAGACTGGGCCTTGGGGAGCCTGTCTGGCTGTGTTGCAGAGCAGGGATCCAAGCAGGTGCGGCTGGAGGAAAGTGTTTATACCCCGAGGTTCCCTGCAGTGCCCACACTCCAGGGTATGATTCTGAGAGACGCTCTAGGCCACCCTGGGAAACTGTTGGAACTTGAGAATTTAAGACTCCTGCAGCTCCACCCCTTGCACAGGCCTCAAATGAACAACAGCTCTGAGGGGGCTTCTGCTTAAGAATGATGCTGAGTAGCCACTCAGTATTCCGCAGACTGCGCTGGATTCAATACATCAAAGGTTGAAGGATCATATAGCCCCATTAGCTGCAAAGTTTAATTTCCCTTCGGGGCTGGTGGTTACAATGAAACTACAGAAGCAATTACAACCTTCCCCTTTGCTGACAACCTGCTCCGATCAATAACAGCCACATTGCCAGGATCAGCCACATTTGTCAGGAGGCTGTTGGCCACCCAAGACCCATCACTGCCCACCACACACCCTCCTGGCAGGGTGACAGGAGAGGGAGAGCAGAGACGGCTTCCAAGGTACTAAGTCTCCCTCCTGGTTTTGTAGCCGAAGAGCGTGAGGCTAAAAGGGCCAGAAACCTCATTAATTAATGAATCTTCCATGGCGTAAATCAAGTGTTAAGTCCTCTCGACCTCAGGGGCATAGCTAGGAAGGAGACAGACGTGGTCCCTGTCTTCAGGAGGAAACAGGTAAACAAGTGAACGAACAAGTTAGAAAACCTGAGATTGTGACATGTACCTCAAAGGCAGCCAGAGATGGTGACTTGGTGACATCTGAAAATGACCTGAAGATAGTGGAGAACTGAGTCATTTAAAGATCTTGAAGACAACATTCTAAGAAGAGAGAACTGCAAGTGCAAAGGCACTGTGGTGGGAATAAGCTGTATGGAGGAGCAGAAGGGAAATAGGCATAGCACTGATGCCTGAGCAATGGAGACAGGGTTAAGATGAAGCCAGAGCCTAGCAAGGTCCAGGGCAAGGGCTTTGTGTCCTTTCTGGGAGTCATGGGGCCTAGGAAGGGTTCTGCAGGGGCAGAGCTCACCAGAGACACCTGGTGGAATCAGGAGCCCATCTAGGGTAGAACAAAGGCCTCCTAGACTCCCAGGCCAGGGCTCTTCCCTGAGGTCAGGCTCGAATTTTGCAGGAGCATTGGCAAAACTGAAGGATTCTCAGGTCATGGGTTCTAGTCCCCAGCCCCCAGGTGAGTAGGCAGGGACCTGGAGATCCCAGGATGTCTTCAGCTATGCACAGGTCCCTGGCTCCATACTCTTTGGTTCCCACTGTTTCCCAAGGACTTCTGTGTCCTCACCAGGTACCTCAGATGCCGGGGCCTGGGGTGGATGATTCCCCGTAACAAATGTCGCCTCACAAGGCCAGGGCCACCACAGGAGCATTCTCTCACCCCAGGCCTGGCCTCTGCGGGCTTCTGTCCCCCAACCTGAGGCTGACGGGTCCCCAGCTGGCTGCAGGCCACCTGATCCCACTCCGGGCACTGACAACAGGCTGTGGCGTCTCCAGAGATGCCTGGAACCAGCCTCCTCCCCCACGCCTTCCACTTCCCCTCACTCCCCATTTCATTCTCTTCTTTCAATGCTGTCATTCTCCCTTGATTTATTAACTAAACCATTATTAAATCCTGCTCCAGGCCCAGCAGTGTGAAACTGATAAACGGACACAAAAAAGTTGGGCGGTGGGGAGGAAACAGGGTGAAGGCAGGGAGGAGGGCAGTGCAGGTGCCAAAGAACAGAGAGGAGGAAGGCAGACTTTGACACAAACTTCAAATCAAATGCAGTTCTTTTTTCACCAAGTGCTGCTCTCCTGGGCTTCCTTAGCCTTAGCCACACCTTCCCTGTATCTGTATCTACCACTTTGCTTTCTGCTGCCTCCTTGAGGGCAAGCTACTGGTCTGTCTTTAGCACGTGGCAGAGTGTCTAGCACTAATGGGTGGGTCAGAAACAGCGCAGTGTGAATGCTGAGAGCACTGAGTCCCAAATGCGACTTTCAGCTTGACCTGGAAACAGCTGTGCACCTTTGAACAAGTGGCTTAATCTCTCTAAGCTCAGAGTCTATACCTAAAAAATGGGAATTGTGTGGTGTGTCTCTCCTGGGTTCTACAGCTGCCTGCACAGAGAACTATCTCAGCAGGCCCATATGAGCTGAGCCACTGTGCTGCCCTGAGCAATGCACACCAGGTTTTCTGAGCCTCAGTCTCCCCTTCTGTAGGTTCTTATGATTCAAAATGCCAGACAGGACACAGTAGCCAAAAACAAAGGCAAGTTCAGCTCCCGAGAGACTGGGGGGAAGTGGGAGAGAGGAGTCCCTCTGCTCGACTGGTCCTGGACAGCTGAGCCATCCATTGGCAGGAAGGGTGGATGTGGGACGAAGCCCAGCAGCGGACTACAGGGACAGGAGCAGGGTGGGCAGGGTGCACACCATGCTGACAGCCCGGGTGGCTGTGATCAGCCCCAGAGGGAGCTGTTCCCCAGCCATGAAATACAGCCCCTGGCTGGGGCCCCTGTCAATGCCTGGGAAGGATTAACACACCAACACTGACTTGTAGTTCATCTGGCAGGTGGAAGCGGAGGAGTGGATGGGAGGGAAGGAGGCTTCAATGGATTCCCAGTGCCCCCTGCATTCCCAAGAAAGCCAAGGCCTGTCTCCTGCTCATGCAAGGAGCCCAAGTGGGAGGAAGTTTTCTGATCTCACAGAGATCATACAGGTCTGAATGAACCCCTGCCATGCTGGTGCCATCACTGTCACTGCAAAACTTCGTCTCTCCAGCCTAAATGCATCCACTGTGCAGATGGGGAAACTGAGGCTCCAGGAAGAGAAATAGCATTGTTACATACCAGAACAGAATCTGTACTCTGATTTTGCTTCCGTAACATATTCCTCTTGTAATGAGAAAGTCAAGGAAAGAAAGAACAGAGGGGTTGACTGGTGCCCCCATGCCAAGGCTGGAAGCGTGCATGCAGGACCCATGCAGAGCATTCACAAGCCTCTGCCAGACTCAGGAGTGATGGGTCCTTCACCCCCTCCTAGGGCCCTGAGGATGCTCCTTTTCTAGTCCTGTGGTCCTCACCTGCTCGCTCATCAAGATTTTATTGCGAGAGGAAAAGGCGGATGTGAAGCCTTGGGGAAGAATATTCTTGGTCAAAGTCTGCATAGGAAGAACAGGAAAGTTAAGCCTTATAACCACCCCTGGATTTGGATCAAACCCTGGTGCAGCCGCCTTTTGGCTGAGTGACTTTAGGTACTTTATGCCCAGTATTTTCCGAGGTCTTGCTCTGAGCCTCACTTTCTTCTCCTTACAGTGGAGATAATATATCACCTCGAAAAGTGATTGTGATAGCAACTGAAGAATGGATTTTTTAAATTATAGATATGACATAACCATACATTGGAACATGACTCAGCAATGAAAATAAATTAACTGTGGTCATACTCAACAACAGGGAGAATCCTAAAGCATCATGCGAAATGGAGGAACCAAACATAAAATGCTATAAACATGTGAGTTTAGGGGCTGGGGATTTAGCTCAGTGGTTCCATTGCCTGCCTCGCAAGTGCAAGGTCCCAAGTTCGATCCCCAGTACCCCCCCTAAAAAAATGTGAGCTGAGTCCCGTATACGACATTCTGGAAAATTCTGTCCTAAGAACAGAAGTCTAATTAGGCCTATTCAGAAGCCGAGGCTGGAAGTTGATATTGACTTCAACATAGTCTGAAGAATTTTGGGAGGAAATGACAATGTTTAGTATATTTACAGTGTTCTTTATTACTATATATATTTGTAAAAGTTCATCAAACTGAACTTTTTTTCCATAGTGGAGATTGAATCTAGAAATCACACTGAGCCATATCCCCATCCCTTTTTATTTTTTATTATTTATTTTTTTATTTTGAGATAGTGTCTTGCTAAATTTCCCAGGCTGGGTTCAAGCTTTGGATCTTCTTGCTTCAGCCTCCCAGACAGCTGGGATTACAGGCATGGGCAGTCATGCAAATTGATCATTTTAAAAGAATAAATTTTACTACTGGCAAATCATACCTCAATACAATTGAAATTGTTTTTAAATTGTGAGGATTCAGTAAGTATCTGAGCCATGCAAATAATATAGCACATGGTAGCTGCCTGCTAAGTGTTGATAAATAAAAAAGTAAATAGAGCTGAGTTGCTACCTCCCACTTCACCAATAGGGGTCGCTAACAGGCATCATGCCATTTTCCAATTGGATGATCCCATTCTTTCACACATTGGTTAAAATAAATCTTTGCTCACATGGAGATTTTAAAATTCAAATTCTTTGGAAAGTAAGTACTATATGCAAGCCTGTAACAGATTGACTGGGTGATATGCTTCATCCTCTCCACGGCCACATGAATGATAAAATGGGCTGGCCCATGCCATACATGAAGCAGGGGAGGTGACACCCAAATGACAAGAGTCACCTGTGACCTTTGAGGTCTCTTTGTTGATACCCCACCATGTGTGACTGGAACATTTCTGCAAGTCTTCTTGCCCACAGGAGAACCGATGGGAGGCTGAGGTCTTACAGGGCCAGGCCTGTGGGCAGCAGTAAACTTTGAGGTGAGGTAGACATCCGCCTCCCCAGCCCCTCACAGCTGCACCTCTTCCAATAACAATATTTTCTCTGCTCCCTCTGAAGAGAAAGTCATGTGTTAAATGGAAGATTTGCTTGAGTGAGTCACCAGGAACCTAAGCGAAATCATATTAAGAAAGTAATATTTATTATATCCATAAAGCAACCTGCATAGGCAATGTGCGGGGGCCAGATGGGAGGCCCAGATGTGCAGGGAGCCAAATCAAGCCTGTCAAAAGGAGGCCCAGGCCTGTAAGTTAAAGCCCTTCAGCTAGGAAGGAAGTGGAGATGCATTTGGTCAGCAGCAGTGTCCTCTGGCAGCTCAGAGGTAGGGACTCTCAGAAGAAGGCAGGGGGCCATGATCCCCTACAATGGCAGACTGCTGAGATGGCCCAGGACAGAAGAGGTGGGGTAGGTAGCTGCATGGCCAGAGACAAAAGGGGACATGTATAAGAACTGGAAGGGTTAGAGGAGGCTGAAGGAAGGAAGACAGGGAAGGGAGAGAAGGGAGGAAGAAGCTGTTGGGTAGAATCGCCTGAGTCACTGCTTGGCCAGCTGGGTAAGCAGGGGATGAAGTCCAATTTGCACAGTGTTTTGAAGCTGTATTTCCAAGGCAAGACTAGGTTCTGTCCAGAAGAGGAGCCTATTGCTAATTTATACACAGGCTTCCCATGCACTGGTCAGTCCTAGATGGAAGGGTAGACGGAAGGAAGAGGAGGAACACATGCAGCATCTCTGTCCCTCTACTCTGCACCTGGCTAGGTTGCCCCTTTGTCTCATGATAGACATGTGAACATATCCTTCCTGCCAACTCCATTCCCCCCAGGCCATGCGAACCCCACCTGTGTCCTGAAGCCAACTGCAGGCAGACTTGCCAAGCATGCATGTCTCCCAGTGCGAGCTTCTAAACCTATAGAGAAGCCTGAAGTTTAATCTACAAGCTGAGTCCTGCCTGTGTGTGGCTGTGATGCTTGGTTGCTATTGGTCAGTGGCCCTTTTGGTGGCCTCCTTCTGCCACCTAGGCTTCTCTGTGCTCAGGCTCAGCTATTCTGTTTCGTTTTGTTTGTTTTATGGTTTTGTTTGGGGGTTTTATGTTTTTTTTCTTCTGGTACCGGGATCAAACTCAGGACCTTGCTCTTACGAGGCAGGTGCTATGCCACTGAAGTAAATCCCTAGCTCTAAGCTCAGCTATTCTGACTCCTCCTTCATAGTCTTGAGTGCAAGAGGCTGAATGTTCTTCCTTTGTTACCCTTTAAATTCTTGGTGTTGATAAAGAACTCAATGGTGCCCATCAGATCCCACACCAGGCAACTGTGAGCAGTGACCTGAACAATATCCACTGAATATTGCTCTTATAAATCCACCATCCAGTCCCCTGACATCTGTGATCAGAGTGCTTGTCTTCCTTGGGGGACCCTGCTTCCTCCACCCTTGCTCCATGGGACTCTGGTGCCCTGGCCGCGCCTGTGGTCTCCATGGGTGAGACCTGTTCCTTCAGGATGCAGTGATTGGTCCATGGCCCACACGCTTCAGTGAGAGCAACTCTGTGACTTTGCTGCAACTCCCAGGAAAGAGGCTTTCTTCTGGTAGTGACAGTGAGGAGCACACAATCCAAAAGAACTTGCCACTGCGGGTGAGAATTTTATCACAAAGGAGAGAGACTCTAGCCCCAGTAACAGAGCCACTTCCGATAAAGACACAATCAAGACACAGAAAAACCAGTATGTCCACCTGGAGCCAGCTGTGCCAGAAGCTGTCACCTTTCTATTCACGTGAGCCAGCACATTCCCTTCCTGGATGGAGACCACTTCATTTGAGTTCCTGGTGTATGTCATCAAAAGATCCCTAAACAATAAGCAAAGTGTCTCAAGCCTAGTTCTTTGTTAACCTTCACTGAATCACAGAAGAAGGAGGCTTTGAATTGTAAGTTAGAAGACCTGAGATTCTAGTTGTTTGGTAAAACAGGTAGATGATCCTGGAACACACATTTCCCTTGACCAGGCCTACTGTCTATATGTAAAATGTGAAGTTTTCTTATTTGGTTAAGATTTTTTAACATACAAAATGTTTTCCTTAAATTTTTGTGCAGAGCAGTGAGTCCTTTGCATAGTGAAGAGGGCTGCACAGCTATGGCTGTATCCCTTATTGCTCAGCCATGCCTGCAGTCTCCAGACCTCTCCAACTGCAGGCACGGCAGCCCAGCCCATTATGCAAGCTGAAGGGCTACAAGAGAGAGACGACCACAGGAACAAGATGTCCCCACCCCTTGGCATCCTTTGGCCCAGATCCCAGGGGGCCTTGACAAGTCTGTCACATCACTGAATGCCAATGTCCCCACTGTAGGAGGAGGATAGTTATCTTCGCTCTTTACAGCCAGAAGCTGCCAACTGCTTTCTGAGTATCATACAACAGCCCTTTGAGTTAGGGCCTATTCTTATCCTCATTTTGCAGAAGAGAAAACCAAGACTCGGTGAGGTTAAGATTCATACTTAAAGTCAACTTCTGAGTTAGGACTGGAAACCAGGTCCCTGTGATGCAGAGCACTGGTACCTGCACGAGCCACAGACCCAGCGCAGCCTATGACTGACACTTACAGTGCATCCAAGCTGCTCCCCACAGCTCCAGTGAAGAGGACAGCTCAGTCACATCATCCTTAAGACATTCATCCTATGGATGCTCTGCACAAAGACAACACTAACAAGGGATATCAGAGATTTACAAGGAACAGTTAGCTAGAAAACACAGAAAAAGAAATCAGAATTTTGTGTCCTTGTGATGAAAATATTATAGAGCTGTTCGGTCCAGTCCAGCACCCTTGTGAGGCTCAGATGACTGAGGAACGGAAATGTTTAAATTCAATTAATTTCAGTTATTTTAAATGTAAAAAGCCATATATAATGGCTAGCATATTCCATAGCATGAGACTAGACACTACTGACTGAAAGGAAGATGGAAGGTATTTGTAAAAGAAATATACCCAGAGTAAGGCTGATTTGTTTTCAAATCCTGATTGGCTGTTGACTGGCATTTGACCTTAGCAGGTGATTTCAAATGATAGCAACAAAAACCTCTCTTTCATAAGATAGGCGCGAGATCATCCATATATAGATCCAACAATATGGAGCACCTCCCATATCTGAGCCCTATGCTGAGTAACTCGGAACGTGGCAGTGGTCAGGACAGAAGAGACTTCAACCCCAGAGAAAGCTCCAGCACCACATGCTTGTCTGTAAATGCAAATAATGCACAGAAGGCAGGGAACACAGAGCCCAGCACCTCTCGAATGCTCGAGCAATTCAGGTTCAGTTCAAGGAGCAGACGTTTTCTGGAAGAGACTTGGCAATGTCTCCAGAGCATTTTGTACGAACTCAGGAAAGTTGGGAGGGTTATGCAAATTGGCCTGTTGAATAAAGAATATTCCTAGTAAAATCATTATGCACAATGGTTCCCCCTCTGCATAAGGTGGCAAAAATTATCTCCCCGGTGCCAATTATGTGCTTGTTAGCACTGACATTCTCAGAGTCATTACACCGAATGGGTGCCGTTTATGTAAGATCGACACTGGCTTCTATTGTAATTTTTTCTCTGTTTACAACCCAGTATAATAAATGTCATTTTTTCAAATGTTAAGGTATTTGGTATTTAATCTATCATTAAGGCTCGGGATATGTTTCCCCCTAAAAGGCATTCACAGCCAAGCACTCTCAGGCGTCACAGAATGGAGTACATATTCAGGACTGCATGATCGGGTGGGTCAGCAGACAGGAATTCCATATCTGCCATGATGTCCTTGAACATGGAGCTTCCCTGCCTGAGCCTAATTGGGCCATGTCTGTGTGATCAGATCCGGAAATTTCCAAGGTCCTTTTGCAGGCTTGATTTGCTATAATCCTGTTGGGAAACTCAGCTTTTGTTGTTGATTAAAATCACATTAATAGTATATTTTTAAAAAACAGACAAGTGAAACAAAATGTAGAGGGGTGGGGAGAAGATATTACAAACTTTGAGGAAATGAGTTGTGGAATAAATTGTTTTGAAACTTTGAATCACTACATGGGGAATAATTAAGATGAATTTTGACCATCACACCATATATAAAAAGCAAGTCCAGATAGATTAAATACCTAAATGTGAAAATTAGAAAGAACATAGAAAAAGATATTTTTGTGATCTTAAATGGAGCCATCAGGATTTCTTGCAAAAAACTAAATATCAGAAATCATATCAGGATTTGCTTATGTCATACTTGAGATATTTGTCCCATGGACTCCCTACACAAAGAGCACAATGCTAAAAAGTGAAACAAGAGATTTGTCAAGAATAGCTATCTAGAAAGCATAGCGAAACAAACACCTAGAAAATCTGAGAGTGAAATGAAAAACATATTAGTAAACAATTCACAGAGAGAGAAAGAAAATTACTAGTAAGGATAGAAAGATTTGTTCAAAATTACTAGGGGTGAGTGACATTTAAATCCAAATAACCATGAATTAACACTGATCCCCATTTGACTAGTGGAAGTTAGAGAGAAAGGTAGCATTGGATCTTGGCAAAAACATGGTGTCAAAGGAATTCCCATGTACAGCCACAGAGAGTACGAACACCTCATCTGTCCAAGAATGCTCTGAAGAGACTTAGTGACATTCTGTATGCAGACACCCAGGAGCCCAGCACTGCTACCTATGGCCATGCCTTGGGGAAATCCTCACTGGGGGCACAAGAAGACATGCACCAGATGCTCACCGTATCCTGTCACATTCACATAGAGTTGGAGTCAGCCTTCACCAGGCCAGCAGGTGAACAATCCTTGGTGGGAGGCAAAGTAGGAAATACGATGCAACTGTCAGAAGAAACCACAAGATCTGTAGGCAGCAATGCAGGCAGATCTCAAACACCATGCTAAGCAACAGGAGTGCAAGCCAAAGGAGACCCAGAAACCATTTCTGCAATTTACAAAAGTGTACATGCCATGTACATGCTTTCCAAGGGTGTAGTTGGTCTGGCCTGGCTTTCCATGTCCACACATTCAAACAAGTGTGGATCAAAACTCTTTGGGAAAGGTAAATCGTGTCTGTACTGAACATGTACAGACTTTGTTGTCCTTATTCCCTACACAATATAGTATAACAACTGGTTACATGGCACTTAGAGCGTTAAGCATTAAAAATAATCTCATTACGATTTAGAGCATACAGGAAGACACGTATAGGCTGTATACAAATACTAAGCCATTGCAGATAAGGAGCATCCATAGATTTCAGTGTGCTTGGTAGTTTTGAAACCCACACCCCACAGATGCCAGGGGATGACTATATACACAAATGGCCAGAGTGGGTTGAAGGACATAAGAACCATGATGAGTGCCAATGTGGGCTGAGGAAGCAGGTTAAGAAGGAAGGTGGGACGTGGAGATGATTTAAAACCAGAGTCCTGCAGAGAATGTCTACTCGGTGCTGTGCACATGAACCCTCCTCTCTAGAAAGAAAGAAAAAAATAAACCAGGCATGATGCTATGGCAGAAGAGATATAGATTGGAGATGATAGGTGGTAGATAGATCCAATCTATCACTTAAATCTGCATAACAAATCAATAACATCAGCCTCACTATTAGAGTATAAAACCTGGAAACTGAGGCTGAGTTACACAAATCAGTTGCTTGAGCTCACCAAGCACAGAAGTAGCTGAATGGGACTTGAACCTGGTGTTTGCTGTGCCAAAGGCAGTACAGGGAAACTGCTCTGCTCCATTCGGGCTGGCCTCTGCTACTCCCGTCCTGCTCCCTCCCTGTAAACTCCTTTCTGCCATTTGGACCTGAGCACATTTCAGAACTAGGCCTGCATCTCCAAGGTGAGGACCACATCAGATGTATCCCTATGTACCCAGCCCCCGTGAGTCCAGAACGACCCCAGCCATGAGTCTGGGGTGAAGGAAAGGATATTTGTTTGCCTGCTGTACCGTAGCACAAGGCATCCTGTGACCTCATCTACCAATAAGGAGAGGTTCTTGTTCACACCCATTAGAATGACTTCTATTAAAAATGACAGAAAATAACATGTGGTCACACCAATGTGGAGAACCTGCAATTCTGTGGCACTATTGGTGGAAGTGTAAAATGGCTCAGTTGCTATGGAAAAATTTGTGGAAGTTCCTCAAACAAACATAGAATTACTCCATGTTCCAGTCACTTTACTTCTGGATATATTTCCAAAATACCCAAAACAGAATACAGTATAGCAAAGAGATATTTGCACACCCACATTTGTAACGATATTACTCACATTAGCCAGGTGAAAGCTGCCCAAGTGTCCATCATTGGTTGGATGTATCAGCAAGATGTTGCACATCCATACAATAGAATGCTGTTTAGCCTTTTAAAGGAACAAAAATTCTCACGCATGATACAACATGGATAAGCCTTGAGAGCATCATGCTAAGTAAAATAAACATGTCACTACAAGACAAGTACTGTGCGACCACACTTACATGGGGCATCTAGAGTGATCAAATTCATGAAGTCAGAAAGTAGACTGGTGGGAGACTGGGGAGCGGCAGAGGAGAAGTTGCTCATCAGTAAGAGTTCCAACTTTGTACAATAAAGCATCCTGGAGTGAGTAGCACAAAAATTTGAATACAGTGAACACTATTGAACCATAAACTTAAAAATGGTTAAGATGGGAGATTTTATGTTTTACCACAATTAAAAATAAGTAATTTACATTAATATATTTTATTTATATGTGTGTATGCACATGCATAAATAAATGTATATATGTACATATCTACTACATGCATATTACATGTGTGTATTAGTATATACAGTATTATATCTATATATGTATATGTGCATGTGTATGTGTGTATATTTTAGAAATTTATATAACTGATGTTCTAGAAGCTTCCATGCAGAATATAGCATAATCAGAGTGTGGTAGTGAAACCTTAGAAAAGATATATTCCTTCCTAGATAGATTTGCTGTCAAACTTTCCACTCTGGCCAATACCCAATACATCTCAAACTTCTACCCTTCACCTGGTTCTAGAAATTAGTTTGGCTAAATGGCCATGAGAGTTTGTGATTGAAAGAACCCTGGTCACTTCTGGCATCATATGAGTATCTGACCACATCCTTTCCTGTTGGGCCCTCAAGAGCCAAGAATCGGATCTGCTTTTACTCTTTGATTTATCCCTAGGGGCTGCCACATGAAGAGTGCTCAATAAACATTAGGTGAGTGACATAAAAATGAGCACATTATATTTTCCTAATCTGGAAAAACAGTTATTTTTATTAAAAAATTTAAAAATCTACTAAAGAAGAACAAAAAGGGAAAGGCATTGACCTGACTCCTGCCTTTAAAATTACAAGAGGCCTCCTTCTTTCTTGTTCTTTCTCCTCCTTTGACATCATTACCCAAGTAGGAGTCCATCAGATAGGAGTCAGATAAGTTCTGAACTCACTGGGAGAAATTGGGCTTATTGACCTTGCTTTCTGCCCATTTCCATGTGCTAAGAGCCTGTTGAGTGCGGAAACTGTGCTGAGCCAAGTGAAATCCTTTCCCCAAGGTCTCAGAGCTCTAGTCTACAGATCTAGCCCATGAATTCAGTTCAAAGACTGCTGATCCACAGCCTCCATGCAGATGACATGATCCAGACTGCAAAGCACCCTTGCACCTTTGTTGATGACCGTAACAAACCCCATGGTGCATCTGGCTCTGCAAGTGGCCATCTGTCCCCAGCTTGGCTCATGATAGCTGTCCTCGGATCAGGACAAAATAACCCCAACAGCCGGATCCTGAATCACTCTCCCTCAGCCTCCCAAATGTGCCACTTGCCCAGCCAAGAACAGGCTGGCCCCATAACTCCTCACTCACGAGCACTCCTGCTGCAATCCTGCCAGATCCCACAGCTCAAGTGTGGGGAGCCATTGTCATTAGTGAAATGAGCACTTTCTCATTGGGGTATTCCTCTCAATCCAGAGAAATCCTCATGCTCTAAGAGGAAGGAAACAGACAGTTGGCAAGATTGCCATGGGTATTCCCAATTTCAGATGAGCACACACAGCTTAGGAGAATTGTGGAGAACTGAGCTGGTGCTAATTCTTTTAGTTGTTCCAGGAGAGAAAGGCCAATATATTTGATAAGGCTCAGCTTGAATTTCAGATCAAGGGAAAGGGTAGCACCCTCAAGGTTTCTGATGGGTAAAATTTCCTATCTTTTCAGTGTCTTGCACTCTTGGAATTGGGGTGTGGACAGCAGTTCCAACACTGCGTGATCCTTTCACCCACTGACAAGGCACCTCATGCCAAACCCTGGCTAAGCTCTGAGCTAAGTGCTGGGAACACAATGGACTGTGCACAGGACCCTCTCCAAGGAGGTAAGACCCAGCAATGCTATGATCTCATGATCCCATATTCAGAGCAACAGAGCTTGGAGGGAAAGATTCCTCCAGCTGGAAGGTTGATGGCCCATGACATCTTTTTGTCAGAGGCTTCATTTGAGATTTGGCTTTCTAGTATGATTGGTAGGCATGCAAAGGTCTCAGCAAAGGATTCATCATTCTTAATAACTGGAATCCAACTTCTCCCCATCTGCACAGTCACTCCTCTGCCCAATCTGTGGTCTCTCACCTGGGATGCCTGTTGGGTTCCCTCACTGGTTCTGTCCACATTTTCTCCTCCAATCCCTGTGTAACATTTGAATTCTAAAATTCAAATCAAGTCTTGCCATTCCCTTGTTTAACACCCTCTCGTGGCTCCCCAATCCCTTCAAAACAAGACATTCATCTTACTGCAACCAGCAAAGCCCTGCACAATCTGATCCCATCTACCCTCCCCTGGCAATCTCTGCCATGCAGTTTACACTCAGTGTCCACCAGGGTGCTTGGAGCTCCCAGCACACACAGTGCTGGGCCTCACCTTCGTGTTTCTATGGACAGCTTCACTCCTGCCTGGATTGTCATCCTCACACCCCCAACAGTGTCCCAACTCATCCTCCAGATCTTGCATTGACTCCATCTTCTGAATAAAGCATTGTATACCCACGGCCACTGGGCTGGGGCACAGAACTGACAGCCAGACTTCACAATAACCCACAGATTGGTTGGGATTCTGTGTGGTCCAAGGCCCCAACTCCTGGAAAGGATGCAGTTCTTTTGTGATGACCTGGGATTGGAACAGAGAGAGGGAAGGATGCTGCTGCTCACCTCATCCTGTTCTGCAAAAGTACAGATGGGAAGATAGAGGAGGAAACTTTGCCACACTGACACAGGATGCAGGAGCAGGGTCTGTGATGGAGGAGACTTGTGTGGTCAGCAACCAGGGCAGTGATTTTTTCCTTCCAACAGTCCTGGGCTAGCAGGGGGGTCCCAGGTTCAGGGTGGACCCCAGCCTCTGAATATTTTCCCAGCTCTCTCAGTGATTCTGTAGTCCACCTGGAAAGGAACAGACACTGAGCCAGGCTGTGGATAGCAGAGGTGAGTCCTGCCAAAGCAAGACCGGGGCTTGGACAGAAACAGACTCTGCCTGTCCTGAATAACCCCTTCTTCGCTCACAGGCCAAATGTTTGCTTTGCATTTCACTTTTTAGGATGAAAAAGACTACAAAGGCTGGGGTTAAGAGAAATTCAAAACACAAAAGGCAGGATTATGTAAGGTATGGAAAGGCCATGAATCAAGCATGCAACATATTTAATTCTGATTCAGCTGTATGACTTTAGGTAGCTTGGATGTCTGCTCTGGGCTTGTTTTTGATTCTGTATAACGGACAGATAGACAATTGATTTATTCATCCATTCAGCAAGTATTTGTTGAGTGCATTTGTACCTAAATGTCTCTTTAAAGCCTCATGAGGTCATAGGTGGGGCTTTTTTAAGGGTGGCTTGATCTAGAGTGTGTGATGCTAAAATTGATCTAAGGTGTAATATTAGACTCAAGAACACTAAGATTAAGGATGTGAGTGCTACCCACCCTAAATAGCCTAATCAGATATAAGGAAGAGAAAGAGCTATGATAGTGCCTTGTTTGCTTTGCTACCTTTTGTCCACCATAACCTTTTTCTTCTGCAATACTGGTCAACTTTGCCACTCTACCTTGGAGCCAGCCAATTATAGACTGAAACCTTTATAAACTGTGAGCTAAATAAACTTTTCCCATTTTAATTTGGGGTGCCAGATATTTTGTTTCAGCAATAAGAAAAAAGTAACTAAGACAAAATTTTGTGCCAGGAGTGGGGTCATTGCTATAACTATACTTGACCATGTGGTTTAAAAGCCTTTAGTGATGGTTTACAAAAAGAATTTTAAAATCTTTAAAGATGCCAGCTAAAATAAATAGATCCAAAACACCTTAAGACTATACTGATGATAGATTCTGGTCAGATCTCAGAAGACCAGATACTGACAAAAAATGGTGCCGATAAAGACCAGGGTTGAAAAGTTTCTATGAGAGAGAGAGAGAGAGGAACTACATTGGCTGTTAGAACCCAGACAATGTGTGTGATGGCTTGGCAAAAAGTTTGGCTACATTTTGTTTGTGTGGAGACTTTGCCTGAGACTAAAATTAAGGGTGGCAGACTAATTAATCTCACAAAAAAAATTCAAGACAGTCTAATGTTGAGGCCATGACATGGCTACTGTTGGAGGCTTTTAGCCAGATTTATGTTAAAAATCAAGAGCAAAGAGCTCTAGTAAAGCTCTATAGACTACAAAGATAGAGCAAAAGAGATCTTGATTGTTCAAAAAAAAAATTTAAAACTGGCCTGAGAGCACCACAAAAAACAAGAATCAACTCTGTACAGCCTCAAAATTATAAAAATAAAAGACTTTGCTCTTTAAAAAAATGCTCTGAGCACCATGTTCCAAACTGGCAATGACCTAAAATAGTTCTTCCTCAAAATTTAATTCATAGACACTCAACAGGCAATATGCCCCCCAGAGGGGAGTGTGTAAAGCTATGCATGTAAAGCCAAAGGTATGGGAGAGACCCCAAAAGATTAGAAAAGCCAAGAACATAGATTGTCCAAGAAAAACTGGGAGGAGTGAAAAAAGTCACCCAAAACAACAACAACAACAAAAAAAAAGCCATGAGAGCTACAACCATTGAAAGTACCATAGGAGCAGAGCCACCCTAGCCCTTTAGAGTTCACAATTTGCTGCAGAGTGCTAGGGATGCTAAAAGTAAAACTGTGAGATTTAATGTTTACTCTGCTGAATTTTGGTCTTACTTTGTTCCCATTCCCTGCTATCCTCTTGTTTATAATTTTTAAAACAAAAATGTCTACTTTGTGCCATTAAATGTTACAAATGTTTAACTTTCTTTTCATTTATACAGGGCCTTATAGCTAAGAGTTTGCCTTAAATCTCAAAAGACATTTTAGACCTAGACTTTTTATCAATGCTGAAACTGTTAAGATTTTGGCAACTCTTAGAGATGAAATAAACGCCTTTTACACAGAGAGATACACATAAGTCTTTGGGAGGTCAAGGGAATGTTATGGCTTGTGTCTAAATGTGCCCCCAAAGCCTCATGAGATCGTAGCTGGGGCTTTTTCAGAAGTGGCTATATCTAGAGTGTGTGATGCTAAAATTGATTCATGCTATAATACTAGGCTGAAGGACACTAAGATTAAGGGTGTGAGTGCTATCCACCTTAAATAGCTTAGATAAGATATAAGGGAGGGAAAGAACTGTGGTCATCTCTTGCTTGCTTTGCTGCCTTCTGCCTGCCATGGACTGTTTCTTCTCTGGGAAGCCTGTCTGCCATACCACTGTGCCTTAGAGCCAGCCAACTATAGACTGAAACCTCTACAAACCTTTTTCCCTTTAACTTTGAATGTCAAATATTTTGACTCAACAATGAGAAAGAAGTAACTGAGACAATGGCCAAGGCCAGGTTGCTGTTCTTAAGGAGTCTATAACTTGAAGAATGAGGTAGATAGTGACCAGGGGAAGAAATATTCAAACAGTGAGCCATAGGGAAGAGGTAGGGCCTGAAGCTGGGTGACAAAAGCCAGAACTTGGAGGATTTTATTCCTGAGATCTGTGAAGTTCTCTCACACATCACACCTGTACTTCCTTTGCCCCTGCATTAACAAAGGAGTTTAGTGCTCAAACCACTGGGCTCCAGGGGGAGATGCTGCCCCAGCCCAAAGCTCAGAATGCAAGATGTCGCCTCCATTCATGGAGCCTCACAGCCCTCCCAGGCATCCCAGCTCTTTCCATCCCTCCCTCCACTGGATCCTGAACTCCACAGTCCCCGCTTCCTCCCATTTTTCTCTCTGCACTTCTTGCCTTTCATTTCTGACCAAACTTCTGATGACGGGAACACTGATAAATTAATGATTGTAATTAATAAAAATTGACTCTGTGCTAATAAATTATTATGAAATGGCCTGTCAGGGTTTTTAATGAAATGCAAAAAGCTGCAGTAATGAGATGAGTGTGTGCACTTTTTCAGTCAAGACATGAGGAAATACATCCATGGGGTGCTCAGGGGTCTACAAGGAAAGAATCTGGAAGAAGAAAAGCAGGATTGGATCAGTGTTCTGAGGGGATCGGAGGAACTCCCCTTTTGTGAGTAGCTACTAGTTAAGATTCTTAGCCTATATTATTTTACATTGTCTTATCAACCCTCTGTCTTTTCCAGACAGGAAGCTGAGGCCCAGAAAAGGTAAGAAACTGCCCTATGTCCACAGCAATTACATTGTAGATATGAGACTATACCTAGATATTTTGGATTCTAGGCCTTGCTCTCCCAAGCTCTTAACCACTCAATGATGCCACCTTTCAAAAACTCAGTACTTATAAACCAAAACTATGAGTTCAAAATCTGATCCAGTCATTTGGCATTGTAGCTGGGTCAGGCTGCTTAACTCTGAGCCTCAGTTTACCCGTCTTCAACAAAGATAGCAATATCTCTTTTGTGTGCTTTTGTGCATGCACAATGTAAGAGGGAAGTGAGACAGTGTAATGTGCACACAAGCAATTCTATGAGCATCTTTCCTCTCCTTCTCCAAGAGTTTGACATTAGGAGTGCTAATGGTACCATCTTTGTAAGCAAAGGGGTGCGATGCTGTGGAGGGGAGGCTTGGCAGTACCCTCACTCCTGTCCTATCCCAGCTCCATGGAGTGTCTAATATTACAAGGTTGTCCCAGTTCTTCGTAAACTATAGCTATGAATGTAAAACAACTGATTTTTACAACAGAAGTGTTTAACCCTGCACCAATTAAAAGTACCTGTTATTAAAAAAGGTAATTATGCTGTAATTAGTTTGACACAAGACATTAAGCAGATTATTATCAAAGCCAGGGAAATAGTAACTTCAAAGCAATTTCCCCTCTTGAAAGATGCATTTACATGCCGCCATCAGAGCAAGATCCTTACTCCAGGCACTTTTTAATGTGGTGCGTAACTCTGGAGCAGCTTGGAGCTTCATGAGGGGAATGCCTGCCTTACAAATGAACTTGGTGCCTGGACCACAGGAATTCTTTTCTGGAAACTCACCTTCTGGGCCAGGGACTGGCTGGGCATCACTCCCCTGTTCCAAAGCAAATATAGGCAGAGGCTACTAACAGGACCAGGAGGAGGGCTAAAGAAGGTGTTCTCAGCACCTGTATGAAACAGTACCATGCTCAGATTTCTCAAAATCCTCTTTTGGATTCCCCAGAGGGATAATGAGACACCATTTGCAAGGAACAGAAACAGGTTACTAACCAACTATGTAGCAAAGGGGAGGGAATTGAGGGTCTCCCTTCCAACTAATGAGAGCAAAAGCACTTTCTTAGCAACTTTGTTATTCAAAATATATATCAAGTCAAGTCATGGTTATTTCTCCTACCCAATCTTTCAGGAGCTGGATCCTTCCAGAGACTCTCTCATTATCTCCCTGCACTCTCTCTTCTATGACCTTTCCCCACTTCTGTTTCCTTATATTTGTTTTAAGTTAATACATAATAATTGTACATAAGTGTGAGATATAGTGTGATGCCTTGGTACATGGATACAACGTGTGCTGGGAAAACTGGATATTCTTATGTAGACAATGAAAATAGATCCTTGTCTCTAGCCATATAAAAAAGTCAATTCACAATAGTTGAAAGACCTAAATATCAGACCTGAAACTATAAAACTACCAGAATAAAACATAAGAGAAACAACTTTTTTTTTTTTTTGGTTAAAACTTCAGAAGCACAGGCAACAAAAACAAAACCAAGAAGATCCAGCACAGCACAGGAAACAGAGAGAAGAGACAAGACAGAAGGAGAGAAAGTACCTGCAAACTCTCTTCCTTTTCTTCACCTGTTGGATTCCTGGGGCAGGCAGGAGTCGGGAGCGAACCAGCTGTCTGCCCCGCCGTGTCCTGTGCCCTGATGCGTCAGCACCATGGCCAGCAACAAAACACAGGATTCTTTCTTCCTCAAGCTGCCCAGGGACTGAGCTCCAATCTCCACCTCTCACCAGGTGTATGGCCTTGGGTGACTTATGCAACCTTTCTCTGCCTCAGTTTCCTCTCTCTCTCAAAACAAGAACCTAACCTCCAGAGCTATTGTGAAGAATTTATGTCAAGTGCTCAACAGGGAGCCTGGCACATGGCAAAGTCCCAGTGCCTGAGAACTATTACTACTATCAGCTTCCATCTCCTAACTACTGTCCTGTGTGCCCACATCAGCTATGGAGCTCGGCTTCCCAAAAGACAAGGGAAAATATATTCGTGTGAGCCAGGCAAAGGTGAAAGACCAGATAGCTCAAGAAGTGAATTAGATCCGTTCCTTTCTGCAGCCATACAAATAACACCTATTTTATTTTGCTACCAAGACTCAAATCTCCTTTCCCCCTTAGTACACTTGAATAGTATTTATTATTATATTTGTCACTTATTGACCATTTTCATTTTGTCAAGCACAACACTAAAGATGTTGTATCAACTGTTTCATTCAGAAATGTCAGCCACTCTATAAAGCAGGTGATATTATATAATATTACATAAACTTTACCCATTTAGCAGATGAGGAAACTAAAGGCAAAGAAGGGAAATAACACACACTGACACCCACATGGTAAGAGGCAGAGCTCAGATTTAAACCCATTCCTCTGTATATCTAGACTTTACCCAGGATGCTTTGCTGCTCTCATGGATCACACAGTCTGGTGAGGACAGAGGCAAGTAACTGGAAGTTAGCTGTGAGCACTGGGTACATCATAGTGTGTCCTCTCCATGCTCCCCCTGCCTGTTTGGTTTCCACATCTTTCAGTGCAGGTGTTTAGAGGTCTTCTTGAAGGACCCATTAATATACCTGATGCTGCCAAAGGAGCATCTTTGGTCCTGGGGTCTCCCCTCTCATTGGATGTCACCCTGAGGCCCCCACTTTTGTTCTCAAGGCCCTCTGAACCTCTTGCTTTCCCTCCAAGGCTCTGGAATCTGGGGAGAGCTAGAGGAGCTGCTCCTGGCAGCAGAGCCTCCAGCCCATCCTGCCATTGCCATGGCAACAATGCCAGCATCAATCTTCTTCAAGCCCCTCTTCCCAGCTCTCCCTCTCTCCCTCTCCCATCATATCTGTGCCTGCTGTGTGCTCCAGCAGCAGGATGCCTGACCTGGAACCAGGATCATGCTATGGGGCAGGAAGAAAGAGCAGGAACAGAGCAAAGTTCAGGATGGGGCTGAGTCAGGCTCACCTGGGGGCTCGGAGGGGTCCTGGGTCGACCATCCACCCCAGCAAACTCTCTCTCTCTCTCTCTCTCTCTCTCTCTCTCTCTCTCCTCCTCCTCC
>NW_004624747.1:3212866-3381230 GCF_000247695.1 Heterocephalus glaber | reverse complement strand
TCCTCCTCCTCCTCTCCTCTCCTCTCCTCTCTTCTTCGCTTCTCTTTCTGGGTGCATATGTCACATCAGTTGTGATGTTAAATTTTTTTTTATCCATCACACCCGTCAGGTTTAGCATAAGTATCACTTCCTTAGGGAGTTTTTTATGATTATTCTCCCCAGCCCCAGCCCCTCCAGCACTGGTGGAATTAATAGTTCCCACATTTCCTCAGCCCTTCTGCATCGTGACAATTATCTTACCATGTAATTTGAATTAACATCCTGACTCTCATTTTGGCTTTGTAAGGTCAGTTGTATTGTTATCTAATATTCCCATTTATCAGATGGATAAACTAAGGGTCATAGAGGCTAAGCAAGTTGCCCACAAGCGAGAGGTCAGTCCACTCACCATTTGACCTCTCTCTTTGACTACAAAATTCAAGTCTTTACAGTGCCCAGGAGACCTCGGGAATCAACTTGATTAAGCAAACCAAGAGAGATTAATGTGGCTGGCAGTTGAATTGTCTCCAGTTCAGGAAGGAGCTGACATGGCCAAGGACACGGGCGGGGTGCCAGCAAGCCAAATTTGGCTGACTGGCCAGCCGCATCAGTTTACATTCTCTTCGTGCTCCCTTGACTTCAGCCAGCTGCCTGGAATACAGGTCATGGTCTTTGGAGAGAGAATCAAGTGAGATGATGGAGAGATTTGCTGCTCTGAAATCTTGGAAAGCCTCTTTCCAAGGAAGAGGTGTAGTAGAGCTACATTTACAGAACAGTACTCCAAGAGCCTGGGGTCATCTGCAGAAGGCCACCCACTCAGTCCTCACAGGAGGTCACAGCTCCTAGGATGCTTATAGATCACCCCTCCACCTACCCATCCTATACACTTGGAAACTGAGGCCCAGAGCAGGACAAGGACTAGTCCAAGGGCATCTGACCATTGATAAGAGGCAGATCCAGGACTTGAACCCAGGTGTACCTGAGTCCTTCATCTAGTCCCACATTAGAACAGGCAGAGACTGAGCCAGAAGGCCCTGGCATTGTCCTTCACCCATCACATCCATGGAGAAGAACCCATATTGCTGGCCAGTGGCAACAATAAATGATTGGTGCACATCATTTCCATTTTCAACACATTGCAAAAAAAAGGATGACTGTTAAATTGGATGAAGAAATAAGGACCCATATTAGTTTGCCTTGGCTGCTGTAATAAAATACCATAGACTTAGTGACTTAAAAGTCCTATTATACTACAGCTTATTAAATACCCCAAGCTCATTATATTATAGTCCTGGAGATCTGAAGTCCAAAATGAGTCTCACTGGGATAAAAAGAATTCCATCTGGAGACTGTGGGAAAAATCAGCTGCCTGTCCTTCCCCCCTTCCAGAGGCTGCCTTCTCCCTAGAGAAGAGGAGGGCTCATGGCCCTCTAGTCTGTCTTCAAAACTAGCCAGGTGGAGCTAACCTCTCACTCCCACCTTTCTGGCTTTCTCTATTCTGCCTCTCTCTTTCACTTTTAAGGGCCCTACTAGATATATTGGGCCATGCATATAATCCAGGATAATCTCCCTGTTTGAAGCTCAATTGCTTTGCAGGCTTTATTCCACCTGCAAGCTTAGTTTCCCTTTGGCACAAAACCTAACATACTTATGGTTCCACAGGATGATGGAAATGAGCTTCCCATCTTCCATGGAGTCACTAAAGGGGGAACTCAGGTACTGGGCATCCAAACAGGCCATCTGACTGGGGTGAGATGGGAGTTAAACATGCTTCTGCTGGGTGTTGGGAAATCGGACTCTCCAATCCACTTCATCTCCTGATCTTACCATTTCATGTACATCCTGCTTCCTCCACATTGAGATATATGTACCCTGATCCTGGTCCTGCTGGGTCTCTCATGCTCCTGAAGTTTCCTATGGCTTTTGCTGTATGACTTCTGACTGATGAACTGGGCTTATCTTCCAGGTCTCATCTGTGATGCCATTGGAACTTGGCTCCTTTTAACCCGATCCTCCCTTCCCTCTCATTCAAAAGCCGCTGGTTAGCTACGTAGATGTTTCAAGCAACATCAATCCCCACTTGGGCTAAGAAACATTGTCATTACATTGAAAATTTCTGATGTGATTCTAAAAGAGGAATTCTTTAAACGTAATTTTTTGGCTAGTATCCATGTTAGACTCAGAAAATGTTAAGTTACGTGCTGCCTGACAAGACGCATACAACCTACTCCCGTCTCAGAATGGTTCTAAAATTAGAGCAAACGCTGTGTTAACCACCACAGTTAAATCCAAATGATGGATTCCTCTAATGAAGCCAATTCTAAAATGTTTCCAAGGCTGGCAGTCAAAAAACTCACTCTCCATTTGTACTATTATGATCCTTGTAATTGCTTGTCACAATTACATTGTGGCTACCCTTCACTCTGTAAGGCCAGAAGCACTGACCTCACTCAGAGTTACTTCCTGTTTCAGCCCCAAGACCTGTAAACACTTCCTGTGAGGTTAGAAAACCCCAATTGCTGGAATAACAGCACATTTAAGTGGCAGATATCTCCACTGTTTAACTGGTGACTTACTTCCACTCACAGATGGATTAAGGACTTCTGATCACTGAAATGCTACAAAAAAGTGAGACTTCCCTTGATTCAACAGCCGATAAATTCAAATAAATATCAGAAGTTCCATTCCAACGACAAGTCATAGAATACTCTTCATTTAGACTTCTGCTTGAGATCAGGACACCTACACTTCCTACCAGGTGCATGATTTGGAGCAAATTGCTTTCTTCCTCTGGAGTCATGAGATTTGCTGCCTGCGGACATTGGGGCAATTCAAGGAGATAATATAAGTACCACAAGCAGCACAAAGGAAGCTCCTGAGAAACGTTTTCTTCTTGGCCAAAGTGGAATACAGGGGAGTTTTCCTGTTCTGTTCCCACCTCCTCTGTGCTTACCTGAGGCTGCCTCCCTGAGATCCAGGAAGGAGCAAGTGGCAGAGGGAGCCAGTCACTAGAAGTTAGTGACTTGTCCCACACTGTGCCTTCAGCTCTCCTGCTAACCAGCTGTTTGACCTTGAGAAAATTGTTTCAACCTCTCTGAAACCCATTTTTCTATAACATGTGCAAAAAGTCCAGCCCCTCCCCGCAAGAATTGTGAGAAGCAAATGATTAGTGTGTTGAAACATTCTGAAAACCAGCACCAGCTCCCCCTTGAAGAAATGATGCGCAACCTGTACCAATGTCCGGGGCTGCCTTCTAGAGGCATCTTAAGAGAAGAGCCCTCAAAACATGGTACCCTGAACTTCTCCATGTTCCCCAAAGTCAACCCCATGTCAGCTCCACCCCTTCTGAAGTTCTACTTGGATGTCACTGCCTGTCACATTCCCAGTAAGGTTGGCCCTGCCCAAAGGCTAGAGTTAGCTGAGGGCAGGAGACAGACTCAAAATCCCAAAGCTCCATTTTAATCCTACCCCCCAGAGTCTTGAAATGTTCTGGGGCAATGGTTCTCAACTGGGGGTGATTTTGCTACCCAGGGTACACTGGGCAATGCCTGGAGATATTTTTCTTGTCCTGGGACATGGATATTCCTATGGGCATTTCTCAGGCTAGAGGCCAGGGACACTGCTGCCCAGGGTACAATGCACAGGACAGCGCCCTACAGCAGAGAGCAATCTAGCCCCTGGGTCAGTCCTGTGAGTTGGAGAAGCCCCTGGTTAGTATGTTGCGAGAGCTCCTCAGGGATTCTAATGAGGACTTGGGTTAATCAAATGCTCAGCAATTAGCCTTGGGGAATTAGAGACTTTTAGATGAAGCCTTCCTAATCAGCCAGCTGTTATTAAATCATCAATAGCTGTGGCCAAATTAAACCCAGAGTTAAGAGTGCTTCCAGCATTGACTTACCTGTTTGTCCTCGGGCCATCAGCCACTTGTCTTTCCAGGACCAAGAGTGGAAGCATTGTGTGTGGATAACTCTTCAGTTTTGTTTGCTTGTGGTTTGATTTTGTTTGTTTTGTTTTTTGCAGTTCTGGGGATTAAACCCAGAGCCTTCACAATGAGCTACATACCCAGTCTTTTTAAAAAAATTTTATTTTGAGACAAGTTCTCAGTAAGTTTCTAAGATGCCCAGCCTGACCTTGAACTTGCAGACCTCCTGCTTCCCAGAGTGCCAAGATTGCAGGTGTGCACCACCATGCCCAGCTAACTGTTCAGTGTTAAGACTGGGGGTCCTGAAACAACTGGGATGGCACCCTAGTTTCTGCCTCTTTCTTGTTTTCCACCACTATGCATGCGTGGGTCATTTATTGAACAGATATGCAATGCCAGGCCGATACAAACACTTTACCCTCCTTAGCTCATTTAACGCTCCAATATCTGTCTCCAAGAGACAGAGACAGATATTCAGATCTGCAATTCCCAAGGATCCAAGGGTTAAACGATGTGACCAGGGAAGCTGCCCAGTTAAGTATTAAAGTCAGAACTTGAAACCAGGTCCGCCAACTCCCTGGTCCTACCACCAGACCATGCTGCCAGTCTCTGATGAGGGATGGATACCCACCCCTGAGCTTCAGGGATGCACCCTCCCTGTCCTGAGACATCTCTGCTGTTTTCATTGATCACATCCCACGTCTTTTATTTCCAGGTCGAGGTCTAGTCAATTAAAAAGAAAAGAATGAGGCCCTCAAGATGACCTTCAGCCAAAACCAATTAACAAAGGCACCTCACATAACTGCAGTGCTGCAGACACCCAGGTAAAGAAAAGAGGAGGAAAGCAAGCCTCAGGCTCCATCCTAGCATCTACACATTGCATCTGTGCTCCATCAAGTACCCATTACCATCTCCATGAGACAGAGAGGGAAACTGAGGACAGAGGGGTGAATGCAAAGGCTATCTTGCTAGCAAACAGTGAATGTGGTGTTAGAATCCAGAGCTGTTTACTCCAATGCCCATGCTTTCAGTATTGTACTCTATACCATGAGAAGAAGCCTGATTTCTTGTTGATTTAACAGCCCAGTGTGGGCAAAGCACCCCTGACAAATCCCAGAAGATTGTCTCAGGGAGGTGTTGGTGTTAAGCAAACAGCATTACACTTGTCCTGGGCTTTGCAGCACTGTTTCAAATATTGACAAGGTCCATTAAGGAATTCTGAGAGCACAGGCTGCCTTAAGTAGAACAGGTCCTGAGTTCGGAACACCGAGCGTAGCGACAAACCCAAAGGTGTCCTGGCCTCCATGTGGCCCCGTGCTCCATCCATCCATATGTACGAAGGTGTGATCCCCTGCACATCTCCACCCTGCAGCCCTCCCCATGCCTGAAGAGGTGTGAACCCCGCTGGGCCCTGTGCATTTCTATGAAATGATATTTTATTAAATAAACAAACTAGAGCCTTTCTGGTAGATTTATGAACAGTTCCTCAAGTCATACTTGTTCGACCCACTGCGGATTTACGGCCCTGCATTAACCTGGTGAGCGCTCATAACGTTTACTAAGATAATGCTGGCAGGAGAGAGAAGGGATTTTTATAGCCGAGTAATAATTAGGAAATGCAGGCAGGACTGGGGCGCCTGTCTATTGGGTATGCAGAATGTGTGGTCTGCACAGCGATTGTGCTTTCCATCAGGTTCCATGGGCAGCTATTAATCCTGACCCTCTTCTACTGGGTTTCCCCTCCATGGCTTGTCTGGAGTCTGGTTCCTACTTTTAAAGACTTCTGTCATCAGTGTGACCAGGCAGCAATCTGAAAGAGCAGAAGGCACAGCTCCCTTGGGAACCCCTGGTGCCATCTTGCCCCACCTATCCAGATAGGGGGACCCAGAGTGCACGGTTAGGGCTTGGAGGGAGGTGGTTTCCCTTGGAAAGAGCTCGGTCCCGGGGTGGGGATTGCAGGCTCTCTTCCTCCTCGGAGTAGGAATGGTTGGTTCCTCAGATTCTGCCTTGCAAAGAATTTTGCTGGAGAAACAGAGAGAAATGTTAGTGGTATTGGAAGCTTAGGAGGAGGAGTCAGGGAAGAAGAGACTTGCAAAATGGTCAGAAGACATGAGGGAAATAAACAGCAGAGAGGAATTAGAAACAAGAACTACAAAAGCCAGGGTGTGCCTGTGATGCCAGCTACTCTGGAGGCTGAGCCAAGAGGATGGCAAGTTCAAGCCTAGCCTGGAGGATTTAGTGAGATCCTGCCTCAAAATAAAAAGGGCTGGGGATGTATGTGGCTCAGCAGTAGAGCACCCCTGGGTTGGATTCCCAGTATGGGAAAAAGTACAATACCCTGGCTGCAGAGAAGAGCCATGGGGGAGGGAGTTAAAGATGAGGTGCCTGGACCCAAGCAATTAAGTTCCAGACCCTTCAGGGAGGAGGACAGCGTTGTGCACATGAAATCCCCAGCGATGGTCACAACAGGCTTTGGCCGTGCAGACAGACCCCGCGAAGTGCTTTCTACCCCGACGGCCCAGGGCTTACAGGGCAGCTACAGACCGGCAGCAACAACCAGCAGCAAGGCCCCTGCTGGGAGCTTGTGGGACATTGCAGATGCTCAGGTCTTGCCCCAGAGCTGCTGGATCAGACCCAGCACTCCAAGATTCATAGGCAATCCACCTGAGCATTTGAGCCTCAGAAATGCTACCTTTCCCTGAGGTCCATAAAGGAGCCATTCATTGACTGCCTCATTTCACAAGGAAAGAAACTGGGGCTCAGGGTCCTGCCACCTGCCCCAGCACAAACAGAGCCAGGACCTAGCCAAGGCCATGGCTGTCTGTTTCCCCTACTTCTCACTCCCACATACAGCTACCAACGGGGGAAGGCAGGCCTCGCGGGCGGAGGCATGTGCCGGGGAGGTATTGTGGGCCGAGCTACAGTGAAAGATGGAGGAGGAGCGGGCACACTAGGGAAGCGGAGCAGTGAGTGGTTGTCACTTAGTCGCCCAGCCTTCCACAGCCAGCAGAGTGGGGCCGTCTTCCCGCCACCCCCACCTCTGCCCTCTCTGCCTTCCCTTTCCAGAGCCTCCTTGAGATTTGAAACTCAAACAAGAGGGTATGAATAATGTAGCACGGTTCTCCTCTCCTCTCCCTCAGTCCTCAGAGGGTGCACACGCCTCCTTGTCTGCCTCATTAGCAGCCGTTCAACCATTTGATTTCAGTAACAATGACTGTGTCTGCCTCGGAATTTTCATACCTATTTGCGTCACAGGAGTCAACACTGAATTTTTGAAACCACATGAAATTTTAATGGGGTGATCTGCATACTGCACACTCTGCAGGCCCGCCGCCCCAGCCCAGTCCCCACTCGGAGGACAGGCTCAGCTCAGCTCAGCTCAGCTCGGAAAATGGAAGAAGGCAGATGGTCACAGAAAAACTGGCGGGAGCCTCGCTGATTCCCAGCTTGAAGCCTGGACTGGAACAAGAGGTGACGGGGAAGCCCCCCAGAACAGAGAGAGAGGGGCCTTCTAAAGCTCCCTGTCCCCACCATGAGCAACTTCCAACGTCAGGTTAAGGGCTAAGGGCCACTCTGGGACTCTTAGGTCTGGGGTCAAGGTCCATCTTCACCATCTCTTGACTGTGTGACCTGGGTACATTGCTTCACCACTCTGAGCCTCAGTGTTCTCATCTATAAAATAAGAACTACAGCAACAGAGTTCTTATTGCAGGGATTAAATGAGGTAAAAACCTCAGCCCAGGGCCCAGGACATGATAGGCAAGTAATGCTTAGTAAATATTACTATTACTGTTTGCATTCATCTTTTACCCTACACACATAACTGGAACCATGTAGTTGGCAAATAACGCCCATACGCTTTGGTTTTTGTCATCTGGTCTTTGGATTTGGCCACAGACAGCCTAAGTGGATCCCAGTTTCACCTCGTATGAACTGTGTGGCTTCGAGGAAGTGACTTCATCTCCTTGAGCCTCAGTTTTTGCCCTATGCAATGGGGAGATGAATCTCACTTCTTAGAACTATTGTCAGGGTCCGGCAGGAAACGTCTACACTGCTCCTAGCATTACTGAGCCTCCCACAGAACGGACAGTGGACGAGGGAAGATGGCCTTGATTCTTAGCACACCTGTTTTCACATTTTAGCATCTCTAAATTCGGAATACATCTTGCCATCTGAGAGCATCTTAGGGACCATGAAGTATAACACTATTATTTCAATAGAGCACTTGTTCTTGGGCCAGGCGTGTGCTAAATAAGAGCTGCACGGCAGCGAGCTCATGCAATCCATACCACCATCCAGATGGCAGGAGGTGTTGTCCTAAACACGCTTTGAGGCTGGGGAAATGGAGCCTCTGAGAAGGGATTTGGCCTTCTCTGGGTTCTACAGCTGGTTGGGAGGGAGAGGTCTGCTCTGCCAGCTCTGCTCTGTCTCCCCATGCCATCTGAACAGCTAAGGCCAGGGAGGTGGAGCTATTTGTCCAGAGCAGTGTGATCAATAAACAGCAGAGCTGGGATTGGAACCCAAGTCGGTGGGACCACAATGCCCAGCTCTTTCTATTAGGATCCCTGCAGCCAGGCAGGCAGGCAGAGAGAGACCCTTACTCCCTAGCCCTGGTGGTCCAGGATGAGCTGGCCAGAGCCTGGAGATCTGCTCTCTTTCCCAGGTATCTTGCAAATGGCTCCACATTTCCCAGCCCCACTTTCCTCACCTGTAAAATGGACATGGCAATCCCAGCCTCTCAGAAGTGTCTTGAAGATTAAATGGAGCAATGCATAGATTTGGGCCCCGTGGCCACAGCAAACCCTCCACATGGGGACAGTGCCTGAGGACTGAGAGTCGGGCCCCTGGATCCTGGAGAGCTGGGCCACCAACCTTGGATCTGGCAGGAGCAACAAAGGGGCTCCATGCCAACCCAAGCTCCTGGACCCCTCCTCGCGGTGGGAGCTCAGTACTGAGGCCCTCCACTACCCCTCAACCCGGGGACAGATTGAAGGAAACATGGCCCCTGCCCCACCCCCACTGCCCAGTGCTTCTCACGGGGTGTAATGAAATGGAAGGAATTTCTGCTGAGAACAGTGATTGCGAAGCTGCCATAGTGAGTAAGGAAAATCAATTCAGAGAGTGCAGGGGGTAGGGAGAGAGGCACAGAGGAGAGGGCAGAGGGAGAAAGGGAAAGATGGGATCTGGAGAGGGAGAGGCAGAGACAGAGCCACAGGTCCGATTCCGTGAGGACAGGCTGAGGGGGTCCAGTCTCAACGCCGCTCTCCCATTTGTCTCCTTCATGAACAGAGTGTGGAAGTGGTGCCAGGGGTGACAGCCACATGGCGTGTGCACTGGGACCAAGGTTCTGCATCTCCAACAGCCCAGGGGTGCTGAGGCGCTGGCCTGGGGACCAGACTGGGAGGATCGATGCTGGAGACCGGAAGAGTCAGCTCTGCCATTGCTGCGTTTACAACACAAATGTTCCCCAAGTGCCTACCATGTGTTTTTAGAGGAGATCAACACACTGCTGGGCCCACAGTAGGCCTAGGTGAATATTGCTTGAGAGGAGCCCTTCACAACCAGT
This sequence comes from Heterocephalus glaber, assembly GCF_000247695.1. The sequence goes on along the minus strand of NW_004624747.1, from coordinate 3,371,763 downwards.
AGTTTTATTCAGGTGATATTCACCTTACATAAAACTAACCATGGTAGAGTGGCATCGAGCACATCCACAATGTTGTGTAGTCATCACCTCCATCTAGTTATAATATGTTTATGAGCCCAAAGGACATCTCACACCTAGTAAGTATTCACTCCCTTTTCTCTCTTCTCCTTAGCCCTGGCAACCCCTAATCTGCTGTCTGTCTCTATGGATTTCATATAAATAGAATTATATAGTATATGACCTTTTGTATCTGGTTTCTTTCACTTAGCACCAGGCAAGTACTGACACGTGAATATTCATAGCTACATTATTTGTGATAAGCAAAGAGTAGAAACAACCCAAAAGCTGATCAATGGATAAATAGATAAGTGAGATGTGTGATGCGTGCAGTGGAATATGGCTAGGCCAGGAAAAGGAATGCAGCACTGGTACAGGCTGCTGCATGGATGAACCTTGAAAATATTACCCTAAGTAACTTGTTCACAAATGGTGTTTCTTGCCCTTGTGGCTATAATCATGCTCCTGGCTGACCTAACTCAAGTGTTGCCACTGCCTACCCCAAACAAATCCTGGCTAAGCATCTACCTTGGGAAGAATATTGGGCACCTCCGTGGAAAGTCAGTTAAGCCAAGATCAACATCTTGGCTCCTCACAAACTTTCCCCTGGCCTTAGGAGAGTCCTTTACCTTCTCCAGACTTTGAATTCTCATAGGCAAAATGGGATTCAAGGTTTCTCACTGGGTTGTCTAACAGTCCCCCTACATCAGGGCAAGAACTCCAAGTGAGTTAGAGAACCAGACATATGTTGGTTATTGCTATGGACTGAACACTTGTGTCCCCTACGCACAAAAAAGTTCATATGTAGAAACCTGAAACTCTAAATGGTGATGGTATTAAGAGGTGAGGTCTTTGGGGAGGTGATCAGGTAAGAAGGGTGAGGTCCTCGTGAGTTGGATTAGTGCCCTTATAAAAGGGACCCTGGAGAGCTCTCTACCTCCTCCTTGCCTTATGAGGACACATAAGAAGCCAGCAGTCTGCAGCCTGGAAGAGGACCCTCCCCAGAATCAGCCATCCTCACACCTGCCCTCAGACCCTTAGCCTCTAGAGCTATGAGAAATAAGTTCCTGTTGCCTATAAACCTCCTGCTCTATGCCACATTTTATAGCAGCCTGGATAGACTTAGCCACTGTTCCTGTGTGATTTGAAGCGGAGCCTGGAATCTGCCACCAACCTTGGAGTTTGGGAGGCAGGACTCAGGCATGTGGAAAAGAATTAGCAGGGTGTTGGCAGGAACAAGAATCACAAAGACAGACAGCTGTCGTGTAAACGCCAAACCCTTAGCCAGGGCCCACCAGGCACTTCTGATCCAACACTGGCCCCTCTCGGGCTATCACTGGACCTTAGGAGTGACCCGGGTCACTGTTCTCATTGCGTAGGTGAAGAAGCAGAAAGCCAAAGAAAAGAGGTGATCTGCCCACATTCTCATAGAGAATTTTCACCTTTGCCCGCTTCTGGTAAGGTGATGGATTAATATAGCTCTAGCCCAAAGCCCCGTATTATTATGTAAAAACATATTTAAGGGCATAAACATACAAGGAGAAATAGAATGGAAGGAAACACAACAGTCAGAAAGTTTGAAAATTAGAAGCAGGTAGACATGATTGACTTAGCAGGTCCCACCCAGCCGAATCCTAAACCAGAAGCAGCATGGTGAGGACCAGCCAGGCTTGTACCCATCCTTATGTCAGTCACTTACCTTGCAGGCAGCAGTCTCTGTCCAGGCCCAGGACAGAGATGAGTGGGACTCCCCAGGCTATGCTGTCGGGGTGTCGTGATCTTTTGGTGGCAACCAAGCAGCAAACAAGGCAAAATGGCGGTCTGTAATACAAGTAAGTACACCCAGGTGATAAAAACACACAGTGAATGTTCAAGTTAAAAAGTGTACTACAGTAACCCCTCAAAATACTCTCCCTCACTTTGAATACACTCATCCCATTGTTCTTGCTGCTTTCTGAAGCGGCTCTGGAAGTCTTCTTTCATGTGTATCATTACAAGTGATCAAAACTTCAGCAAATGCTACTGCCTAGCACCGCCCAGTGAAAAGGCAGCTCATAAACACATTACAGTGTGTCCTCATTCACCTTATTCACCAGATCTCGCACCATAAGCTTCTGATTCTTCCTCGGAGTCAAAACATTTTGAATGGCTTCAGGGGACTGAGCCAGCCTGGACAGCACTACAAATGACACTCCTTAAAGAAGCCTTCCACAACTGCTTCAGAAGATGGCAGGAACAATGGGACAAGTGTGTTCTAAGCAAGGAGAAGTATTTTGAAGGAAATCAATGGTAAAGTGTCCATTACTGTAATCATTTTTAAAAATTTAAGCATTCACATTATTTTTCAAACAAACCTCCTAAGGTACAAGAGATGTCCCATTTTAGGATTGGGTCTTTAAATTTGGGGGGGCTGATTTTTTTCAATTCTTTATATATTCTAGATATCAATCCTTTATCTGAGGAACCACTGGCTAAAATTTTTTCCCACTCTGGGTGGGTTGTCTTTTCATTCTGCTGGTGATTTCTTCTGTTGTGCAGAAGCTTTTCAATGTGATGAGGTGCCAGTTGTTGATTCTTTGTAGTACTTCCTGTGTGGCCTGGGTTTTGTTCATGAAGTCTTTGCCTACTCCTGTGTCCTCAAGTATTCTATCTATTCTTTTTTCCAGCAGATTTAGTGTTTCTGTTTTAATATTTAGACTTTTAGTCCACTTTGATTTTCGTTTTGTGAGTGGTGAGAGACATGGGTCTAGTTTTAGTCTTCAGCATGTAGAAAGCCAGTTTTTCTAGCACCATTTATTGAAGAGGCTGTCCTTCTTCCAGTGAACATGTTTGGCCCCTTTGTCAAAGATAAGGTTTCTGAGTGTCTTTGAGGTTCTTTCTGCATCTTCTAGTCTGTTCAATTGACCTACAGGACTGGTTTTGCCAGTACCATGCTGTTTTTACCACAGAAGCTCTGTAGTATAATTTCAAGTCAGGGATTGTGACACTCCCTGCCTTGCCTTTGTTGCCCAGAATTGTTTTGCTATTCTAGGTCTCTTCTGATTCCAAATGAATTTTAGGAATGATTTCTCTAGTTCTGTGAGGTATTCTAATGATGTTTTGATTAGGATCACATTAAATCAGTATAACAATTTTGGGAGTTTGGCCATTTTCTCTATGTTGGTTCTTCCTACTCATGAGCAAGGGATAGCTTTCCATTTTCTGATATCCTCTAGAATAAAAAATATTGTGTTCAAAATTATACAGAATGTGAGATATTTTGCAAATACTTAAAAAGTTTTAAGCAATAAAAGGTATAGTGTTATTAGGAAATGAGCTGAGAGATTAACAAATGAAAATATATTCTTTTTAGATCATGATACACAATGTATTTACCATTGTTATTCTCTAATCATTTTTGCTATGAAAAATTATTTTTGTCAGAGAATGGCTTTTATATTTTCTTTATTAATATCTCCTTGTATTATATTAAAATAAAAAAAATTTTAATAAAAAAAAGAGATGTCCCAAAGAGGGAGCAATCAACTCTCCTTGGGGAGATAGGAGGAAAGGTTGCAAAGGACAGCGGAGCTTGGGCTGAAGAACAACCAGGTGAAGGTAAAGGAGGAGGCACTCCCAGGAGCAGGAAGAGCAGTGTAAAGGCACAAAGGCTCAGAAATACTCAGATCATTGCAGGTCTCTCGCAGACATCTAGGGTGCACATCTTGAGTCTTTGAGCAATGGAATAATAAGGTCTGGAAAGGTTAAACTGGTGGGAGTGGAAAAGAAAAGTCTTTAGAATTCCCATTTATATCTCTCTCCCTTTCTCCATCCAAGTTTAACTGAGCACCCGCTGTGTGCACGGCCTCATGCTGGGTGGCTGAGACCAGGAGCTGGATCCATGTCCATGACAAGCAGGTGTGCTCAATTGTGGACAGCAGTAACTGGGCACCATCTGAATCTGCTGTGTTTGGGTGCTTGGAAGATACATCCCACCAAGTGTCAAATGTGTGCCTGCTGGCCCGCACACTTACATAAAAGTCTCTGAAAAAAATTGATTATATTCATTCTCTTAACCTCTCCCCAACCTGAACATAAATCGTTCCTGTTTATAACACTTCTGGCATTTTGTGCATTTTGCTGAGTGACATAAAATGACAATAAATTTAGGCCCCACCAGCAGAAAAGTACCTAAAATGCCACATGTCACTAATATTGACAGGTTCTAAAAGTAAAACTTGGAAATGGTTCAGGCGACATAAATTAAAATAAAAATATATACTTTGTCCTTGAGAGAGAATGAGCTAAAATTAAACCTCAGTGTGGGTGGGATGTCCAGGAATAGGTGGGAGAGAACCATCAGACATGCCTCATTCAGAAGACAGACACAGCCCCAATGCCTAGAAGGACCTGACAAAGCCCAAGCCAGTCCCCAAACAGAGCAATGACAGTGATCCTTAAAGCGCCATCTGAGCCCATGGCACTACCTTCTTATGAATATACAAATTTAAATTTAAATACCATTAAATTCAGCTCCTTAGGTGCACTACCACATTTCAGATGCACAATAGCTATGTTCAGTTGGTGGCTACGGTGCTGGACTGATGATCAAGAAGATTCCAGAAGGTTCTACCCAATAGCTCTCTTAGAGCAGGAAGCATCCCTATTGCTGTCCAGGGTCACTGTTACATGAAATCTCCTCCCCTTCTCCCCAGGCTTCCCTTCCATTTCTTTGCTTTTCCCTCTCTCCTCTTCTAGGCCTCTCCCTCCTTTCTCTTTCTCTCTATGCTATTGTCTGCCTGCCCTCCTCACTGTGTTCCTCTCTGCCCTGTCTTGCCTCCTTCCTCTCTTTCCCTTCCCTTTTACATACTTTTCTTAAACATAAATAGATTGGATTCAAAGACAGCTCAGGATTTGGAAAGCAAGGTCCATCCCAATTCCCGCTTCACCACCTTGGCTGTGAGATCTCAGGACTTGAACCCCTAGGCTTCTCCCAACTAGGAGAATAACATTGACCTACCATGCCTGGTCCTTAAACAAAATCACCTGAATAGTGGCACTTAGCAGATGCTTAAAGATGCAAACTTTTTCTTTCTTCTCTTAGATTACAAACCTCCAGAGGTTTGCAAAACTCTGCAAAGGCTCTGCACTCCATTCTCAGTACACCCCCCATCCCATATTTGCCCATGTGTTTTAGCCTCCTTGGCTCTGAATTTGGGGATCATCATGTATTGCATTTCTCATCTCGGGCTGTAGCCCATGCCATCACCTGCCCATGTTCCAACTTCTCCCTGCACCTTCCCACACCCACCCCAGCATGTGCTGTTTGCCTGCTGAATGCCCTTTGCCTGTCAGCCTTAGCATCCTGCTCCTGGGGCACCTGGCTCAGAGCCCATCACATACTCCCAGTCACCTTCTCACCCTGAGCAGTCTCCAACCCAGGACAGGCTGATCGATGATGAGGATAGAGAAAGAGCAAGGGCCCACGGGATTCATTTTGGGAAGTCGAAGGGACACAGCTGGTTCCTTCCTTCAGTCAACACGTACAGAGTACCCACTGTCTACAAACACCCACCTGCCTGGCTGGACTAGAGTGGTGCTGCACAAGCGACCCCCTGAGAGCTCACAGACCAATGGGGAAGAGATCCCCCCCAGCCATGATCGCACAGCTAAAGCTCTGGGACAGAGGTGGCCACAGGTCCCTGGCCACGTGAAAGTGGGCTTACAGACCACGTGAGGAGGACACAGGACAGTTGGACAAAATGCCCAGGTGTGCAGCATTTGGAACTTTGGAGCTATGCAGCAGGGGCATCACAGAGGAGCTGGCGTTTATTCCAAGGCCAAGGACAGCAGGAGCCCACCCAAGCCAGGGACCCAAGGTCATCCCTTAGTAAAAGGAAGAGACCTGAGGGAGATGGGTTCAGGAGGGTCAGGGGCCTAACCCACTGTCGAAACAGTTCAAAATGGGTCTTGTGGGCCGAAGGGAATCTGAGAAAGGCTTGGGGCCAGAGAGACCTCTAATCTTACAGGAGCCTGGAGGCCCAGGATGTGGTGTGGGGTCAGGGGCTGAGATGCTGTCTCCTGGTGGCAGTGTTGGGGACAGAGAGGGCACTGTCAGACAGGAAGGAGTTGAAGCCCCGCCATTGGGTCCTGCGCCCCTCCCACCCCACCTCTGCCTCAGGCATCCCCGCCTCCCCTTATCCCCCTCCCGCCTGCCCGCAGCCTTCTGGCTGCACAATTTGTGAAGGACATTATGTAAATGGGCTTTATGCAAATCCAGCCTCACTCCTGCTTACAGGCTGGACTCCTGAACCCTAATTAACTTGCCAAAGCTAATGTTGCCATCCCTTCTACACCAGCACAGTGCCTAGCCCGCTCCCCCAACCCCGAAATTCATCTTCAGGGGCCAGGGCATCCACGGCGACCCTCATTTGGATGTGCGAGCTGTCACCCACACCCTGAGCCACAAGAGAGGCTGCGCTTCATCCTATTGACACAGAAGCTTCCATTACAGCTCCAAAATAAATGCCTCTTTTCATCCTCATAATAAAATTATTTTTGCCTTTGCTTCTAGAACCAAACACAGCCTGGGGAAAGTTGATGCCATTTCTCATTATCTTTGAGTCTTTCTTCTCAGACACTTTGTATCAACCCTTCCTCTCCTAAATCTCAAAGTCAGAGACTCAGCTAAATGGATGCACATTGAGGCCATACTCTTAAGAGAGATAAATAGGACACACGTGTAAATACAGAATAGTTTCTCTGGTGTGAGAAACTGAAAGTGTAAATAAGGATTAAAATGATTAAAACAAATAATTGATAATTTGAAATAGGAAAAGGTCCAAAGGGTGGTGGGAGCGGGAGGGGAAGGGGAAAGGAAAAATTATGAGAAAAGAAAAGAAATGGAAACAAAATCTATGTAACTAGGGAAAGGTGGAGGGGGTGAAGGGTGCACAGGTAATGGGGGAAAAAATAAGAGCCAAGATACATTATGTACAGGTACAAGCACCCAATGCTGAATGTAACCATATCGTATACCTAAAAGGTACCAATAAAAGAATTAAAAAAAAAAAAAAAAGAGACTCAACAGCCTTTCTCCTCCCTCTCACTCAAAATAGCCATTCAGGGAAGGATCAGCAATGGGTGGTTTTGCAATCTGAACAGCAAGGATGCAATGATCTCCTGCTCCTAGCAAAGTGATGTTGACGAGCTCACTCCCAAAGGTGTGTTTCTGAACCTGAGGAGGTGGGCCAGCCTCCTAGATTGTAATGGCCACTGAGGTCTGGCAGGCAGCAGTGACATGCCCAGGGTCCTGCAGCAGGAATGGACAGCGATGCAGACTCCTGCTTCCCTGGGGTGTCTTTCCTCCCAGCCCCCACACAGCCTCGGTCTTTCTGCTCAACATCCCTTGTCCCTGACACCACCAAAAGGAGTGTAGCCGTTTTGACAATCTTGTGCATGCTCACTTTCAAGAGCAGAACAAAGCAAAATAAAGGCTTTCCCAGGAAACAGAAAGAATCCTGTTGTCAGCCGTTTCCTGCTCCTGCAGCGAATCCCCTGGATGTGGCTCCAAAGGCAGAGAACTGGGGGAGGGGTGACAGCCGCTGGAGCTCTGGGGCAGAGCAGACTCAGTGTCCAGAGCTTGATGTCCTAAATGGGGCTGTTAAAGACACAGCACGTCAGAGACACTCGGGTTTGTTCTGACAGCACTGAGTGGGAACAAACAGGAATCATCCATTCCTCCCTTCATTGCATCAGTGCTCCTCAGGAGTTACTTGCTGTCAATAGTGCCTGGCCCAGAGTGGATCCCCAAACACATTTCTGCCTGCAGAGCCTGAGAAGACCCTTGTCACTGGCTGCAGGGGACCAGCTCTTCATGTATAGCCATCTGACACCACGTCTTCCCACTGGCCAAGTCTCCCTCCCTCCGCCCCCAGCATCCTGGCATCTGAATTTTAAAAAGGAGCTACATTTGGAAATCCCCAAATTCATCTTGTCCCTTGGTGTTTTATTTCTGAAAATGAGGGGTGTGTGAGGACAGATCATTCATCCTGACAGGCAGTGTACTTGGAGGAAAGCAATTGGGGTCATGCCCAAGTTCAAATGCATGACCTTGGCAAGGTAGAACTTTCAAAACCTTTGTTGTCTCATCTCCAAAAGAGATGAGAGTGCCCACCTCCAGGTTGGAAAAGGATTAAATGAAGAAATGGGTGCCAAATATCACCCTTTCCTGAGACAGAAGCCAGCCTGCAGAACCTCTGTTGAGGGTTTCCATTTTGCATTGAGTTTCTCAGAACAAAGGAAGGGAACCAGAATTCTAGGAAGAATTTTATTATTAGAATATTATTACATCACAGAGATCTTAGGAGACAGACTTAGGGAATGCTTTGGTCTCACCATTTTACCTACCTGAGCCTTGATTTTCTCAGTGATAACATGGAAATAACATCAGCCACCTCATAGGGCTATTGGAAGAAGTAAAGGAGGGAGATCTTAGCATGTGAATCACGGAATTTGAGGTTCAATGAATCCTGGACAAAGAACACAGGCCTAGCTATACCCAGTTACACTCCATGATAGGGAATTCTCTGTGACCGGGAAATAATGAAAAGTTAGTTTACCCATTTCTCCATTAAAAATAGTTACCTCCCAAGGTTTCTGAAAGAGGATTTAAGCACAAATATTATGTTATGTCCTTATGTCTATTTGAGAAGAAAAAAAACCCACTAAAAATGCTGTAAGGATTATAGAAATTAAATAAGTTTATTTAATAGTAGACAAATTACTGTTCCCAAGGATACTCATACAGACTTTTGTATAAAGTGAGACTTTGAATGTCCTTTGTGATGAATGGCAATGCCAGAAAACACAAAGTGTGCTTTATAATTATCATAGAGCCTTCCCACCCACTCTGCTTTGGAATTTCATCTTAGGGGCAATAGAACACTAATACATATCCCACTAAAATTCAAGTTCACAGACAGTAATCAATCTCACGCTAAGATGTTTAGTACTGCCATGTAAGCAGGCCTCACCTCGCTTGCCTTTTCAACTCGCTACTAAGTTAAGGAGGATTCTGCTGTGTGGTTTAAACTCAGTGCTAAAGAGTGCCTGGCTGACTGGTGATGCCTGGTGTGTGACTCAGGGATGGTGAGCGCCTGCATACTTCGTGCCCGGGAGCCCTAAGCTAGTGTGGCGGCTACACAAGAGACTCAAGCAAGCTGAGGTTCAGAAAGGGGAACTGATTTACAAGGGTCACACAGCTGAGCTATAACAAGAATAAATATCTCCTGGCTCTGTGCCCAGGTCTCCTACCTCTCCATCAGGATGCGTACAGGTTCTTAAACAAGGTCCAGGGGTATCTGTATAGCAGTCATAACATTTGGCATTTGTTATACTACAACCCCTCATATGGTTCCAAAGAAATTTACAGTAATGACACTCCACCAATACCCAAGTTAGACAGACTCTACACATTAGAAGAGGGTTGAAGTAAAATAGAGAAGGTAACCAGAGCAAAGGAAAAATGAGAATAAAAAATAAGATGAAGCCACAAGTCGATTTCTCACATAAAAACACTGTCCCTACGTGGTCACCAGAACAAAGAAGAGAATAGGAACCTAGGTGTACAGACATGAAAATATTCAGGCAGTTGGTCAAAGAAGTAGATCCCCTAGGCATTGCTCCGGGACCCGGACGTCCCTTGCATGCTGATGCCGAGGTGGCTGTGATGTGGCAGTGGATATTCCTCAAAAATATCACCAAGAACTGAACCAATGGTAATTCCACTGATTCTTGGAATATGGGTGAACTGTCATAGTTGTTCAGGAAAACAGAATTCTTGATTTTAAAGTCACCCGTGACAATCATGTTTCCAAAGCCATCCTGCTGGAACTCTTGGTGGGTTGTGACACAGTTGATGGTTTCAGGCTTGTTGGGTTTTTCTCTCCTAGGACACCCAATGTTCTTCTTGGATGTTCCCCTGTGTCAACGATGGCTCCCACATGAGGCCTGCTGTTGGATGCCTCTCCTTTCCTCCAACGTCCAAATGTCTTCGCAGATTCTGGGCCTCAGCCACAAGCATTCTGTTTCATGTTTCTGCCCTCAGTTCCTGGTGATCTCGTGGCTCAAAACTCTCCTTGAGCTGATGCCCTGCAACAGTCTCTCTCCAGCTTCACCCCTCTCCCTAATCCCAGAATCATATTTACCCGCCCATTGCCTCCGCCATCCAGACACTCACAGCCTCTGACTGCACGTGCTCATCATCCGTGTCAGTCCCACTGGGCTCCAAGGCTGGTGCTGACACTTGCTGAGGCTACTCCTCGTGGCCTCTGCATGGACTGATCTCTCCTAGGGTGCTCCTTCTCAGGTGGCCCTGCTTACTCCTGCACCCACAACCTCCTTCAGGAAGCCTTCCCATCACCTTAGTTTATATGGACCCTCCCAGCCTCCTTCTCACTTCCCACCAATGTAGCTCCTTTCTCACCCTCACCGCAACCCCCAACACTTCCTACCAGAAGATGGAGTGCTCCACTGCACTCTGGAAGATGTTCACTTCATTGTTAACCACTATATGCCCCCGTCCAGTCCTTGCTCATAGTACATGCTCAATAAGCACAAATTCACAAATGACTCTCTAGTGGTTGAGCTTATTCTAATAACTTGTTCAGCTGACAGCTGCAAGGACACAGGCCTGTGGTGAGCAGGCTGAATTCCCAACACCTGGCCGTGGGTGACCTGCCTCTGGAAACCCTCACTGAGGGCTCTGCCATTGGCAATGATATGTGGAGTCAGGCCTGTCGCTCCCTTGGTTGATGCCACCAGGGAGTCCCCAATGATTTCCATACCATCCCTTAATCATAAGTGTCTCCTCTGGTGTCAGCTGCCTCCTTGGGTACCACCAGAGGAAATGCTATCATCAGATCTGGATAAACCGCTTAAGCAAACCGTGCCAATTTACAGCACGTTTTGACTTTAATCATGTTTTGTCTTAGATTTGGCCTTAATTATAAATCATTCACAACTGTGGTTTAAACCATAAGCAAATCTTACATGGCATTCTTATTATCTCCTTAATATTGCGGAGAGAAAGATTTATGGAATGGCATTCTGGGAATTAAGCAAACAAGGAAACTTCTCTGCTCGAGTAGAACATGTGAAAATTATAGTTTTGTTATAAAATGTTGATTGATCAATGATTATTGTAAAACTGTGGTAACTGCGGGCATCAACATAAATCTGTAATTGGCTGGATTTATTCTTTTTCGAAATAATATATTTCCTACAGTTTCGACCATTGTATTAATCTGTGCCTGTCAAATTTACTGTGATTTTAACTTAATTAACTCCCTTTAGTATACGTAGGTATACATTCGTATGTAGTATATGTGAGTATAACTATACACACGTATGTGTGTTTTAACACATAAGCCCTTAAATTCATCATCTCCCATTAGTTTCATTTGTCAATAGTTTATTTTTCTCCAAATATAATTTTTAAGATGATGATGGCAGCACTTGTTACAGGAATGGGTTCAAAGCACCATTTCTGTGGTCACTCTCGGTAGGGAGACCTCACAGGAGGACACGAGGCCTGGGAAATGATTATGAGCCAGGTTTGAACCCTGGTCCTTCCTTTGCCTGGCTGTTCCCCTCTACATTAGCTATTCCAGTTCTCTTGGCCTTAGTCTCCACATCCATAAAATGGGAAGGATGGCTTAGCGGCCACCAGAAGGCTTGCAGGAGAAGATGCGTGTGCAGAGGAGAGCACAGGGCTCAGTCTGCAGCTCAGTCCAGGCTGTGATGCCCCAGGTTTTAATGTTCACCCCCCGCCCAAGCAGGGCATGGACTCATGATGTGGGGGACAGGGCACCCAGTCGAGGCAGCACCTTAACCCTCAGGGGCCATCTTAGGAAAGACCAAACCTGACACTGGCAGGAACTGAAGCAAACACCATAATCATCACAGAAGCCAACAGGACCAGGTTGATGCTGGGTCCACACAAAGACACCTGGAGAGCAGACAGCCAGACCATAATTCAAATTTGAAATAATGGCAATAAAACAGTAACCTTTGCTTACTAATAGGCACTCGCTCTGGCTCAGCATCTATGCTGAATTCTTTATAGATTTCCTTTTGTTGTTGCTCAAGGATCACCAAGATGAGAAAATGAAGATTTCAGAGATGGAATGGGACCTGCTCACAGTTAATAAGTGACAGGATGGAGACCAGAAGCCCTTGTCCTTGAGCACTGAGTGTGGCTACCTTTGAGGTGGCTGGGCTCCGTGGCCCCATCCGGTTCCCCATCCTCTCTCCCAGAGGCAGGCATCCCAAGCTGGGGACTCTGCCGGGCTAATCAGGCACAGAAGCGATCCAGCTGCCGCAGTCTCTTCTTGTCTAATTGCTAAGGACAGAGCTGAGAGGTAGCTGGGTCCAGACAATAATCTGCCCTCATGGTGAAGTTTTGCATTTGCGTTTAACGGTGCTGTATTTTTCTTGATTCTCATTATGTAGCCAGTCAAGAATATTTTTGGAGGGCCTATTCTGATTCATCATGTCTGTTCTCAAGCTGCCCAGGGTCAAGAAGGTCAGCCGTGGCTAAATGAACCAACATTGGATTCATGAAAGTAAACACTCCAAGCAGTGAAAAAACTGTTGGGTTCAAAGAAGACTTTCAGGTCTCCCTCCCTCCCTCCTCCATCTTCCCATTCTCCCATCTGTCTCCCCACTTATTTTCTCTCTCCCTTTTCTTTTTCCCTTCATTTCCACAGTGATCTCTCTTTCCTCTTCTCTGCTTCAATCCTCTTCTCTCTCCTTCTCTCAAATGCTTCTCTTTCTTGTGCCCTCCTCCTTCGTGTTTCTCTCTCCTTCCTGTCTTCTTTTCCTCCCTCTCTTCTCTTCTTCCTGTTTCCAACTGTACTCAGGATTTGGTTTTCATTCAGGGATGCTGAGGCCAGCACTGCCATCAAAAAGATGGCTTGCTACTCAACAATTTCGGTGACCAGGGGCCACGTGTCCCCATGCAGGGCCATACAGGGAAGCATCAGGGCCTGGCAGGGGGCAGAGAGAGTGAGGGAAAGCAGGGACCAGAGCCCTGATGCAGGGAGTTTTGCAGGAAGGAAGGGGTAAGACAGGGCAGGTGGGTTTAGGATGGGCTGTCTGACTGATCTCCGTGGACTGTGGTCACAGAGGTGGTCTCCAGGTGTCTGGTGCCTGGCAATGGGGTGATTAGGGTTAGGAGGGAGGTTTCCTGGACTGCAGGAGCCTCATAAAAGGAGGCAGGTGGATACTAGGGAATGTCATTGTGGACTGAGATGAACTGCTTTGCATATCAAAGACTGGCTCAGGGGCAGTTGCTCCTACATCTTTAGGAATTAGCTCACCCTGGAGGGGGTGAGGCAGTGGCAGACTCCCTGTGTCTGTAAGGCCTCAAGCTACCAAAATTTTTTTTAAAAAATCATGATAGTATCTTCCTTCTTCTCTTCCATACCTCCCTCTCTGCTCTTCTTTCTCTCTTCTCTTTCTCCCCTTCAGCTTCCCAGAGACCTGGGAAGAGTGTACAGCAAAGATGGGGGTTTAGTGAGAAGGGACTAGGCAGTGTGGAAACTCCCCGGTGGGGGAGATACCCGTTTTCAGGGACTGGATGTGGCTTTGATGTTCGGCTCTGCCCGCCGGCCTGGCTCTGCAGGCTGCTGCTCACAAGCTGTCCCTTTCTTGTCCTGATGCTGGTGGCTCTGTGTCCTTGACCCTACCACCATCCCATGGGTTGGTTGTTTTGCCCAGGCCTAGAATTACCCAAATCCCCTTAAATACATGGCTGCAAATGAGGACACTGGAAAGAAGGCAATAATTGTGACAGTAACTCACGGGGCCAGGCCTGACACGTCTCTAATTGCCTGCTAAAATTGTCGCTGTCTCCTAAAGTGCAAATTATCACCCGAAATGACAAGAATAATGAATGAGTAACTCTGATGTAATGCAACAATTAGTCCTCAAAGACACTGTCTAATATGGTAATCCAGAACACCCACTCCTTGTTATTAAGTGCCTGATAATTATTTAATTATCTATCTGCCAGCATGATTTACTTGGTTTATTTAGCTGCAGATGTGGGCAGGAGCATTCGGGTTTAAGGTCAGCACGAGGTGGCCCCTCTGATGGCCACCGCCTGGGTCTGCCCGGAGCCAGAGCCCGCTGCCAGTCCCGCTTCCCTAATTGGCTTTGGCAGGCCAGGTCCAGGGTCCAAACACTGTCTCCCCTCTGTCCCCAGCCCTGACTCAGGGTCACTCTGGGCTGAAGGCTGGAGGCCAGGCTGAGGGCCCTGCATTCCCGTTGGCCTTGCTCCTCAATGGGTGGACAGAATGTTCGGGAGAAGTGGCTGTCCCCACCGGGCTCTGTGTGAGTGTGCACTGTGTGCTGGGCATGGTGCCAAGTCTTGCACAAGCATTGGCTCACTTCACCTTTACTACATGCCAGGAGGCAGAGACAAGAGATATATTGGCAGTGACAGAGGAGGAAACCGAGGCTCAGGGAGGTAAGATCCCATGAGGAGCAGAGGGGAGCCATGAACAGGTCTCACAGTCCCCAGGGCCACTATACTGTCCTGGACCCTGACAGCTGCCAGGGCCACACTTGCCCCAGAGCTCTGGGTTCCAGCTCATTTCAAGCCCACTTTATGTCCCAAAGAGTCTGAGGACCAGGAGGGTCAGACTCATGGTCTCCTCATCACAAAATGACTCACAGGGAGGGAAGAAACAAGGATCTCCTCTTCGTTAGCTTCAGGAATGAATCCAGAGCCAGGGAGTAGAAGCCTCAACTCAGGGGTTTACCAAAGTGACCCCTTCAAAACAGAACGTGCCTGGGCAAGTTCCTCTGCCTCTCAAGCCTCAGTTTCCCCACCTATGAAGTGGAGATGGCCAGAGTCTCCCCATGGCTCCTGTCAAAAATATCCTCACATGGAGAACAGAAAGGTTGTTGATCTGGAACAAAAATCCAGTCAGACAGGAGGAATAAATTCTCGTTTTCTAAACACAGTAGGGTGACTACTTAACAATAATTGATTGGCTGTTTCAAGATAACTAGAAAAGGAGATTTTGAATGTTCCCAACACAAAGAAATGATAAATGTTTGACATGACAGAAATGCTAATTGCTCTGATTTGATTTTTAAATTTTGTACACAGATATCAAGATATCACACAGTACCCTATAAATATGTACAATTATTGTGTGTCAATTAAAAATCATAAAAGTATTCATTCACCATCACATCACCTACATTTACCATCCAGTTGCTTTCCTTTAAAAAATGTCTGTATTTGTCATAATCTTTTTATTTATTTAATTGGTCCCGACTCATCCTTCACACATGCACTTCGAATACCAGGTATGATCAAAAACTACAGGGACTATTTAATTTTTTTTAAAATGTATTACAGCAAAAGACCCATTCCCATTAATCCTCATCAAAACATCCCCCCTCTCTTCGAACACACTTATCCCATCACTCTTGCCACTTTCTGAAGCAGTTCTGGAAATCCTCTTTCAGGAGGGTCCTTAGCTGCACTGTTGTGGCTGCCTTGATGTCCTGAATAGATTCAAAACATTTTCCTTGTGTGGTTATTTTGACTTTGGGGAAGAGCTAGAATTTGCACAGGGCCAGATGTGGTGACTAAGGTGGATGAGGACACACTGCAATGTTTTTATATTACATGTGATGTAATTTACATTTGCCTTACATGTAATGCCTTTCCATTGGATGGCACTTCCCCACACCATTCACTGTCTTTTTTATCACACCACTTAGAGACAGACAGGACTTCTGGAACTGCCTCACAGAGTGGCAAGAATGATGCAATATGTGTGTTAAAAGCAAGGGGGAGTATTTTGAGGGGGATTAATGGCAATGTGTCTTCTATTGTAAAAATCTTCTATTTAAATATTCAGTGCATATTTGATCACCCCTTGTGTAAGCTCCAAGGGGTCAAGGAACAAGATTTATTCATCTGACATATTTCCTGTATCTATCGCAATGCCAGGCAATTGTAGATGCTCAATAAATACCTGCAGAATCAAGGAAAGACTGATCAGAAGCCAGGTGGGCCCCAGGCCAGTCACACCTTGGCTTGAGAGACTCCTGGCCCCAATCTGTGCTGAGGGACAAGTTTGATTGGCCCAGGGCACCTTCTGCAGATGAAATTGATGCCCCTCACACACATAATTTCTCAACGCTTCCTGTTTTCAGGGAAAACAACTCCCCAACTTCCACTTCCTGCTGCAGGTCTTGGTCTGTTGGCTGCAGCTCTCTAGGGTGTCCACCCCTGGCAGATGCCTTTGGTAATCACTAACAGGAGTTGGGGTGGGTAAACAGCCCAGCCTCTCAGCCCAAGGAGGTGGGAATTCCAGACTTGCCCAGTAGGGTAAAGCTCCAGGTAGCTGCTGCTAAGGCTGCCCTCCACGAGGCGCATGCATCCAGCCCCTCGCTGCCCTGAATGTTGCTCCTCACACTGCAGCTGCTTTCCCTGGAAATCCTGAGAAGGCACACCCTCACCCTGGGATGTCCTGCAGCCAATAACTGAGTAATAGGACGGCACGAAAGGCCACATCTTTACTGGGAAGTGGGACAACTCTTCGGAGCTCCTGGTGGGATCAGCTGGAGGCTAAACTTCAAGCAAACTTTTAGTAGATCAATACCAGCTCTTGCTAGTTGCTCTGTCTTCTGAGTACACTGTACTTGTTGAGTGAGGGAAAGAGTGAACATACACACCCATGAGTGCACAAATGGATGGAGCTGAGCCAGAGGATCCCAAATCAGGACCCGAACGCCTCTTTTCTAACTGTGCATCGAAGTGGCAGAAGGTCAAGGAAAATGACCTTGGGAGCCACAGCCACTTGAGAATTCTTGTCATCAAGTCACTGAGTGATGTTGGTATCTGGGCTCTAGGTCCCAGTTGTTCCATCTCTCAAGTGGCAAAAGCAATTTCTTCCACCTTCTTTTCTAGCATCCATACACCATATATTTATGGTGTGTGATATTTTAAATTTGGAAATAATTTTAGTTTACCAGAAGAGGTCTTAGAACTGAATCCCATCTACCCTGCACCCCCTGGCCCTAACGTTCACGGCTTGTGAGCTTCACACTGCCACAGTTTCCCTGGACCATCAGCTTCAGGGCAGAAGTGTGCAGGCTACTGTAGCAAGAAGTCAGCTGGAGCTTCTCAGATACTGTCACCTGGCTGGGCCACTGTACCCAAAGAGGCAGCAGCAGGAAGACGACGCCCTCTTCCCTCCTCATCATTCCCGAGCGTAGCGCATCCCCAGTTTTCTTTTATTTGTGGTCTATCACCTCCTATGCCATGGCAAACAGGAGACTTTATAAATATTTCAAACATTAATAATTTGTGCTGTCCCTGCTTAGACTTTTAAATGAATCTAAGAGCATTTCTCTTCGAAGAACTGCCAAACTGCAGGCGGGCAAAAGAAATACCACTACCTCCTGTCTGAGACGGGTTTGATGTAGAGACAGGGCTGGGTGCAGCATTGGCAGGTGGGGGACACTCCATCTCTCCGCCCGCCTGCCCACCCCAGCCACTGCTGCCGTGACGGTCTGCCTAGCAGGGCAATGGCCACCTACACCCTGGGTCACAGCTTGGGGACACTTTTGCTGCTCCTGTGGGTGGAGAGAGAAGTTGAGGGCTAGCAATTCCATGCTTGGTGTTTTAAGAGCTTCAGACTTGGACATTCCTGGATTTGATTCCCAGCTGCTGTGCTCATAAGTCACCTTGCCTCCCTGAATCTGTTTCCTTTTCTACAAAGGAAAGGTCCTGTGAGGATTGAGTCAGACAGTGTATGTGGAGTAGACAGAGACTCAAGTCTACGCACTGTGAGCCCAATGCAGAGCAGCTGCTATTTTCCCGCAGAATATTTCCCAGGCCTATAGAACGGCTAAGGCCCAATAGAACGTGCTTTCTTGTCCCCTAAACCACCTAATGAGGTTTCGGCTTGGCTCAGGGAAAGGCAGCAAGATTCTGCTCTACCCAAATTGAAGAAGGCTCTGCCATGGCCTCCCCCGGGTGCTCTGGCTTCAACATTCAGCAAACAGAGAGAGAACATGGAGGGCAGCTACGAGAGGTCCCTGTGCCACAGGATAAAAAATGAACTCCTTCCCCAACCTTTGAGGCCCACATGGCCCAGTCCCTGCCCATCTCGCTAGCCTTGGACCTCCTTTCTCTGAGGCCCTGACACCTGGAGGTTCATTTATGCTACCCAACAGACCACCACCATAGAACTATCATGTCGATTTAACTTCCAAGTCAGGCCACTTTGAAGAAAGAACAATACACCAGCACAACTGGGACTCTGAGGCGGACTGGAATGTGTGGTTCCTGGACAACATTGGTGCTGCCACAGGGCCTTTGCACATGCTCTTCTCCTTATCCTTTTGTAACTTACCTGGCTAGCTGGCCCTTCAGGGAAGCTCTTAGATGCCTCAGTCTAAGTCAGATCCTTTTGTTAAGCATTTCCTAGAATCTCTTTCATCCAGGGAACTAACATAAATTTCTAAATATATGCTTAATGGCATTGGTATTTGATTATAATCTCTGTCTTTCCAACTAGATTATAGCTCCATGAAATTAAGAGACCATGTCTCTTTTTGTTAACTCTTCATCCCCAGTGTCTGGCATTTGATAAGCACTGGAATGGATGGCCAAGCACTGAGCTCTGTCTAGTGTCCAGATGAAGACCTGAAGTGAGAGGACATCTCAGGTTGCTGGGAAGAAGCAGCTTGGATGGGGTGACACGGAGAAGCAGATGAACAGCGTTCCCCATGGTGGGTGAAGGGCACCACAGTGAGCAAAAGCAAATTCTGAACTGCATGTGAAGTGGTCGAGGCAAGGCCACAACTTCAGGAGCCACTGGAAGTGTGGGAGGTTGGAGGGAGCTGAGGAGTGGGAGAGGCATCGGGACAGGAGAACATAGCCTGACCATCTCCGCAGAAACCAGAGGGCACAGGCAACAGCAGCAATCTCCACCTTCCTCACTCAGAGTGTAAATCTAGTCTCAGTGGAATTCTGGGACATGAGCCAGAGGTCAGCAGAGTGGGAGGGGCTGGGCGAGGTGAGTAAAGCCCACCAGAGCCCCCGTGCTCCCTGCAGCAGTTTGGGACCCACAAGACTGGCGGTGTCCGGCTCTGCCTGGGCTTGCCCACCCGCTGAGCCCAGAGAGGTTAGCTCGCGTGCTGCGGTCACCTACCAGACTTCAGACCCGACTCTCGGTCCTGCTTCCCACTTTACACTGTTGTGTCTCCTGGGTGGGGCCTGGGGAATGGGTATCCTGGCCCTGGAACCAAACAGAACTACATCTGCCCTGACAGATGGGCAACTCACGTCCAGTGCTCACCAACAGGGTGGCTAAGTAACCATTCTCCATGACCTAATGTCCCCAGGGCAAACTTCCCATTCCAGAGCATCTCCCATGAGCCATCTTTCACTGAAAACCCATGTCAGTCCTTTGAGCTGTTCATTATTATCATCTTCCCTTTCAGTGCTGATGGAGCTGAGGCTCAAAGAGGTTCAGTGTCTTTCCCAAAGTCACACAGCCTGAGAGCGGCTTAACCAGGATTTGAACCCATGTTTGAATAAAAAAATTAACACTGCATTAACCATTGCCAAAAGGGGGGACAAAATGTCTCGAGTAGACTTTTTTATGGAGATTTAGAGGGAAGAAAAGGTACAAACACCTCCCTGTCTGAGATGATTGGTGAGGGGAATTAGACTGAGCAGAAGGATACAGTGACTCTTCAGGTCCTTCCTGGTACCCTAGATTCTATTTTCAGAGATGCCCTCTTGGGACAGATGAAGCATCACCCAGTGATGCACATTGTCCATCTGGCCTTCAGTGCAGCATTATTTATAATGCCCAACCCACGGTCAGGCTGTAATGAAGAAGAACTCAGCCCGTGCTCCTCACCATGGGTGGCTGTTGACTTTGGAGCCCACTGTCCTGGCAGACCCAGCAAATGTTGTAGACTTGAGCCTCAAGCTGATGGTGTTGGCTGTGAGTTCTGCAGGATGGAGCCAGGTACCCAGACAGGTGGGGGTGGCCAAAGTCTTCACCCGGGGCCACCTGTGTGTGTGACAGCTACATGGGCATGTCCAGCAGCCACAAGCATGGCATGTGTGTCTCTTGCTGTGGAATGTGGATCCAAACATCTCCCACGATTCACACAGAGGGCTGTGTGCGGCCATTTTGTTACCGTATGAAATATCTGAGTAGGGATACTTTACAAAGAAAAGAGATTTGTGGAGCTCTCGGTTGTAGAGGTTCAAGGGCATAGCATTCACAGCATTCCAGCCCTGATGAAGACCTCATGGCAGATGCCATTGCAGTGGGAGTATGTAGAGGAAGGAGAAATCGCACAGTGAGACAGGTTGCCACCGTGAGATCAGGGAGGGCCAGGTTTGCATTTTATAACAACTCATCCTCAGGCATCTAACAGCCCCTTCTGAGCACAATGTTCGCACTGACCCACCTTGCACTAAGCCCCACCTCTTAAAGGTCCCACCACTTCAACACTACAGTCCCTAAATCAAGAAGGAAAAGTACTAAACAAGGAAATGCAGAAAAGAATTACAGCAGTGTTGTGCTTTGAATATGGTTTGAGCCCTCCAAAGCTCATATTAAGGTCTGGTCTCCAAAACAATAGTGCTGGGAGGTAGAGGCCTTTAAGAGGCCTTGAGGTCATGGGACCAAAGCCTTTGTGAATGAACTAATGGCTCCTTCTCCTGGGCTCTGGATTCTCCCGTGGATGGATGTTGTCCACAAGAGTGGGTTGTTATAAATCCAGCCCACGGCTCGTGTTCAGTCCCTTTTGAGAATACTCACCCACCCATTCCACTCCCTGTTAGGAGCTGAAGCAGTACAAGGCCCTCACAGTGGCCACACGAGTGCTAGCACCATTTGCTTGATCTTCCTGGCCTCTAGATCCATGAGCTAAGACAGACTTCTTTCCATTATAAGTTACCAAGTTTCAGGTATTCCACTCTAGCAAGAAAAATTGACTAAGAGAAAAGGGTGTATATTAATACTCAGTTACATGCCAGTCACAGTGTTAAGGGCTTTACACATATCAACTCAATATTTATCTTGCAAATAACCTTGACATTGGTATTAATTTCTCACTTTAGGAACAAGGAACGTGAGCACCACAAAGATGACAAGGACACATTACACCTGACAAAGGCAGGTCCACACCTAGCCTGCCTGGGTCCTCCTGAGCCTCTTCCCCATCCAGGTCCCCAAATGGGGTAAAATTCTACTGAGTCTCCACAACTAAGTGAGCTCTTCAGTTTCCTCCTAGTCACTCACACATGTAAACTGCATCTCCCTAATGCCCTTCTGAAGTAGATGAATTAGGCACGGTCCCTGACGCCTGGTGTTGATGACCTAGTACAGATGAAGCCAATAACTTCATCAACTAAGACAAAGCTTTTTTAGTGTCCTCATTCTTACACTGAGGAAGTTTGAAGAGGTGGTAATTTCAAGTCTTCTTTCAAACACTGACTGAAAACAAACATTTTGTAGGCATTATCTTGGGGTAATGTCTAAAGGCCCCTACCTTCCTTAAACAGAAGAGCTGTTGATGGTTAATTGGATTGCATTAGATTTAATTTAATCACATTGTTGGAACATCTTGTGTTCTGCACTGCATTATTTTAGACTGGTTTGCTTGTGTTGGGTGGACTTAGGTTCTCCAGGCTGAGAAGCAGTCTGTTATACTGTGTTGAATTGTAATTTGTTGGGTATGTTTGGTTTTGTTAAAGTAAAGTTGAATTTAGTTCTATTATGTGGTTGGTGAGGTTGGGCTGTGTTGTTTTATGGAGTTTAATTTTAGTTTGAATTGATGTAAATTGAAGTGGGTTTAGTAAATTACGTTGGGTTTAATTGGCTGGGCTTGGCTTGGCATGGATGAAACGTGTTTTCATCTATCTATTTTAGAAAATTTTTCTGGTATGAGGTTATTTCCTGCCCAAAAACTAGAATCACTCTGGAAAACTATATTTAGGGTCAAAATCATGAGTGGAGCCATTTTGAGGAGGTTTGGCCCAAATATATGAGCCAAAGAAGACTAGGTCTTCCTGTTTTTGCTTTAGTTCAGTTTATTTTCTGGAGAGAGGGCAGAGAAGATACGAGGAGTTAGATACTGCAAAGTTAAGAAGACTTTCATGTCAGCCATCTCCCTTGGTCCTATTCCATTGGTCCACGTGCCAAGTTTTATGGAGCTCCCCTATTTGCCATGTTCCATGCTAGGTACCAAAGATTAGACAATGAACAATACCTCCTTCTGGTTCTTGAGGAATTAATGATTCCAAACAATGCTGTAGTATCATCTCCCTCAGGCAAACTCCTCATTCTTAAATCTGACTACCCATGCAGGACAATTGCCAAAACTCTGACCCTAAGACCTTGGAACAGTATCAACAAATGCAAAGACTAGTTTTAAAATGATAAGAAGGAAAATCTCTAACATACATGATGAAGAAAAAATAGAAATAAATTAAAGGCCAGAAATATACAGTATAAGTTTTCAAACTCTGAAAACACTAGTGCTTTTACAAATTAGGCCAGGAGTACTACAAGTGGTATAATATCAATACATGTGAATTTAAATAAAATGGATAATTTGGAAAAATAGAAATGACAAAAAAGGCATAAAAAGAAAAATATTCGGAATACACTGGTATCCATTGAAATTGTACCAAAACTATATCACTGTCTCTTCGGACCATCTCACCCCATTCCTTGAGAACCTAAAATTTTATAAACTGTTACACATAACTTCTAAGGAACAGAAAAGCCCAGTAGTCTGTATTATCTCAAAGAATGGAAAAGGTAAGACACAATCCAAATTCATTTGAGACTGCTAAGACCTATGTACCAAGACCCAGAAAGAATAATATAACTAAAGACAGCTACAAAGAAAATATCACTTGTAAAAAATAAGTGCAAAATATGAAATTGAAGGTAGCAAGTCAAATTCAGCAGTATTCTTAAAAATGCCTGATGAGAAGATAGGGTATATCCGAGGAGGCGGAGATGGCTCCACCTTGGAAAAGTTCTAGTGTAATCTATCACATGGAAAGAGAAATTAGTATGACTGGATAAATAGGTTCTGGAAAACTGTTTAAATGTCAACCCTCATTTATAATTCAAGTTGCCATTAAAAGAAGCATTGAAGGATAGGGAAGGGTGGAGGGGGTGAAGGGCGCACAGGTAATGGAGAAAAAATAAGAACCAAGATGCATCATGTACAGGTACAAGCACCCAATGATAAATGTAAACGTATTGTACACCTAAAATGTACCAATAAAAGAATTTAAGGAGAAAAAAAAAAGAAGCACTGAAGGAAACTTTTCAAGGGAATTTATATATCAGTTTTTAGGGCTAATAAGAAAGTTCAATAAGATTCCAAAACATAAGATCATCATTCAAAAGCCAATAATGAGTTCTGTTTCCAAGTAGCCCAGAATAGATCACAGCAAGCCAGCATTTGTGCTGACAACCAGGGGAAAGATGGGCATTATAGAAATTGAATTATCAAAGGAGTCTAGGACTGTGGAAGCAAGGAAAAGGTATGTGGACTGCAATTTCATAAACAGGGGAACCTTTGAGAAGTGGGCGGACAATAGGTACTGTTGTTTTATCCTGTGAATATTAATGCTTGGGGCTCCAAGAGGGTGTATTAGTCCATGTGTCACTGCTACAACAAAATATCCAAGAATGGGTAGTTTGTAAAGAAAAGTTTATTAAGCTCTCAATTCTGGAGGATCAATGGCACGGTATTGTCTTCTGCTTGGCTGTTGTCAGGACCTCATGGCGGATGGCATCGTAGTGGCAGGAGCAGGTAAAGAAGAAGGATGAGGTCAGGCTGGCTCTCTTATAGCAATTCACACTCTTGCAGTCTAACTCCCTCCTGGAGACCAGCGTGAATCCCTTCAGAGGACTGCCCTCCCATCGACCTAGTTACCTTGCACTAAGCCCCTCCCTCAAAGATCCTCCCACACCAAGATGACCATTCTGTTTCCAACACATGAGTCCCTGGAGCACAAACCATACTGAACCCCCAGCATATGGGGAAACAGGAGACACTGCAGCCCCAAGAATAGGCAGTGGGAGGGGTGGGTGGCTTACAGGTGCACAGGCTGTAGCAAACCTATTAACAGTGATGAAAAGAAAAGTCAGTCTGCTTTTCATTATCACCCAGAGATACCAGTTCTGAGCAAGTTCAGAGCTAAAGTACTGTCCCAAATGATTGCTTCAAAAGAAGTTTGAAACAATTGCTGTGTTTACTAGGGAAAGTGAATAATAAAGGTAAACATCAAGTTAGCATACTGTGTCACTTCTAATAACGATGTATTCTCCACAGAAGCCAACTCAGGAAACTCCCAGTAATAAAGTTGGCCTTGACCACATGCAAATTTGGCTAAAGGCATTAATTCAAAATTAAGGTCATAATAGTTCAAAGTCATCTGAGCATGTTTGGAGCATAGTTGACATCCCCAACCTTTGTGGTACTTCATAGTGTCCTGCATTTAAAGAGTAAATGGTGATAATAAGAATTGGTTACTTAAATTTTGTCATTCTATGGGACCACTGGAGATTTTTGTCTGTTTTTGAGAAATCTGTTAAATTTGAAAACAGTGAAATAGATTGTTAGCTGTGAGAGGCAACAGTTTTATTTGTTAAGTAAAGATTTTAGTTCACTCATGAAATATTGATTTTTTTCAATTTAATTTTTGTTTTTAACTGACATATACTTATTTATAGGGTATGATATAATTTGAAAGATGTAGTCCATGTATAATGATAAAATCAGGGTAATCAGCATTTCTATCACCGCAAATATTAGCCCAAAGTGTTGGGAACCTTCAAACTCTTCTCTAGGTGTGTGGAAATACGTAATGAATTGTTACTGACCCTAGTTCCGTGGCTATGCTCAAACATTAGAATTCCTTCCCCTGTCAAGAGTACATTGATTTCCTTCACTCAGGGTCCCATTACCCCCCTCTTCTCCCTCTTCCTAACATCTAGTAACCTCTATTCGCTCTACTTCTATGTGACCAACCTTTTATCTTCCACAAATGAATGAGAATGTGCTGTATTTATGTCTTTCTGTGCCTGGCTTATGGAATACTTCATTTAAATAATAGTTTTTAAATTGATAGCTATTTTTTATTTTTAACTACTGATTGTAAAACCAAAGGACAAATTTAAAACAGTGATTGTTTCTGATTATTGCCTGTTTATTATTCAAAATAATTTTGCCATATAATACTGGGTGTCCAGGATGCTTGGCATAGCTCTGGGCAAATCTCTGGGCAGTTGTGGTGGCTATGGTGGTAAAAAATATGAAATCTGAAAGGCCAGTTTTGCCCCACAAGTCACTTTAATACCAAGTCCACACAAGGTTTTCAAGAAATACAGATTAGAAAAATCTACTGTCATTTTATGAAGCCAGTATTAGCCTGATATCAAAATAGAGGAAGAAATTGCGGGGGGAAAATATAGTTATTATCCCTTAACAAAAAATATCCTTAACAAAATATTATCAAGTTGAATATGATAATTTATGAGAAGATAATGCATCATGAGGGAGGTTTAAACCAAGAATTGAAAGGGGTTTAATAATTGAAAATCAATCAATGCAGAAATAAAACTCTCAATAAACTGAAGAAGCTTCTCAAATTTATAAATGGCATGTAAAAAAACCACATGAACAACTAACAAAACTAATTATGGAATAGTATAACATTCCCTAAAAGTGAAAGAAAGACAAGGATGTCCACTCCCAATTTTTATTTATCGTAATTCTGGATACCATACCACTGCAATAGGGAAAGGAAAGGAAGAAAGAGAGAGAGAGAGAGAGAGAGAGAGAGAGAGAGAGAGAGAGAGAGAGAAAGAGAGAGAGAAAGAAGTAAAATGGCCTCTATTTACTATCCTTATGATAATGAATTCAGCAAATAATATTTCTACACACTATCACTAGACAACTAGAAAATATGATAATGCACTTTTATTTACAAGATCACAGATGTGTAAAAATTTTAAGGATAAACTTAATAAAACCTAGGTAACACTTTGGCCCAAAACTATAAGATTATAGCTTTGTGTGATTTAAAAAACTATCTAATGTGTTTTAAACTTTTATAGCTTTATATTATTTAATACAGTAATTATATTAAATATAAAGTAAATAAATATTTCAAGTAGTAGGCAAAGATTGTAAGACTCCATTAAAAAGAAAAAGTATATGCTATATATAAGAGCTTTAATTTAAGCATAACAATATAGAAAATTGAAAATACAAAAATGTAAAAATATGTGCCAGGCAAACACTAACCAAAAAGGAAAGCTGGTACAGCTATTCTAATATCAAAGTTGACATCGAGACAGAATGTATAACTGTATAATGGGAATACAGAAGACTAAATCCAAAAGAAATATGTCATAATCCTAAATGTGTATACATTCACTAACACAGCTTCAAAATATATAAAGTAAAAATAGACAGAATTCAGGGAAAAAATAGATAAATGAATAATAATGTGGGAGGAATGTAACACATCATTCTCAATAGCTGATAGAACAATAAAGTTAAAATTCAGTAATGACAAACACCTGAAATAACACAGTTAACAGTGACCTACTTGACAAATAGGAAGCATTATACCCAGCAATACATTCTTTTCATGTCTACATGGAACATTTACCAGATTGACCATATGCTGGAACATCTTAAAAAGTCTCTATAAGTTTCTAAATTTGAAGTAGTTTCTCCCAGCACAAGGGAATTAGATGTAAATTGATACAAAAAAGATCACTAGGAAATTCTCAAATGTCTAGAAATTAAAGAATATATACTGTAATCCCCAAGTCAAAAAAAGAAATCAAAAAGAAAATATTAAATTATTTTAATAATAATGAAACTATGACAGCAAAATGCAAGAGATACTTTCATATCTTTGAAATGCATAGATTTTAAAAGAATACAGGAATTAAAGATTTAATCTTCCATCTCAAAAAGTTAGGAGGAAAAAAGACACAAGAATTATAATCCTTAATTATAACAATTTGACTTGAGTATGAACAACCTAGCAGATTAGTAAAAAGCTGGGTGTGTCTATAGATGATTGACATGTAGCCTGCAACCTGAGGAGGGACAACTCACCCAGGATGTGGGTGAAACCACCCAATAGGCTTGTAGCCTGGAGAGAATAAAAAGGGAAATAATAAGGAACTATTGGAGGAGTTCTGGTTTTCACCATTGCCTTTGGAAATTGGTCTCCAGTTCTTCAGGCTTGCACCTCAGACTCTTCAGCCTCCCAAGAAGACTCCAGCTTTCCAATGGAGACTCCAGTGACTGTGCAGTAACCCGCAGGCCTTGGATCCCCCACTGCTACTGGATCCTCCAGCCCTCCAGAGGATCAGCCACCTTGGATTTTCCACCTCTGATTCTCCAGACCAGGCCAGCCCTTGAGGTTCTGATCCTGCAAGCCTATCTAATAAATCCCTTGATAATTATACGTATATTTTGTATTGATTCTGTTCCTCTAGTGAATCCTAAGTAATACAAGAACAAATGAAAGGAAATAATAAAGCTAAGAGCAGAAATAAAGTTGGAAATGTTCAATGATAAAGGGAAAAGGTAGTAATACTCAAAGATGGTTTCTAAACAGGTAAATAAAGTTGACAAACTCCAGGTAAGAATAATTGAGAAAAAGAGGAGCAAGAGAATCTGCCGATACCAGAAATAACAAGAGACATCACTTCAGATCCTATAGACATCCAAATATCAGCAATGTGTTGTAAACAATTTAACTAATAAACTTGACAATTTAAACTACAAGGGCCAAATTCCTCAACAACAAAAAAGGAAACACATCTTTGTAATGCCAACAAAAGAAGAAAGAGAAAATATGAGCAGCCCAAAAGTTATTAAAGAAATCAAACATATTTAAAATTTCTAAGGAAAAAACTCCAATCTGGTTGGATTTACAGTCAACTCTTATTTAAATTTAAGAAAGGGATAAGCTAGGTACAGTGGCAATGCCCAAAGTTCCTGCCGAAGGAGGCTGAGGCAGGAAGATCATAATTCAAGTCCTATATGGGCAATTTCGAGACTCTGTCTCAAAATAAAATGAAAAACAAAAAGACCTGAGTATGTAGTTCGGCAGTGGAGTGCCCAAGTACTACAAAAAGAAAGGAAAACAACAACAAAAAACCTCTAATATTACACAAAGTAGTCCAGATAATAGAAAAAGAATAAACACTTCTCAACATTATTCATGAGACCTGAATAATAACTCTGATACAAAGCCAGGAAAGTACAAGAAAATTACAGACTAGTCTTTCACATCAGATGCAGAATATCATTTGATAAAATTAATTTAAAATTACGTATAATGGGATATTCTTTAATCTGATAAAAATTAAATGTATAGAAAACATTAATATTAGTGGAAAAGACTGAAAACTTTTTCCATAATATAATAAACTTATCATAAAGCATTATAGTCTTCTACTCAGCATGTAGTGGGGTTCCAAGCCAGAGAAATATGAAAGAAAAACAAATTTAAGTCTTAAGTATTGTTAGTGAATAAATAAATTTGTCTTTATTCACTGGCAACATGATTGTCTATGTAGAAGATACAAAAAATTTAAGCTATTGGCATTAATACTTTAACAATGTCACTAGATCACTACACAAAGGGTCAATATACAAAGATCAATTTTATTTCTATGTATCAGCAATGAATAAACTGAAAATAAAATTTAAGAAAATCATAAAACAATAGTATATCAAAAATATCCAACACCCAAACATAAAACTGATAAATGAGGACCAGATTCAATAAAACATTATTGAAAATGAGAGGGAAAAAGATGGACTATTTCTTAAATTGTGCTGAGATAACTGGATGCATACATGGAAAGCAAATTAATTAGATTCCTACCTTGTGTATTACACAAGACAAATTCTGAGTTGATTAGAGACCTGACAGAGAAAATAAAAACTTTCTAAAATGTAAAATAAACTGTAGGAGGATATAACCTCAGGTTGGACTATCTATAGTAAGCCAGACGGAAAAGTAAAAGTCATGCAATAAAAGATTGAGAAACGTGACTAGAATAAATTTTGAACTTCTCCACACCCAAAGACAACCCATGCAATTCCAAAAGATAAGACAAGTTCTGGGAGAAAATATTTTTGTTTTGTATAATTATGAAGGGTTAGTAATCAGATATATATTTTAAGTTGATTTACATAAAGATAAGCAAACAAAACCAGAGGGTGCTGCCATAAGAAATGAAGTAATTCACAGAAGAGAAAAATAAATGGCCAATGAACATATGCAGAGGTGCACAATCCACTCATAATCAGGGAAATGTAAATGAAATCCACAAAGGAGATAGCATTTTACACCCACCATATTGGAAAATATTAAACCATCTGACAATATCAATTGTTGGCAAGAACTCTTATCCACTGCTGGTGGGAGTGTAAATTTGTACAATCATTTTGGGGAACAATTTGGCAATATCGAGTGACTAAGACATGCATATCCTTGCACCTAGAAACTTTGCTTCTAAGTATATACCCTAAAATCTCTGGCATATGTGCACCAGAAAATGTGTACAAAAGTTGGAAACAATCTACATGTCCATCAATGAAAAAAAGAATAAATTAATGTTGATATATTTATACAATGGAACACCATATAGAAATTAAAATGAGCTAGAGTTACATATATCAACATGTATAAACCTTTTTAAAAACATGAAATGTATTTAAATATAAAAGTTGTGGAATGGTACATATGGTATAACACCATGGATATAAATCTCAGAATATGCAAAACAATACCATGTATTATTTATGGACACATATGTAGTAAAAATATTTTTAAAACATGAAAAACACCAAGCTCATGATGGGACTGTAGTTCTGGAACAGGAAGCAAATGAATGAGTTTGAGGAGAATAATACAGATGGAACCAATTGTTCAGTGTTATTTTAGCTCTTAAAAGAAAAAGTAAAGGTCTGAAACAAATAATACCAAAATGTCAAAGTTTACCACAGCTGGGAGGTGCTGCATGTTGGTTATATTGCCTGCTGGTATGCTAATAAAAGTTGGCTTTCCCCGGAGAAAACCTTGACTGCAGTGTTGACCAGTTTTCATGGTGTAAACACTTCCACCACAGCCAATTTGAAGCTATCAATTGGATTCCACTGAGTGCAGAATTCGGAAAAGATACACACACAGTAGGCACTTGTGAACAGAAGGAACCAGCTGTAGCATACCAATGTTTCTGTCTCTGCTGTTTGTGTGAAATAGAGGAAAATAAAAGTAAAATACTAAGCAAAAAATAAATAAAAGTTATCACACATGTGCATATGGAACAAACTTGAGCTGCATGTGCCTTGGAAAAGCAGGGGTGGTGAGCACCTGCCCTTCGTTTTCCTTCCATGAGAGCCACCAAGCCTCCAACATGCAGACCATTACCTTTGACAATTCTTGCTGAGCTGGGAATCACCAAGATGTTCTCCTCTCCTTTGTTGTTAGATGGCCTCCTAGGTATCTAAGCAAGTGTCGACCCTCAGGACTTGTGGCATAGGCAGGTTTGTGACCTGGGGAAATGGGAGCCCCATATTCCAAAGCAGATAACAATAAACGGCCAAGGTCGCTGAATCAGTACTGCAGGCTATTAAACTGCCTCCACACTCAGACCCACAGACCACGAGCCTGACTCACTTTGCTCCAACTTTTAACCTTCAGCTGAATTGCTGAGAATGACAAATGACATAGAATGTTGGTGAGGAAAATATCCTCTGGGACAATTTGATCATCAAATATTCAAACTGTTCTCTATGGAGTAAACACACTGAGATTCCCTGCAATGCCTTGTGGATCCTGTCTTTTGCAACAATACGGCACAACCTTGACGATCATAACTGAGGACATTACGCTAAGTGTAATAAGCCAGGCATTGGAAGACAAATACCTCATGGTCTCACTTATAGGTGGAATCTAGGAATAAGCTTTAGTGAATCATTGTACAAAATGTGACTATAATAAATAATAAGGCACTATATATTTCAAAATTACTAAAAGTAAATTTTAAATGTTTTTACCACAAAAAATTTATATGGAGGTGAAATAATAGGTTTGTTAGACTGATTTAATCATTCTACATGGTAAACATGTCAAAACATCACCTGTACCCATAAATATATACAATTATTACTTGTCAATTACAGATACAATTTTAAAATATATACTTAATGTACTGTACTCTTGAATTATTTGGCAAAGATATGTCTAAATCTCTTGAGAATAAGTACTGACAAGGATAAAAAGGGTATTGATCTTCATACTCAAACCCACAAAATAGTAGTAGAGAAAGGACAAACAGATAACCATAATACAAAGCAGAACAACAGCCAGCATTTACTGAGCACGAACTGTGTGAAGCAGTGTACCAAGCTCCTTTGGGGTCCCTACCTTAATCTTCACAAGCTCTGTGCAGCAGAGATTGTTATACCCATTTTACAGATGAGAAAGCTGAGGCTTAACCATGTGCCAAACTTGGGCTCAGCACATAGATATAGCAGTGGGAGCAAGCTTCCACCCCGAGCACATCTGATCCCGTAGTCCAGGCTTTCCGCCCATCTCAGATCCCCTTACCTTCCCTTTCCCTGATGGCAGCAGCTGTGAGGATTCAAAGAATTGTGCAATCACTCCTAGTTGTGGCAGGGCAGGGCCAAAGGCTTCTTGGAGGAGGTGATTCTTTCTATGTAGTGTGTACAAAGACAAGACAGAAGCCAGGGCTGGGTCACCTAGGAGGTCCAGGAAAAGATTCATGTTGATGCGGTCAGCTGAGTTTCCATGCACTGATCCTCAGCATCTCAGGTGGGACAAAAGTGCAGTGTGGTCCTGGTCATTGTGGAATCAGAGCCTAACTCGGTTTCTTATCTGCTGTGTGTCCCTGAGCAAGTTACTCAGCTCCTTTGTGCCTCAGTCTTTCCAGCTTTGTAAGAAAGCTCATAAAACTAATTTGGAGTGATGTGAAGATGAAGTAAGTTTATACACATAAAGCATTGAGCACAGGGCCTGCACATAGTAAACTCTCAACAAATGTCAGCGATTTCTGTGGTCGTTGTCAATATCATTCTAATTCTGACATACTGTACTCTGGAGCAGTCCTGAATATTGGAATTTTGCTTAACGTATCCTGAAAATCCAGCACCTTGGGAACTTGAACTCACAACGTCAACATCTCAGAATCGTCAAACATTAGACTTCTAGAATTACAGAACCTTCAAAACTGAGAACAAAAATACAATTCACTCCAATAAAATTTGCAATATAAAATTTCTCCCCCAATGTTACACTCCTCTTTTTCTGGGGGCTTGGAACTATTATGTTGTCAGCTGGCTCCTTGAGTTTTCTTCCTATATTATCTTTTATTGTTGCAAGAAAAAGCATTTATGTTCCTTTTTCTCTTTCCCTCTTTTTTCTCTTCTCTCCTGTACTGAGAATATGATGGGTAAAATAGCAAGAGCAATAAGTCAAAAATTTTGACAGGAATAATAGAGCCTGCATCCATTTCTAGCCATTCTCCAAGAGATAACAATTAAGTCCCGGACAGTTTGAACTTTTTACAAAGAATTAATGATGCATGTGAACACAGAGGGGGAGAACAATTGCTAATAATTTATGAAGTCTTCACCCGTTCAAAGTAGTAAGTTTGGTAAAGTAAAGGGAGAGGCTCGGAAAGGTAAACACTGTGAAAAGCCATTCTGAGGATCTGCCCTGTCAATGGAGAATTTACTACATTCCATTAAACAACCTAAAATAACTTCTATGATAATCACCCTTCAGAAACAGGCGCCGATGCCAACAAAGGTATTATTAAGTTAAATTACCCTAAAAGTGTTGGATTGACAGAAAGTTTCAGTCAATGGTTTGGAAAGCCCGGGTCCCTAAATGACACTGGCAAACAGATACTGATGTTCGGAGGCTGAAGAATTTGGCTTTGCAAGGCCTGGCGCTAAGAGGATTTCAATCTAAGTTGTTCAATATTTCATGCTCCCCTCCAGCGCCCAGGAGGAGGGCTCTGGGCTCACAGGGGTGGGGCCTCGCCTTGCATCTCTGGGCTGGGAGTGGAAAGGTAGCTCTGAGTGGAAATGTACAAAGAGGCAGTTGGCCATCAGGACCTTTCTCTTTGAGGAAGGAAGGAGATGTGAAGAAGGAATCCAGCAACTGGGCTTGATTAGGATACGGTATTAGGATCCTCAATTTATGGACAAGGGAGGGGAAGTCTGTTGCCTGAGGCCACCAGGGAGGCCAGAGCATTCACTAGGGTGTGGAGTTCCCCATGCACAGGACTTGCACTCTCTGGACTGTGATGTTTCCCTGGGGTCACGCCAAGTTTGCCCACAGTAGGACCCCATAAATACTTTTCAATAAATTCCATTAATACAGAACGTACATGGAGAAACCGGCCAAGTCATACTCATACAACTTCATTCTCCCAAACCAAACACTTGCAGACCCAGCCATCAGCTCAAGACACCCAACCTTCCCAGCCCCACTGCAGTCCCAGAAGGTTCCCCCACCCTGAGTCATTTCTCCCCCAAAAGGCAGCCACCCTCCCGACTTCTACCGCAGGAGGATCACCTGGTCCAGCTTTGAGGCAGATAGGATTTCTTTTGTGTCTGGTTTCTTTTAGTCAAAAATATGTTTGTGCGACTCATCCAGGGTTTCATGTGTATTTTTAGTTTGTTTATTTTCATTGGTGCTTAGTTTTCTACTTGGGAATGTTGCACGATTTATGTAGCTGGCTCCCAGTGGTGAGCACTGGGGTTGTTTTGACTTGGGACTATTACAGAGAGTGCTGCTATAAATTTTCTTTTATAAGTCTCTTGGTGTACATATGTATGTATTTCTGCTGAATTTATACCAAGAAGTGGGATTGCTTGGTCATAGCTACACACACATTTGCCTTTCATAGATGCTACTAGCAAACTACTCAAACAGTTGTATGAGTGGAGTCTCAGTAATGTATCAGTGGAGCCAGCAAAATGAAATAGTTCCAGTGGCCCCACTTTCCCACCAACGCTTGCTACTTTCACCACTGTGTGTGCATGCAGTATTAGCACGTTGCGATTTCAATCTGCACTTTTGTGTTGACTTTTGAAACGGAACACATTTATTAGTCAGTTCCATATTGTATTAGTCAGCTTTTCATACCAGAACAAAATACCTGAGGCAGCTAACTTTAGCAAGAGAAAAAAGAGAAAAGGGTGGGCCCAGGGATGTAGCTCAGTGGCGCTGCACCTGCCTGGCGTCCACGAGGTCTGGAGTTCGATCCCTGTACCAGAAAAGAAAGAGAGAGAGAGAAAAAAAGGGTGATTGTGTTAGTTACTTTTCTCTCATTGCTGGGATAGAATAACTGACACTGAAAGTTAAAGGGGAAAGTTTATTTAGCTCACGATTTGTAGAAGTTTCAGTGCATAATCAAGTGACTCCAAGGCAGAGCGGCACGTGCAGAAGGGGGTCACAGAGGAGAAACAATGCATGGCACCCACAAGGTATCAAAAAGCAACAAGAGACTCTTAGCAGCATCTTTCTGCCCTTTTATCTTATCCAGACTACTGGGAATACTGTGATGCCAAACCAATCAGTGTACAGATTCAGTAATCACACACCTTTCATCCCAGCATCACACACTCTAGATTCAGCCACCTCTGGAAAAGCCACCTATGAGGATCTCAGCAGTGATTTAGCTCACAGTCTTGGAGATTCAAAGGCCAAGATTGGGCAGGACCCTCTTGGCCTCTTCTTGTTTCAAGTGGCTAAAATGAGAAAAATCCAACAGCAGAGGGTATATGTAGTTGATACATAATAATTGCATACATTTATAGGGTACAGCATGAAAACTGCATACATTTGTACAATAAGTCATGACCAAATTATGGTAACTAGTATTTCTATCTTCTTATACATTTATCGTTTCTTAATATTTGGGGCCTCAAACTTCTCTTTTCTACCTCTTCATAAAATAAGTAGGTCATTGTGAACTGTATTGATCCTACTGTGCTGTAGAATAATGGAATTTAGTCCTCTATCATTCATTATCCAAACTCTATCTCCCCCCTCAGACTCTTCCTCTCCTCTAGTCAGCACTATTCTACCCTCGTCTTTAAGATCAACTTTTTTAGTTTTCTTTTTCTTTTTTTTTTTTCTTTTTGGTACCGGGGATCAAACTCAGGTCCTTGCACTTGCACAGCAGGCGGCGAAACCACTGAGCTAAATCCCCGGCCCCTTTTCTTTTTTTTTTCTTTTTGGTACCGGGGATCAAACTCAGGTCCTTGCGCTTGCAAGGCAGGCGACGGAACCACTGAGCTAAATCCCTGGCAACTTTTTTAGTTTTCACACTAAAAAGAGTGAGCATACCATATTTGTCTTTCTGTGTTTGGTTTATTTCACTTAACATAGTATCTTCCACATCCATCCATTTTGCTGTAAATGACAAGATTTCATTCTTTTTCATAGCTGTATAATATTCTGTTGTGTGAACAAACCATATTTTCTTTTTTCAATCATCAATAGACACTTCTTGATTCTATACCTTGGCTAGTGTAAATAGTGCCACCATAAAAATGATAGTGCACATATCTCTTTGATAAACTGATTTCATCTCCTTTGGATATGTGCCTAGAAGTGGGATATCTAGATCATATGGTAGTTCTAGATTTAGCTTCTTGAGAACATAGTGTAAAAGAATTATCTGTACAACATTTAATGTTCTGCATCTAGCCAACTTCTGCCTCCATACAAGTATTAATCTGGTCAGAACATATTTTTAAGGACCACCTATATGCCAGCCTCTCTCCTCAGCTCTGCAGATGTGAAAATCAAGTCCATGATCTCATGCTGCTATGTTTGGTGGGGAGAAAACACACACATGTGAGCAAATATGGTGGTACCTTGGATCACAAACTTAATTCTTTCCATGATTCTGGTTGCAAAGCGAATTGGACAAAGCGAATCAAAGTCAATGGTTAGGTTCAATGTTGACCTTGCGGGGGAATTTGATTCTGTTCTCTTCCAATTTAGTTCACAACCAGAATTGTGAAAAGATTTAAATTCCTGAACCAAGGCACCACTGTAATTGGAGGATTTACTGATAAAAGCTCCACGGACAATTAAAGGTCACCAGGCTGGTATGACTGGGGAGAAGTCAGGGAGTTCCCACTGGAGAGAACTGAATGGCAAGAAGGTATTGGCTTGGCAAAGGCCTGGGGGAAGAGGTCTCAGGAAGAGCAAAGTGCAAAAGTCCTGAGTGTTTGAGGACTTGGAAGGAGTGCAGTGCGATTTGTGTGTTGAGTGAGGAGAGGCCGAATTAGAGACCCAGCTGGATTACAGGCCTCAGTCATAAATTAGAAATGTAGGGGAAATAGATACCCAATTCTCCACTTCACTGAGATGTGTCTTCCAGCTTTGGTCACTATGACAAAGCCCCTGAGAAAATAACCTTAAGAGGAGGAAGACTTATTTTGGTTCATGGTTTCAGAAGTTTTAGTCCACGAGGAGCTGGCTCTGTAGTTTCAGGGCTTGTGGTGAGTCTGGGACATCACAGCAGGAAGTTGTGTTAGAGCAAATCTACTCACCTCACAGCAGCAAGGAAGCGAAGAGAGAAAAGAGGAAGAGCTGGAATCCCAGCGACCCTTCCAGGGCACAGCCCCCAGTGACCTCACTCCCTTCTGCTGGACACCACCTCCTAACAGCACCCTGAGCAGGGATACGCCTCGACATATGAGCTTTGGAGAGACACTGACGTTCCAAAACATAACAGATGGCTCTTGCTGCTGGTAGAGGATAGATTACAGCAAGTGGAAAGGAATCCTAGGACACTCCTGCCATAGTTGGGCTGAAAGAGGGAGGGTCCAGGCTGCAGTTCTCAATGGGGCTGTAAGCAGCAGGTACCAGAATGATTCTTGGGATTGGAAAGGAAGCATGAGAGGTCAAGGCATCCCTGCCCCTGCAGTTACACCATCACATTCAAGCCTCCTCGTTACAGATGCATCCAAGATGATAGTGTTTCCTACCATCATAAGAGTTTATTCCTGCCTTCCTAAAGCCACAACTTCTTGGAGTTGGGGGGCCCAAGTGTGTCCTTGTCTGATTCTCTGCACTTGTGTTCCTCTGACTTCATCCTCCTGACCTCCAGAACATTCCCAGTGAGCAACCAGCCAGGGACTTCATATCAGTTTTGAACACAGCTACACCAACCTCCTCACTCTTCCATTCCAATTTGAGCTTCCAGGGGGAAAAAAGCTGGAAACAATGGACTTATCTAGAGCACTCAGCTTGCCCAGAATAGCCTTTCAGGAACAAAAAGCATCCCAAGTCTAACAGGAAATTCCTCCAAAACTCTAGCCTCAGTTCCTCACCTGAGCATGGACTCATGGATTCAACATCATGAGTGAGCTTTATTTCTAGCATGTCAAGAGAAGCTACCCAAGCCTGGCATCTGGTAGAGTGGTCTCTCGACTCATGCTGGTGTCGTCGCTGTAACTACTGCTTCTGTTCTTGTCATTATTATGAGTAATAGGGTGGTGCTATTTCAGGTTGTTTTGTGTGCCCATTTGAATTTTTTTAGATGTCAGTTAAGACAGGTGCCATTCATTCTTGTGCTTTGCACCTTCCTTGAAACACTGCTTCCAACACTCTTTTCCCTGTTTTCTTATAAACTTGGCCTAGGTATCACCTTATTTGTACACACTTCTTCGTCTCTGTCACTGTCTCAGTCTCTGTCCCCATCACCATATTGTGTCTTTCTTTTTGCCCCTTAGGCATCAGTTGCTCAGTCAACGATGAACCTTCCAATCCATGGGGCATCATGTCAAGGGAATATGGCCGAAGTTATGTGCTGGGCACCCACTAAATACCAGGCTGCAAATGCTACATTTTCATCTGTGTCATCTCATTTCATCCTCACATATATTCTAGAGTGAAGGTGCCACTGTTATCCCAGATCTCAGGCAAGAAACTCTTGAAGCATCTCTTCACCACCTGGTCAACTGGGGTCTTGAAGGCAAATATCACTTCCTTGGGCAAGTCCTTCCTGGCAACCAGATGTCAGGCTACCTGCTCTCCCTATGATCCCCACCTTGAGCCTCACCCACCTGATAAGCATAGCTTTATCCACGCCTGTACTGGATGATGTCTGCCTTCCCCATCAGACTCTCATCTCCATGGAATCAGGGTCTGCTTGGCTCACGTTGGTATTCTCAGAGTGTGAGGCATAGAATTGCCAAAAAATAACTGTGGAAAAAAGAGTAGAAAGAAAAGCAGAGATAAAGAACCCACAAAAATAATAAAGAGCCCCTATGCTCCTCTTCTGATTGTGCCATTCCGGAGCTGCATGGGGTAAGATGTGTCTGATGATGTCATCTCCCTAGCAGGAGCGAGACCCTCTGTGGGCTTCCCCACCTGCCATGAGCCTTTCTCTGCTCATGCAGGTTCCTTTGGACCTGCAGAACAGTGGCCCCTACACCACATAGCTGCTCTCTGCCACCTGTGTGTCTGTCCTTCATCCATAACCAAGCTGAGCTGTCACTGCACCACACCTTCCTGCTGGGAAGTGGAGAAGCAATTAATCTTGCAGGATCTTCCACTGCTCTTGGGTCTGGAGACCCTGGAAGCTGCCAGCGGTGTGCCTTCACATCTGGGACCTGTCAGTGGCCCACCTGGGCTGCAGGGTACAGCGTGACCTGCCAGGGTACTCAGGAGAGTGTGCCTCCCTGGGTTGAGGAGTGAAGAGACAGCTCTGGGAGAGAGTGCTATCTTCACTTCTCTCATGATTTTCTAGGAAGGCTGGAGCCCAGAGGCCTCTCTCTAAGAGGAGACCAGTCAACTGAAGGCCCAGGGAAAGAGACACAATGACCAACTTGGTGCTCCAAAGACTGAGAGATGAAGCCTGCCTCTGTTTCTAATGTGCTGTGTGATTTTGGGCAAGTCGTAATCTGAATCTGGAAACTAATGGTAAATCTAGGGAATAGGATTAACTTCTCAAAACTGAGACATTAAATGAGATAATTCATATAAAGAGTTTAGCCCAGTGGCTAGTACACAGTAACATTCAATGGATAGTAGCAATTATCATTTTTTAAGTATTGTTATCTATAGCTCTTAAGAATGACATCAAGACTAAATGGAATAACATATCAAAATCTCCTAGATAGTATCCAACACAGAGTATTTGCTAAATAATTATTGATTTCTATTCCAACTTTAGGATGCCATCAGTTAAGGAGAACTGCAGTCTCTATTCATCATATAGTGAAGTTAGCCTTCAAAGTATCCCTAATGTTTCAGTGGATGGATGGTTGAAAGGAAATAGTTGGATGGATGGATGGATGAAGAAATCTTAAGTAGCATGATGAACATCAGAGTGACATGGATAAATACTTCTAGCCTTGAAAGCTATCAGGCTTGGACTTCTGGTTATAAAAGGTTGATACCATAGCTACTGGGGAAGATATCTTGGGATCTAAGACATCAGGTAAACTGTGTCTTATTATACCATCAACTTCAATAATACAGCAGATTCTGCCATTGCTTCCCAGCATGCTTTGGACCACCCTCCTTTGGAAGTTCCCATCAGCCTGTGTTTAGCTACTGGCTAAATCTGAGAAAGAATCCTAGCAGGCTGGTACTTATTAAAGGACATGAGGGATTATGGGTACAACTCACTCCTTTAACAGTAATGACTATAACTATTCGGAATTATTCTAACTTCTGGGTGTTGTGTTAATTATTTTATATATGTAATTGCATTCAGCCTCACAACATCCCAAGGAGCAAGACACACTCTTTACATACTGAATACACATCCATTCCATGTTATAATGCCCAATTAGAAGTATTAGGTACTTTTTTGTTATTCCTCAGAATAGCACAAAGTTCTTGTGGAAAAATTGAGTAGCTTCTGATTAACTCATGCCTCTTCTTCCCCTGATACCCTACTTTTCTGGTGCCATAATATGTGCTTAGTCCTTCATCAAGGTAACTCAGCACTCCCTAGAGATGGGGGGCATCATTGTTACAGATGAGGGGACATATGCAGATAAGTGAGGAAGAAATACCTACAGTTAGAAAGTGATGGAACTAAGCTTCCAACTCAAGTCTGTTTAGCACCAGAACTCACTGAGGAATCCTCTCATGGATGAGAAAATGGATACTCAACAAGAGGAAGGGATTTTCCAAGGTCAAATACACTGCTGAGGTGCAGAACCCAGATTAGAAGACCCTGTCCTTGTTTCTTCCACTAGCCACATCCCAGGGTAATCTTTTCAAAGATCCCTGGGGTGTCCTCTCCCTTGATGTGGCATCTTTTCTCCACCCATGGGGGAACCCCAGGTTCACTTTGTAGCCATCAGCAATATAAAATGGGTGAAAATATTTCAGGTAGATTTTTCTCTTCTTCTCAATGGGTGAGAATTTTCCAGGTCTGGGCACCTTTGAAATCTCTCAACGTCAGCCATCATCAGCTGTAACTGGCAGGCCTGCTAATAAATGGAGAATGTCACATCTCCCAAACTGCATTATTACCGTTTATAATTTTGATTGTTCATTTGCATACGAAAATTAGTCCTGTGACATGCGTGAATTTTATTTTATTCTTGAACTAATTATAAACAAGAATGCCACATTATTTACATAACTAATTATTGTTCCTTATGTTCCCCTGTTTTTAAATTGGGGGCTCATTCTCTGTTGGTTAACTCTGCAGATGAAAAATCCAAGAACATTTCTAAAGTTTGGGAACTTGTTCTATTTGCATCAAATACAAATTCCTTTGAATGAGAGATAATATGCTTTCCATTTTAATAGGCCTAAATTAGGTTGATCTTAATTTATAGTTAATTTGAATGAATAATTCTGTCTACCTGAGTCTGTTTTTTCAGCTGCTCATTGTAAATGTTTATTAACCCATAAATCTGCTGCATTCTTTTAGGAGGGAATTTTAAGGGCCCTCTAAACTGGAGGGTGTATGGTGCAGAGGGGAGAAAAATCCACAAAAGCAGGCAAGAAACGTGGGTATAAGGTCCTGCTCTGTAAGTTGTAAGCTGTGTGCCTTTGGGCAAATACCTATCCCTCTCTGAGCCTCAAGTTTCTCAGTCATTTAAAGAGTATTGGGTTAGATGGTCCCTGAAATTCTGACCACCTCTAATATTCTGGAATAAAGGGGATCTATCTCTCTTCTTCATCTTGCCTGTGTGTACACCTGCTCCCAAATCTCTCTTCTTTCTCAAAATTTAACTTGTCATTTTGTTAAGATCTTAAATCTCTTTGAATTCATGGTGAACTGACTCATTTTTCTCAACCGTTATAAAAGAGACCCAAAAAAAGATTTTACTAAGATGAGGACTGGAAGAACAACCAAGTTAATGGTGAATTCCAGGGACCCCTGAGCCTGCGGGAAGACCAGAACTGGGCAAATGGCACCGCAGAGGAACGGTGGAGGTGCCCTGCCCGTTAGTCACATCATGGAGAGAGAAAACACATGGCTGGGTCTACAGGGGAGGGGAAGTTGGTGACCCAAAGACCAAGGCTTTTCTCCTTGCTTTTCAGTTCCTCTGAATCATGACACAACCTCTCAGAGACTCATTGTGACATCTTCATCAGCGGATGGGCCACCAATTCACAAACCTCCCGGGAGATTGTGATGAGATGCACATGAGATAATGGCCCAAATGGCCTGAGACACAGCCAGGGTTTAGGTGCTACACCCTGCTGCCTCTGGCTGCCACTCTGGCTTCCAGAGGTGAGGAAGAAGAGGCTAGTGATGTTAAGGAACATTTGTTGACTGCTGGCCAGGTGCTCCGTCTTCAGTTATCAGCCCATATGACCCTTCAAGAATGCGTTCTCTGACCTCCCCAGTGAAGTCAAAGGCACAGTCCAAGACTCAGAATCCTGTGCACCCTCCCTCCCGGCCTCACTGCCAGTCACACTGCAATTTCATACTTCTTTTAAAAGTGTCAGTCTCTACCTTCACCACTGCTGTTTTGCTTCCAGTGCAGGGAGGCACCGTGTCTGTTTCTGCCTCCGTCATAGTCCTGGACCTACTCCACTCCTCAACTAACAGCTGAGGACATGAGGGCTAGGCACTTGTCCTACATTGCCTTACTGAATTTTCACAAAGTGGACTTTGCTGCTGTCATACCCATTTCATAGATGAGGAAACTGAGGTTCAGAAAAGGAAAGTCCAGCTGAAATCACAACAACCATTCAGCCCAGTCCAGCTTGACCAAATCATAAGCATTTCTTGCCATGCTATAGTTTGTGTTTGTTTCAAAGCATTATTGTGCCAATTAATAATTGATACACATTTGCATTTCATTTTCTACTTTATGAGCAACTTCCCATAAAGTATTTTGTCTGAGTTTCTATTTCCTCATCCATTAAAAAGGAAGAAGTTGCCTTGTAGAACTCTTGTTCTCTTCTTCATTCTATTCATTCATTCTGCATTCATGTATATGAGAAACAATTAGTGATCACCTACTATACAGCAAGCACTGTTCTGGATGTTGGGTTTTCAACAGAAAAACAAAGACATAAATCTCTGCTCTCATTGGACTTAAATTCAATTTCCCTTTCAACCATTCATTCATGAACTCATTTTCCCCACACATTTTCTGTGTGTCTGGCACACACAGGCGAGTGAATTAAATACTCTGCCCTTGAGAAGCTGAAGATTGGACATTCGCTGCCCATCACACCCGCAAGACAGGGCTTCTAAAGATGTGAACTCCGAGTAGGACTGAAATGGGGACTTCAAATGGAGCAACTGGGATTGGGACAGAAGTGTGCATTATATCCTCGTCACCCCTGCCTGGGAGGGACTTTTCATTTTCACAATTATCCTTCTGCTACATTGATACATTAATTTCTTCAAGCCATTGTTTCTGCAATTAAGTGAGAGGGCACTGGAACCTATAAAAATGTATCTGACTTCATTCTGCGAGGTAGAATCTGGCAACCTCTTGCCCAGGATGCTCCGGGATTAGACAGTGGGAATATGACCATTAATTGGGTGTTTTATGTCCAAAGTTGTCCAAGCAGTCATGGAACCCACTGGCCACGAAGTTACCAGTGAACTGTGGTCTGCGGCTTCCTTAACGGCACCTCCTTTGTTTTCTCAGACTCATTATCTATTTGTTATTCAGAGAGCTTCAGAATTGGAAAGGACTTTAATTGGAAGGGGCAGCTGTTCTCACTTAGTGCAAGCAGTCTTTCTAGGGCACCCTTGAAAGACATGGGGAGCGCACCAACGTAGATGGAAATGCAACCAAAAAGCAAGTGAAATAGCTACATCAGTGGCTGAGCTCATCAGATCTTGGTCGTTGATTGACAGTTGCCCCTCTTCCCAGCAAAACTCACCAAAAGATGGGGGCGGAGCGTGTGCCTCTGTCCGTGGTTCTGAATCCTGAGGCGTGAGAAGTTGCGGAAGGAAGAGGGAGGGGGAGAAGCAGAGAGGGATTACTGAAGAGACACTACTATTTTGATATACTTTTCAAGTAATTGCAACTACCAAGGAAGAAAACTGTTTTCCTCTGGAGTCAAGAGAACTCTTACTTCTGGTTCACCTTCCCCACACTATCCTTGCCAGTACAAAGCTGTCAGCCTGTGGTTTTATTACGTTCAAATCCCCCTGTTGAGACTTGCTCTTGCCTAGGCCTGAGGTGGAAGAGAATGCTCAAGATCTCTGTTTCGGTGACTACCGGTGGTGGCACTCATCTCTCGAGGGGGCTTAGATTACAGCCAGTAC
The DNA here is from genome assembly GCF_000247695.1 of Heterocephalus glaber. The sequence continues at coordinate 3,327,823 of NW_004624747.1, read as the reverse complement.
TGCTGTCTTCAACTAGAAAGTGTAAGATGGAGAATCAGAGAGCCAAGTTGGAATCCTGGCTCTGCACCTCCTGCTGTATGGCCATGGATAAGCATCTTTCCCTCTCTCATTCCCAGGTGCCTCCACTTGGAAGTGAGCAAAGCAGGCAAAACAAATTCTAGGGTCCCCCATCCCTCTTCTGCCATTCTGAGATTCCCCAGCCAATTCTTTTCTTTCAAGGGGTGAAGATATGATCACATTTCTCACCTAAAATGGCCTGAAGGGAGAATTTCTCCACTAACAGACAGCCACTGGGCCAAGCAGTGGAGATTCACAAGTTCCTAAAGAGACTCATCTTTGCTTCCCACGAAATGAAGTACTGGCCATCCAGAGCCTCCTGGATCACTGCTGTATTTGGGTCTCTCCACAGCACCCCAAGGAGCTAAATACTGTTGCTCCTCCCATTCTACTGCTGAGGATGCTGAAGCCGAGGAGATGAGCTGACTCACTCCAGGGCCCCCAAATGAGCCCAAGCCATGTGAGTCCACATTATTTGTGCTACACTGAGCTGCTTCCCAGGGATCACTGGAGCATACTGTACCCTGTCTCTGGCTGCTGGCTCAGGGGACATGCCCAGGCCCCCCACCCCTCCGAAATAACTCTATCCCAGATTCGTGTGTACCTGGGTACCAAGTTCTCACTAAAATCTCTGCCCACTAGCATTTGTTTTCTTTCTGGAATACAGCTCACACCAAGCTCTAGTCTCAAGCAGGAAGACTGAAGGCTGCTTTTAATAACAAGGCCCATGATTGTAATGACAGAGATGACAAGCAGGTGGAAACAGGCTCAGAGACCTGGAGCCATTGTCACTAAGCAAGCAGAGAGGCAACAGACCTGATCCAGGACTCAAGCTGGAGGACACAAGGAGGGGAAGAAGGGACGTGATCCTTCCAACTCTTCCCAGAACTCCCTACATCCCCAAATAAGAATAGGGTCACTACTCTCTTTTCCATTCATCTTGCCCAGTCAGAGAAAGCTACCTCAGAACATTGCATCTCAAATCTGGGAAGGATTGAAAGACTCCAGGTGAAGGTCACCTCGGGCTCCTCGCTTGTGACTGCTCTGGACGGCGCTAACCATGAGAGCAGCTTTTCTTTGATTGAGACAAGATCTGTGTCCCTGAAATTTGGACTTTATTCATCTAGGCATTCTTCTCTCTTTAGACACTCACTGGCACATATTTATTGAAGTCTATAATCTGCATTGGTGACTAGGCTAGATTTGAGGGACATAATGGTGACAAAAAACTGTTTCTGCCTTCAACAGGCACAGAGACACCTGTCACATTCCCCAGGCCTACTTCTTTTCAGGTTAAATTTCTGTAGTTTGTTTCCTCAATTGCTTCTTTTAGGCTATGGTTCTGGCCATTTAAGAACTTCTCATCTTGTTACAACTCAATACACAAGGAAGTCCCCTGAGAGTCTTGACCATGCCCCACTCCCCATATGCAACACACCAACTCAATGTTTACACTTCAACCATTCCAAGGTCAGCAATGGAGCCAGGAGAGAGGGGGGAGAGGGAGAGAGAGAGAGAGAGAGAGAGAGAGAGAGAGAGAGAGAGAGAGACTGTGTGTGTGTGTTACTGGAGATTGAACCCAGGCCTTGGCACTCAGCCAACCTCCTCTTTTTTTATTTATATTTTAATGGTGAGACAGACTCTCCCTAAGTTGTTCTTGCTGGGGTCAAACTTGCAATTCTGGCCAGGGATGTAGCTCAGTGGTTCTGCCTCCTGCCTTGCAAGTGCAAGGTCCCGAGTTCGATAACCGGTACCAAAAAAAAAAACAAACTTGCAATTCAGCTAACCTAGCCTCCCAGAGTTCTGAGATTACAGGCAGGAGAGAGGATTTTGAACATTCCCAACACAAAGAAATGGTAAATGTCTGAGGTTATGAATCTGCCAGTTACCCTGATCTCATCACATTGAATACTGGTATTCTAGTATCACACTGTACCCCATAAACATGTGCCTCTTTAAAACAAATGCAAAAAGAAAGATAATTTCTGGAATACCTACAAGATTCTGAGTGGCTAAGTGGGAATGGAAACAGAGGTTGGTCTTGCTTCCCAGAGCTTTCAGACCAGTGAGAGTTGGGAGCATTCATCAGTGAAGCAGAAGAATAGACCAGTGCCATTGGAGCCAGCCACAATGGGAAAATGGGCAGGCATGGCAGCAAAGGGTGTGGGCACTGATCCGACCAAGAAATATGGGAGCTCTGAGAGGATCTGAGCTTCAGGTCAAGACCTGATTGATGAAAGACTGGGCCATGTGACATCTGTGCAGGGGGACTAGCATAGAGAGGTTTCAAGGTGACCTTGGACATGGTGTCTCAAAGCATAGAAAGAGCCTTTGACATTAAAATGAGCCAAGTGAGGGTAAAAGTGGCCAAGATAGGGTTAGAAAAAGAGTGGGCATAACCCATGTGCGTCCCTGTTTGCCAAGCAAAGGCCTTTGGAGCCTCCTCCAAGGGCAATGGGGAGCCACCAAAAGCTAGAAGCAGAGAATGGTATCAGCTGATTCCTGTTTCAGAACATGGAGGGGAATGAGCAAGTGTGGGGGGAGAGGGAGATGGGAAAGGAGGCTACTGAGTGGACTGTGTCTTTCATCCTCTGTGACTGTCAGCTGTCCGTGACTGTAACAACTATCTGAGATAAGAAACTTAGAAAGAGAAAAGGTTTATTTTGGCTCACAGTTTTAGAGGTTTCAGGTCATGGTCACTAGGGCCTGTTGCATTGCGCCTGCAGCAGCACATCATGGTGGCAGTGAAGGGTGAAGAAAAATGGCTGACTTTATGTCCCAGCCACAAGAGAAGAAGAGGAAGAGACTGGTGTTCCACAGTCACCTTCCAGTCCATGCCTCAGGGACCTGAAGACCTCCTACTAGGCCTCATCACCTACAGGTTTCACCACCTCCCAAGAGCACCAAGCTGTGGACCAACTCCAAACATATGGGTCTTGGAGGATGTTCCAGACCTAAATTACAGCATCTTCACAGGTCCTTACCCATGAGAATCCTCACTGACATACTCATTTCACATACAGGCACCAAATTTCCAGAGGTGATGGGCAAAGAGAAAGGAGGGGAGCAGTCTGTGATGGGGCCAGAGTATGGATGGGGAGGGGAATTGGAAAGCCTAATCCCAAATCTTCCTCTCTAGTTCCTGAGTCTCAGGTCCCTCATTTGTAAAGCTGGCTTGAGACATAGGACCCATGTTTGGGTGAGGCTTTGGAAAGTTTCTCAAGTAAAGTTTCTCTGGATGTGAGGATTCAGCTCCTTATACAATGAACATCATTCAAGGCAAAGAGTTGCCCACCACTAGAGATGAGAGAGGAGACCACCCCTCCATGTGGAATTGGGCAACTATGGGTTAACTGTGTTATTAGGTAGCTATGGGTTAATTAAGTAACTATGCTGCTTGTAGAATGTACCTAAGTAGCCATGATAACTTCTGTAATCTGTCACCAAAGGAGACTAGAGGACTCAGAAAGTCCTGCTAGAACTCTTTACTCTCCCCCTCTCCACCGTTCTGTTCTGTGTAAATCCTGCTTGCTATGTTCCCAGGGAAACTCCAATGGAATTAAGCTTCATAGATGTAAAAAGAGGTATATATAGAAGCATAAACTATTTGGGACTCTCAAGACTGACAGGAGTCACTTGCTGAGCCACCAGCATCAGTAAAGGCTGATTTTTGCTCCTATCTTCATGTTAAAGAGTTGTCTGTCTGGTATCTCCACTGTTTTCTGCTTCCAAAATATTTAAAGAGATGCTAGGAAACTTAAAGGCAAAGAATGAACCTTAACAATTATTTATCCTCTACCATCTCCCAGTTAGGGGAACTAGTATTTTTAGATCTTATTAAATGTCTTTAACAAAAACTATGAGATCATAATTAGTAGCCTCCTTTTACATAAAGGAAACTGAGACTTATACAACAAGAGTGAATCCACTAGCAACAAAGAAAGATAAGATGTTTCAAATGTATTGCATAGGACACACATGTGTAAATACAGAATAATATCTCTAGTGTGAGAAACTGAAAGTGTAAATAGGGATGAAAATGATTAAAATGAATAATTGATAATTTGAAATAGGAAAAGGTCCAAAGGGGTAGGGGTGGCAGGAGGGGAAGGGGAAAGAGAAGAAAGGAAAGGAAAAATTATGAGAAAGAAAAAAATGGAAACAAAGTCTATGTAAATAGGGAAGGGTAGTGGGGGTGAAGGATGCACAGGTAATGGGGAAAAAATAAGAACTAAGATACATCATGTACAGGTACAAGCACCCAATGATTAATGTAAATGTATTGTATACCTAAAATGTACCAATTAATAAATAATTTTAAAAAAGAAAAGAAAAGTGTATTGCATGCCGGAGAACATGCTAAGAGATACCATTTAATCTCACGGCAATATTACCAAGTATGTGTTTTCTTACTTCATTTGTTTTGCTATAACAAAATATCCAGCATGCCGTAACGTACAGAATAGAGATTAATTTTGCTCCCAATTCTGGTGGCTGGAAAGTCTAAACAACATGGGCCTGGAGACTGCCAAGGTCCCCTGGCTACATCTCAACATGGTAGACAGCATCACATGGTAGGAGTTTGTGCAGAGAAGTGTGTATGGGAGAGAAACCGAGCCTGAGCAGGGCCCAGCCTCTCTCTTTCATAGAAACCCACCCTCTTGAGACTGATCCACCCCTGTAAGAACCAACCCACTCCCATGAGACCAGCACTAGTCCTTTCTGAAGGTGCACATAACCCAGTCACCTGCCCCACTGTCCCACCTCTCAAAGGCCCTGTCATCTTTCACTATTGTTACACTGGGGACCAGGCTTCCGGCACATGAATTTTGGGGCACAAACCACAGCCAAGCCATAGCATCCACTGCCCCTATTTTATGGATGAGAAAATGGAAACAAACAGAGGTTAGATACATCACTCAATGCCACACAACAAGAAAGGAGAAATATCTGAATTCCACTGCCAAAGCCCTGATTCTGACCCTCTGCACAAGCAACCCGTTAAAACTTCAGCTCTCCACTTCAAAATTAATGCAAGCTAACTCTACAGTCTGTCCTACCCAGTCCAACCCAGCACCCCTGGATCCTCGGGCTCCCTGGAGGTTCCCTTCTGTGTTACATTCCTGGAGCTGCCATAAAAAAGTTCCACAAACCAGGTGGCTTAGAGCAGCAGAAATGCTCTGTTTCATGGTCCCAGAGGGCAAGAGCCTGAAATGAAGGTGTGGGCAGGGCCAGGCTCCCTCTGAGTTGGCTAGGCAAGGATCTCTTCCAAGATCCTCTTCCAGCTCCAGAGATTCCTTGGGTGTGGCAGCACGACTCCAATCTCTGTGAGACGTTGTCCATGCGCACATGTGCGTCTCTGTGCCCAACTAGCTCCTTTCCATAAGGCACTAGTCATCATTCTATTGGAGCTCACCCTACTCCATTGTGGCCTCATCTCCACTAAGTACGTCTACGATCTTCCTACTTCTGAATAAGATCATGTCCTGAGATGCTAAGGGTCAGGATTTTACCCTGTGAATTTTGGGGGAGCACAGTTCATCCCATAAGCCCATCCAACCCCATGTGTGTTTGCCCCAGCAAACACGTAAGAAGCAAGACTCTACCTGCCTCACGTCCCTTATCCACACATCCCCTCCTTCCATTCTGTACCGCCCACCATCCTCACCATGTCCCTGATGCCCAAGGCCGTTCTGTCGTCATTCTGCATTGGTGATGACTTGGAGACTATAACAGTCAGGAACATGGAGGAAGCCTAGACCCTTCCAGAAGAGGCAGGGGAATATTTCATACCATGCAAGAGCATGGAGCTCCATACCACCGCCTCCTGCAAATGCAACATGACACCTCCTAATAGGGCAATATCAGGACAAATCCAGTCTCGTGGTGGCACTGAGCCTCCCAGTAATTCCTCACATATTGTGCTCATGTCACTGGAACACGATGGCCAAGCTCAGGCCTCCCCTGAGATCAGAGGGGATCATCCCACTTTCGTAGCTGAGAAGACAGAGGCCTACGTTCAGCATTTATCTTCCATCACACAATGGGTGAAGGATATCTAGCTGAGTGAGAGCCAAGGATGCAGAAAAGGCAGAAGCAGGGCCAGTTCCCACAGCACATCTGGAAAGAAGTGGGAGCAACACAGATGTTCAGTGGTTCAAGACTTAGGAGGTAGGGATGAGAGGGACAGGGAATGGATGTGGGTGGACAGAGAGCTTGATGCCAGCAGGAAAGAAATGGAGCCCAAGAAATGGAGCTTGGTACAAGCAGGAAAGAAATGGAGCCCAAGGAATCACTGGGAATAAGATGGATTTAGGTGAGAGCTGAATGGGAACAATCCACTGTTGAGTGTCCATGGGTGAAACAGTGGGCTTTGACAGAGCTTTCCTGAATCAGATGGACAGCAAGGTCTCAGCCAGCCCCTGTGACTTGTAGTACTGTAAAAAGAGTAATTCACTTGTAATTAGACTAACCAGTGTCTCAGTCACGGCTCTGAACTTCTCTGGGAAAGACACACCACTCTCTCAGTCTATTCTTTCATACTTGCAATCTCTCCAGAAGGAGGATGAAACAAAACAATACCTGTAAAAAAGACTACATCATACTAGGTACACCGCCCAAAACAAGTTTACCTTGAAACCTCTCCCCCTTCTGGGTCCCTGTATCCTCATAAGGAACCTGTAGATCTTAACATCAATAAGCTCCCTGATGTTCCCTGCGTCAACTCATACCCCACGTTATGCAAGAATCCCTCCTACCCACAGGAGATGCGTTGTGAGACCTAGGAGATCCCTGGAACCATGGATAGTTTCTTCCTATTCATAAACGCCTATGATTAAGTTCAATTTACAAACTAGGCACAGTGAGAGAGTAACAAGAATGACTATCAATAAATACAATACTTATAACAATGTAGAATAAGAGTCATTTAAAACTAATGAATTGTTTATTTCTGGCATATTCCATTTAGTATTTCTGGACCTCGGTTGACCTTGGGCAACTGAAACCTCAGTAAACAAAGCTGCAGATAGGGGGAGCCCTAGACAGTCCTGCTCTCTCCCACCCCTTAAGATACTAATAATCTGACTTAATCTTATGCAAATAATGTACCTTCCTGTGACTCAGTTTCCTCAAATGTATACCGAAGGCACCACATGGGGTTGTCATGAAACTAAGTCAATGCATGCAAGGTTGGCCAGGAACACAACAAGCGCTCAATAAATGCAGACTATTTTGTTGGAGGTGGTGGTTTTAATATAGTGGTAAGAGCAGTTGTTATTATGGCTGAGCACCTGCTCTGCGATATACATATATATCTCCACCATCTCACTCCGGCTGTGACAACATAACCCTTGAGGTTGGTGACGGGTGATGTCCCAGTTCCCCAGATGGAGAAACAGACTCAGGAAGTTGCGTTGCTCCCTGGCTGTCGGAGCTGGAATGTGAACATGAGCGTGTCTCGTTCCAAGCTCAGTGTGTGTAAGGACTACCAACATCGCCTCCCCGATGTGGTGTCCCCACCCCAGTTCAGACAGCCACGATCCCTGCACTTAGAAAGGCAGTCGGCCTGCGCATCTTCCTGGCATGCGGCGAGCATAAACCCTCCAGAGAACGTTCCCAAGTTTGCTTCTCAAGCTATCTTCCCTGCAAGTGCACTTTGTGCTCATGTGAATGGAACCCACTAAATGGTACGGTGGCTGCTCTAATTATAGGCTCCTGGCCTGTGCCAAGAGGAAGTCAGTTAATGTACACTTGAGTAGATTTCAAATCAGATTTTGTGAGTCCCCAGCAGGAGGGAAGGAGGCCAAGTTCTCCCCCGGAAGAGAGGAGCGGGAAATGCTGGCAGCAAGAAAGCCTCCCGAGCAGCTCCTCTCCTGCAAGAACAGGTGCTGCCTTCTGAGTCCCCAGGCAAAGCCCTGGCCCCAGCTTCTTTTCCCTGGGCCCTGGCCTTTTCCAGGAGCTGGGAGGCTGGCAGGGAAGGTTTAGGAATAGACAATGGGAGGCTGTAGGCGGGAGAAGGGGCAGCACACAGCAAAGTACCTCGGAGTTCTATGGAACTGGGTTCTAAGCGCAGCTCTGGCTCATCTCAGTTTCGCAGCCCTCCTGAGTGGCAGGGGCGTCATCAGCCCGGTGAGGGTGCCAGCACTCCCCACAGCGAGCCAGCCACAGCAGCTGTGTGGGGAGGTGTGTTGTAGAGTTCGCTCCACACTTACCAATATTGATTCGCAGCTACTTTGTGCTATGCTTCTACTCCTGAAATGCAGCCTGGGGCTCCCCCTCCCAGACTTACCTGTCCCTGCCACTCACCAGCGCAGTCACATGCACTCTACCCATCACCAACACACACTCACTACATCTGAGCTCACCGACACCAATGTGCACATGTGCCTGCACAGGCCTCATGTTTGTAGTTCTGCACCAAGTTCAGTGAGTGCCTGCTCCATCGCGCCTCTTTGCTTATCCATGTCTCCATCCCAACTTGATGCCATCTAGCCCCCCACACAGTACATCCACAATGCTTTCTTGGAGCCCCTGCATGGCTCCCACCATTGTGGTCTTCAAGTCCCCTAAAGGCCATGAGTTAAAGCTATCGGGAAGCTATGGTGCTATCAGGAGGTGGTGTTAACTTGAGGAGGTAGAGCCTAGTGGGAGGTAGTGAGGTCTTTGGGGGCATGCCCTTGATATTTTGTCTCTCTTCTCCTCTCTCTCTCTCTCCTCCCCCCCCATCTCTCTCCCTCCTTCCCAGCAGCCATGAGGCGGGCAGCTTTGTTTAACCACATGTTCCCGCCATGATGTTCTTCCTCACCAAAGGCCCAAAAACAACTGAGCCAAGCAACCATGGACTGAAACCTCTGAAACTGTAAGCCAAAATAGACCTTTCCTCTTCAGTTGTTTGTCCCAGGTATTTTGTCACAGTGATAGAAAGCTGTCTAACACACCATTTAGGAAATCAACTCCAAATCACATCTGGAGTTGAAATAGTCATTGACTCTTCACAGGCACACACATCACTCATCCCAGTGTCTCAGCACTGTGCTATGGTATGTGCTGCATGGACAGTGGCAGTGTGGTCAGTCAAGATGGCCTCTCAGCCACTCCCCAGAATGGACAGCTCCTCCCATCTGACCCACCCCTCATCTCCCCTGGGTCCTCTCATCCATTTGTTTCTCAGTTTCCTGGTTTGTTGGTCACTTTTACATTGCGGAGACAAAATACCCAACACCAACCTAAAGGAGGAAAGGTTTATTTTAATTCACAGTGGGTTCACCCCATGGTGGGAAGCACAGAGAGGAGGGAGGAGGGAAAAGGGAGGGAGGCAGGGAGGAAGAGAGGAAGAGAGAGAGAGAGAGAGAGAGAGAGAGAGAGAGAGGCAGAAGGCCAGGGCAAGAACACACCCTTCCAGTCATACCCCCCACAACCTGCCTTCTTTGACCTGGCCCCACTTCCACAGGCACACTCAGCTATGAACTCATGAGTGGAGGTGTCCTCTGGTGAGTACAGCATCCTCATGATCCAACCAATCACCTTTCAAAAGCCCCATCTCTGAACATATGAGATTGGGGGGGGGGATTAAATCTAAACCATAACACCTGGGCTTCCATAACTTTCCAACCAGAAAACCATGAAACAGGCAATCTCCATACATGCCAATCCGCATGGGAGACATCACACACCCCAATTCCTCATTAAACCTAGTGAACAAGTGCATGTACAAGGGCCTCGTGGGCCTTCAGAGGATGGGTGTGACTTACCCACAGCCGGACCCTGTGTTGGGTGCTCTGCATACGTTATCTCATTTGCCTGCATAGTCACCCTTTGGGTGTTATTGTCATCCATTGACAGTTAAGCAAGCTGAGATCCGGAGAGGTGGAATCACATGTCCCATGAATGTAATAGTGAGGACTCTTGGCAACTGTTAACACGAATCCAATTTAATCCAAAATCAAATAAACAAATAAAGAAAAATCCTTAAGCCAACAAAAGGAGCTTATGAGCTCATGTATCAAAAAGCGGGGGAAAGTCTGAAACTCTAAAGTAACAGCATCAGGAGCGTGGCTGCATCCAGAAACATAGAAACCTCTCTTCTCCATTTCTTGGTGTGCTGAGTTTCAGCCCTAAGAAGCTTCTGCTCTGTGGAGACACAATGACCAGCAGCAGCTCTAGGTCGAGGTGCACGCCCAACTGCAACTGCGACTGAGTCTGCAGCAGAGACTCCAATGTCAGGGGACACCTAAGCAGGGGTGGTGTGACTCTCACCTGCTCCCTGTGCACAAGAGGATTGGGGAAAACTGACTGCCCATGCTGGGGCTTCAGACCCAACCCCGAGGCTGGGGAGGAGATCAGAGGGTAGGAAAGCACTGTTCTGCAAAAGAACAATACGAATTTGTTACTGAAACCAGAGAATGGACTTCAGGCATTGAAGCTGCAAGCTCTCACTGCCCAGGGACTTGACCCCAGCCACCTGGCTCCCTGCCTCCGTGTTAGTCATTTGCAAGGTCCCACTATGCTGACTGACTCCTTCTAATTCCCTGGGCCTGGGCTGAACCCCCTTAGAATCCCCTCCTGCAGCCCCTGGCACTGAGTGCTGGTACTTAACAGTTGTGCCAAGTGGTGATGGAAGGCAGTGGCCACATAGGCCCTGCCAGGGGATGGGCAGCTGCCGTGGGGAAATGGCTCTTCTGTAGGGAAGAACTCAAGTGCGAACACACAGGGCAGGACATCTTGAGTCTCCTGTCCTATTCCCAATCTGCAGCACAGGGCTGTGGGGCAAAGCAGAATGTTCTGGGCTGCTCTGGGGAGCGGAAACGTGAGCAGCAATGGAATCATGTGACCGTCCCAGCAGCTGAGCGTCTGCCTTTTCTATCCTCACACAATCATGTGACCGTCCCAGCAGCTGAGCAAGTGTCTGCCATTTCTATCCTCGCACTGTCGGCTCTGGAAGATGCCTCAGGTGGTGCCTCACCTCTCCTTCCTGTGTAGAAAAGGAGGCCCAGAGAAGCAAGGCCTTGCCCAGAATTTGCATAGCCAGAGAGGGCAGCAGACCTAGGACCCCTGAACAGAAAGCCGGTGGGAACTGATACTGACTGAGCCCCTGCAGTAGGCCAGGCCCACACAGGGTGAGTTAGCTGCTCGCTCAAACCACAAGGCAGGAGGAGGCAGCAGCCAATAGTATGACTCAGCTCTGCAGTATCTTTGGATTCGACCCTTTGCTTGTCTGGGCCTCAGTCTCTCCACCTGTAAAAATGGAACTGATGCCCCCAAGTGGGAGTGTCAAGGGCCTTCTGGGACCCTTTTAGACACAGAACTGGAATCAGGGCCACCAACTACTTCTATGAACAGTGTGGCACTGAGCAAGGGCAGCCTTGTGGCACAAGACAAAGTCCCAGCGCTCGACACAAGCCCTCCCTGGTGCAGGCCCCAGCCGCCACCCAGCCTCAGCCTCAGACAGCCTGGGTCCGTCCCACGGGGAGCACCGGGGCTGGAGTCACTTACCAGAGTGGGTTCACACTGGGTGGGTCCCTCACTGCATATAGCACAAGAGCACAGGCAAGGTGGCTCCCGCCAGCTGGGCCACCCCTGACAATGAGGCCCAGCAGAGGGCCAAGGGCTGATGACAGAACCCTAAGTCACAGAACAAACCCAAGGCATCCCATAAGCGGAATCCTAACAAAGGCCCCACACACTGAGCCCTATTACTCCACTGACCTGGGTTCCCCACCTTCCATGCTGGCCCCCTGACCTCCTCATTTCTCCAATGCACCATCATGCTCCTACTTCAGGGCCTTTGCTTGTGCTGTTCGCTCCTCCCCCAACTCTATTCCCATCACTTACTCCTTCAGCCCCTGGAGAACCCCAATCACATATCCCTTCATCAGAGCATCCTTTCTTGAACCCCGCGAATAAAGGGCAGCCCCCCACATCTCCCTAACTCCCCCTCTCTTACTACCACCATCAGACAGACTGTATAATCCTTTGGATCTGATATATTCTATCTCATCCCACTTGAGTGTAAGGCCCAGCGAGATCCGTCAATCCAGCACTGAGCCCAGGACCAGGTATACTGTAGGCACTCGGTAAATGCCTGGGGATGAAACCATGAGCCCCCACTCCTTACTCACAGTCGAATGTTGGCCAGCCTTGAGATCTGAGAAGAGCTATGAATAGCTCTCCACTCAGGGGCCAGGCTGACCCATTGCAGCCTGTGAAGTCCTCGCTGTGCCTGTTCTTTTTAATCCTCATTGTCCCCATTTACACAGGAAACTGTCAAGGCCGAGAAGGAAGTGACTCACCCAGGGTCATGCAGCAGGGAGCAGATCAGTCATTGCAAGAGACAGCACCAGCAGACCCCACAGGGGTGCAGGCAGCTGCTCGGGCCGCGGCTCCTCTGCTCTGAGTATGACATTGCTCATGAGCTTCCCACCAAGCCATTACTCGGCAGTCCTTGGTCACCCACCAGCCACCTGTCTGAGGAGCCGGGGGTCACCATTCCTAACCTATAAGTAGCTCTATCCCTGCAATCTCAGAATCAGAGGTCACCAGCGGTGTCCAGTACAAGCCTGAACTCCAGGCACTGGCTCATCTTCTGTCCTCTGGCCCCATCCCTGGCCACCACTTTGACTCCATAAGTCAAGCAAGAGTCTGCCCAAGTCACTCAAATTCCTCTGTTCCATCCATCTTCTGCCTCCAACTTTGTGTTTATCTGGACATGATGACAAATTCGCTGCCGTGCAGAAATCACTTCCTGTGTGGCCAAAGAAGGCCTGGCTGGAACTTCCTGTGACAGCACAGGGAAGTGTCAGACAGACAGGAACTATGCCCCTGGCTTGCTGCTCTCAGAGCCTCAGCTTTCCCATCTCGGTAATGGGCACGTTCGCTCTTTGCAAATGTGTGCTGTATGACTCCAATGTGAGCATGGACCCCAGGACAGTGTCTGCTGAGAGCTCATTTCTTTTAAAATTAAAAGCAAAAAGTGAATATAATCCAACCCAATTTATATTCCTCTTTACACCAGCAATGTTCTAAAATCTATTTTTTAATTTTTTTTAATGGAGAAAGGGACCCAACAAGGCAAAAGTGTCCAGCACCTTCAAAGGTCGTAATTCAGCCCTGCAATTGACACTTATCCCTTCTGCTTGATCCCCAGAGGCAGGGCTGGCCACAGCCTGGGTCCAGCAGGGTGCTCCAGCAGCTTAACCCATGACTTCTATGTTTGATGCATTGAAAGTCTTGGCAATCATAAAGTCAGTCTACAACCCAGCATTTTTTTTTTTTTTTTTGGCTGGCCAGAACTTGCAGCGATCCTCCTGCTTCAGCCTCCTGAGGGCTGGGATTATAGGCATGTGCCATTATGCCCAGCCCAACCCAGCCCTTTTCCAACAAAACCCAAGCCTTGTTCTTGCCACAAATACTCACTGAGTGCCTACTCTGAGCCAGGCATTTTATAAGTTCAAAAGTCTTGCTAGCTGTGTGCACCTGGGAGAGACACTATCTCTCTCTCAGGGACATAGGTAAAATGGAAACAATGGAGTCCTTACCAGGATTGCAAGGATTACCTAGGTCAAGTGTTCAGAAGAGCCTGCATCACAAAGGGATCACACAACGTGGTCCCTGCCCTGGAAGGAGAAGAGGACTGAGCTGAGTGCTGGTGGAGGATCTGGGAGAGGAGGGAGCAGCCAGCTGGCGCAGGGAGGCAGGGCGACTATATCCCCAGTAACCACGTGGTGCACAGAGGCTGCTCAGCCCACTGTCTGAGGCAGGTCCTCCCCAGAACGCCCCCTGGAGGCAGGCGCAGGACTTACTCCGTTCTGACCCCAGGAGGAAGGGACAGAGGAGTCCTCCAGACCAGGCAAAATGGAAACCACTGTCCTCACTTAGCATAGAGAGGACGTGGGCTCTCACCCCAACACTTTCCCCTATGAGTCGTGTGGATTTGGAAAGTCATCAACTGCTCTGATTCTCCTGGTCTTGAAGCCAAGGGCAGTAACTCTCCCCTCCCACAGATGGGGGAGATTCCAGGCAGTCATGGGGAGTCCAGATGGATGCTTGCTGCCATCAAGTGTCATTTTTGATGTCCCTAAAAGCACCCCCGTGCCCCATCCCTGTGCGGGGAATGTCCCTGAAACTCTGCTGCCAGTCTGCCCCTTGGACGTCTCTGCGTCTTCTGACATCCAGGAGCATTTTCCCCTTGGTCAGCTCTTAACAGCTATGTCTTCTGGACATGGCAGGCCGGTGGAAAAATGGGACATTCTGTGATTAAATCCTAAAACAATGTCCTCTGGCCTCTTGGGAGGGGGTGGGAGTGGTGCGAAACACCTCCTCTGGCTCCTAGATCTGCCCACCTACTGTCTGGGCTTCCATCTCCCCGTCCACCCCATCCAAGCCCCTCCTGATGGCCATCCTCTCCAAACTGCCACCCTCACTTTCTCTGGCCCATCCTCTTTGTCCACTGGGAAGAATCTTGTCAAAACCAAACTCAGTGTGTCAGCCCCTATTTAAGACTCCTCAATGATTCTCATCATTCCTAGGACCCAAAGCAATTCCTGATTGTGGGCTGCAGTCATATGTGATCCAGGATCAGTCAGCCTCTCCCCGATCCCACCGCTGTGCACTCCTCCCCAGAGCTTGGGCTCCCCGTGGCCGTACTTCCTCAGGGCCTCTGCACTGGTTCCTTCCGCCCGGAACATTTTTGCCGCATACCGCATAACCTAGTTCACTTGGTCCCTGATGGAACCCCAGCTTCTCAGAAAGGTCTTAACCTCCCAGATACAAAGAAACCCTGCCTTCTCCAGGTGACTTCTTCCTGTGTCTTCACATCCTCAACCTCCTGACACTGTGATCTCCTTGTTCACTGTCTGAAGGTAGAACGTACTCTGTGACAGCAGGGCCTTTGCCAACCTGTCCACAGGTGTTTGGCATTATTTCTGAATAAATGAAGTGACTTTACTCAAAAAGCCTCCAATGAACACTCCTTTCTTGATTGCTCTTCCTGACAAATGCTGACAACAGGCCCAGCCCCCAGCTAGCCTGGAGAAGGAGCCATGGGAACCCACTGTACTGTGTTGTCCCATCTCCCTTAGGAGTCCCAGGGTGAGTTTCCAGCTGTTACTGTCCTGGAAGATGCTGAGGACCTACTGTGGGATGGGCTGTGACTCTCAAGACGAGACAAGCCTCTTGCCTCTGCCCCAGAAGCAGAGCCCAGGGACTGAAGGCATGGTTTGGAAACAGAGGTCATGCAAGACTAGATGTCTGCTGGAAGCATCTGTAGATACGCAATGCCTCCAACATCAGGCCAAGGGAAGCAAGCTGATGGAGACAGAACATGTGTGCTCCAGAGGAAAAAGACAGGACATCTGGAGCCAAGATGGACTGGGGATGCTCGGTTGAGTGTCAGCCCACAGGAAGGCCGGTGCACCTGGGACAGGGTGAGTAGGGAGAAGGTCAGGGCTGAGCTGGAGGTGGTGGGGGCACCAGGAAGGAGCTTGTGCCCATGGGGAACATCAGAGTTTATGCTGAGCAGGATGGAAAGCCACCGAGCACCCAAGGGGCCTGACGTGATTTGCTCTTGAACACATCTCTTGGCTGCTGGGCTTCCTCCTGCCATCCTGAGCTGGAGACATGCACACAACTCCACTTAGTCCTGAGTGTCTCCCAGAGCAGCTCTCATGGGATGGGCCGCAGCTCCTCGACTCCAGTGTGTTTCATCCACCATCCTCCTCCTCCTTTTCCACCTGTCCTCCTCCATCCACCCACTCCTCTTCATAGGACCAAGGTCCACAGGTCACCCCAGCTGGGAATCACTGTCCTCCCTCATCACTTCTCTCTCCCCTGCCTGGTTCATGGTCAGCTCTTGCTGCATCAGTTTCTACCATGGCTTGGATGTGGTTTGAATGTGTCTCCCAAAGTTTCAGGTACTGCAAGCTTGGTCCCCAGTGTGGGGTGGAACCTTAAGAGGTGGGACCTGGTGGGAGGCAATCAGACCATGGGGCTCTGCCCTCGGAGGGGTTGATGCTGGCTGTCCGGTGGATTCCTTCCCACAAACTTGGGTCACTCTGCATCTAATTCAGCTGTCTCAGCTCTTTCTATAGCTGCCTGTCTCAGTATGTGACCTGCACAGCTCCTGTGTGACCTTGCCATTGTGACACCTTCCACCATGAGGCCCTCACCAGAACTGAGCAGACGCCAGCACTGTGCTCTTCAAGGTCCAGACCTGTGAGCTAAATAAACCTCTTTTCTGTATAAAGTACCATCTTCGAGTATTTTATTGTAGCAACACAGAACCAACCAATACAACTCCTGGCATTGCTCAAGTCTTTCCCCCTCTCTCCACTCAACTGCGATCCCCCAGGGCCAGCCATCATTGTCACCTGTATGAACCACTACAACCTCCTCCTCGATGGCCTCCTGCCTCCACTTTTGCCCCTTGAATCTGTTCTCTATCAGCATCCACGGGGATCATTCTAAAACCCAAATCCCATCTATCCCCACCACTAAAGACCTTTCCATGGCTCCCCATTGCCTTCCCAAGAAAGCCAAGCCCCTTGTTACCACTTCTCCAGCCCTGGTGACCGGCCTGCCCCTCCTACCCACCTCTCCAGGCCCACTCCTCCCACTTTCCAACCCCAACTGTGTGGCCAGATTGGATTTTGCTCAGGCAATGGGAGCAGTCTGAGCTGGGCTGGGCCCTCCCAGTTCAGGAAGAAAGGCGAGACAAGAGCAGCCAAAGGGAAGCACACCAGTGGTCAGTAGTAACTGCCATGATGGGGCCTGGGAGAAGGAGGATCCCAGATGCCCCCCTCCATAAAGTGATTAAAAAGCTACAGGGAGGGGCTGGAGACTTACTCAGTGGTTCCAACACCTGCCTCACAAGCGCAAGGTCCTGAGTTCGATCCCCGGTACCAAAAAAAAAGCTACAGGGGGCTGCACAGGGAGAGGAAAGAGGACTTGCTCTCACCAGCTTCGCCCAATTGGCCACAACAGGGCTCTTCCCCTGCCTCCTCTGTCCTCCTCTTCACCGTACCTTCTCCCAAATCCTCCCTAAACTCCTAACATCCCAGATGTGCCACTCTCTGAACAAAAGGGCCACAAGGAGGTGACCACAGCTGCATTATACCTTGCCCTGGTGCCCAACACCACATTCACACGCTTTTCTTCCCAAGCCAGGAATGCAATGTGTGTCCTGGGTAACTGTGCTTATATTTTCTACTCGAATACATGATTGTGAGCCCTGATTCCCTGAAAACAGAGATACTCATAGAAAAACTGGATTCAGAGCACACCCAGAGCAAGTTTCTCATTTTAGAATGAGAAAATTGAGGCTCAGATAAGTTGAGTGACTTGTTCAAGGTCACACAGGAAGTCTAGAAACAGAGTATGTCCTCATAGCTGTGTGTGCTAATTCCTAGGACTGGGTGGAAGTGCAGATCTACTTGTGATACCATCCTGGCTTGATATCTAGGACCAAAGCTTCCTGACTGTAGTAGGCTGAATAGTGGCCCCCAATGGTGGCCGCATCCTAATCTCCAGAACCCGTGCCTATGTTTCCTTACATGGCAAAAGAGACTGCAGATTTAAGTCAAGGATTTTGAGATGCAAAGATTACCCTGGATTATCTAAGGGAAAATCAATTATCACCCTACGGGTCCTTAAAAGAGGGTGGCAAGGGTTCAGGTAAGAGAGAAGACATGGGGTCAGAGAGATAGGAAGGAAGAGAGAGAAGAGAAGATGCTATGCTGCTGGCTTTAAAGATGAAGGGGCCCTGAGCCAAGAGATGCAGGGACCTTCCAGAGGCTGGAAAAGGCCAGGGAACACATTCTCTCTCTCCTTGAGCCTTCAAAGGAAAGCATTCTGCAGACACCTTGGCTTTGGGATCTCTGACCTGCATGTCAGATGGCTCAAAGAAGCTGTGCAAGTCCAGTGGAACTTGGTGACACTCTCAAGGTCAATTGAGGAGAGTTTATTTATCAAAGGACTCACAATAAAATATGAGGAGATGCAGATACCATGGGCCTGTGGCTGCCGAGCAATTTCCACCCCCAGGCCTGAATGATCAGAGGGAGAGATCTCCTTAGCCTGGGAGGAGGTAGCTCAGTGTTGGAACAGCCCGTGTTGATGACTTCCAGTCAGAGGCCACAGCCAGCCGGGGAGGCAGGGCAATGACCCTGACTCCTCTCTTCCCACTCTCTCATCCCATTAGCAGAGCCCTGCCAAGGCCAGGGGACATAGAAACTCAGTGACACAGTCGGGTAGGGCTTCTTCCTGGGTTCAGAGGATGTGGGCCTGGAGGGGCAAACGAGATATACACCCCACCCAGAGGCCTATCCCAAAGCTGAAATCATTCACTAGCGTCCCTTTGCCCCAGGTTAGGGCTTAATTCCCCCGGATGCCCCTTCCACTCTCTTCCCTCACCAGACCCCTGCTTCAAGCCACCTGACCCTCAGCCCACAAGCACCAGCTCGAGGTTCCCAAGAGCATCAGGTCATTTCCCTCTCTGTGCCTGTGCCCAGGCCATTCCCACTGCCTGATCTACTTCACCCACACCAACGTGTAGGCACATATTAGCAAGACAATGGCACAGGTCACAGCCTGGAATCAAAATCCAACTGACAAGGGCCCAAGCCCTCACTCTGCTGCTTCCAAGGTGCATGGCCTTGAGGAAGCCAATTCCTCACCTAAGAAGTGGGGCAAATAAAGAATCCATGTCATGAAGCTGCTCTGAGATCAATGAAGCAAAACTTGTGATGTGCTTGGCAGGTGGCCACTTGATGAATCATGCGGTGGGCAGGGTTTGAGAGACATGGTCTTCCTCATGCACTCCCCGACTTCTCTCTCTCTCTCTCTCCATCATGACCTC
The DNA here is from genome assembly GCF_000247695.1 of Heterocephalus glaber. The sequence goes on along the minus strand of NW_004624747.1, from coordinate 3,308,916 downwards.
TCTTTCTTTTGAGCCTTGCTGAGCCTTGTGTGGACAGTGTTAGGAGTTCCTGAATGCTCTTCTGTGCATCTCCTTCCACAGACTGCAAGCTCCAAGAAAGAGGACCTGACAATATCATGTTTGTGATCTCAGAGTCCAGTTCATGGCAAGAAGACAATTGGAAAACATTAAATGAACAAATGTAGGGGTGAATGATTTAATGAGTGACAACATTAAGGAATTATTAGTGAATAAATGAGTGGGTGGGTGAGAGAATGAGTGAATTATTAAATGAGTGGGTGAAGGAGAGAATGAATGAGTGAAAGAGAATAAGTGGGTGAAGGAGCAAATGAGTAGGTGAATGAGAGACTGCGTGGATGAATAAGTGATGAATGAGTGAATTATGAATGATGGGATGAATGAGAGAATGAGTGCATGACGGAATGATGATAAATGAGTGACTGTGTGAATTAATGAATGAGTATGTGAATAATGAATGAGAGAATGTCCAAGTGATGAGTGAATGGATGCACATGAGACTGAGTTGATGAGTGAGTGAACGAGTGAGTGAATGAATGAGGGAGGAGTGAATGAATGAGGGAATCAAATGTAACAACCACCTGAATGGATGAGCCAGCAGGCCCTCTACCTGGGAAAGATCAGTCTATATCCATCCCCAGGTGGATGCCATCCCAGGCACACAGTGACCTCTAACAAAGCCCAGGCCAAGGACACAGCAGCTTGCAGAGGTGAGAAGGGAGGTGCCTGGCCTTGGAGAGAGAGGCAGGTGGGGGCACAGCAGAGCTCATTGGAGATGCAGAGGGAATCCAACAGCAGCCGCCTGCTCTGGCAGGGAGTGCAGGAAGACAAGAAAAATGAAGCCTCCGCAATCTCATTTTCTGAGGCCTGCAAGTCAGCCAGGAAATAGCTATTATTCCATCGCACTGTCGGTATTAAGTTATTTCCTTCACTAAATACGGGAATGTTCATGAATATCTATTGAGTCCCAGGTACGGGCCCCTCCTGGCTAGAGGCTCAGTCGCTCTGGCTTTACATTCCTCCAACAACACCCCTCAATCTTGCTGTGAAGTGAAAGACAATAGTATTTTAAATTGGTTAATAAATCTCCGGATTGATGCTCCTCGAAGGCCCGGGAACTTCGTCTCTATTACTCGAATAAAAGGGATCACATTTTAACCAATGCCGGCCTAGAGATTTGGGGAAGCTACCCAAGCCAGCAGCTCCTTCCTCCCCCTGGGAAAGGGAGAGATGAGGGTTCAGGCCCTTGGGTTGGACAGAGCCCTCTTGGTGATCAGGAAATTTGTTCTCTGGATGATTTGGGCCCAGCTGGACATCGTGGGCCACTCTGGTTTTTGATGGCTTTATGATCAGCCAGTCACCCTGAATTCAAAGAAAAGAAACCCCAAAGCAAAGCTCCAAGGACAGTGGAAGTGGGAGTCTGCATCCTTTCAGAAAGCCCCCCAGGAGGGCTGGATGTGGCTTAGTGGTAGAGTACTTGCCCAGCATGCATGACACCCTGAATTGAGCCCCAGCACTGAAAACAAAAAAAAACCAGACAAACAAACAAAAAGCACACAGACAAAGATGAAGCCATGGACAGGGTAAATGGCATTGTTGGGAAAATATCCCCACAGGTGGATTTCCACTCACCTTCCTCCATGAGCACCGGTGAACTTGGGAATCTGTCTTAGGACAGAGGAGGCTTTGAGAGCCCACCTAACAGGGAAGGGAAGGCAGACTGAGCCATCTCTCCTAGAGAAAAAATTTCTTGCCATCTGCTACACTGTCTTCCCAAAGCCTATCCTGCACTTGAGAAGTAGAGAGCCCTGACTTTGTCCACAGCTGAGAAAAACTGAGTCAGTAGTTCCTCTGGATACCCAGTATCCAAACATCCAAGCCAGGGCCCAACCCCAGGGAAGGGCCTCATGAAATAGTAGTGACAGGATTGGCTGTTGCACAACAGCCCAGGTAATAGATGTACAAACTGAGGCTGGGAGAAACAGATGGTGTACCCCATCTCCCACTGTGAGATGGCTGGCCAAGGACTCTGCCAAGAGAATTTGTGTACTACCTACTACACCCAGGTGTGGAGTCTAAGGAAGCAGAGACCAAGAGGAAAAAAATGTGGTGGCCACTTTGATGTAGTTCACCATCTCAGGAGGACCCTGGGCTGGGATGATGGGGGGACAGATAACACACAAGTAAGCAGAGATATCCATGACAACTTTAGTGTGCCTGATCACTGAGAAGGAAGTGGAGCAGCTGATGGGATCCACGGGGCTGGATTGAGGGTTTGGGGGTGACATGGGGAGCTGCTCTGAACATTTCTGCAGACCCTGGAGAGCTGAGGAGCTGAGCACATCTCTGAGACCTGGGGAGGTCTTTGGGAGCAGCAATGGCCTCTGATTTTCAGCCCCATCTCCCAGGCCCAAGACCTGGCTCAAAGTTGATGCTCAGTATCAGGGCAGGTAGATGAGCAGAGAGCGATTATTATTGTTGTTTGGGGGTGGGGGTGGTACTGGGGATCGAACTCGGGACCTTGGGCTTGGGAGGCAGGTGGCAGAACCGCTGAGCTAAATCCCCGGCCCTGGTGCTGTTATTATTGATGCTATTCTCATACTTTCTTCACCCCTTTCTCAGAATACCCCCCAAAACCCACTCTGAGCTTCAGAAGCATCTGAAGCCTACAACCTGCTCACCTATACCCCCAGAACTATTCTCTGCTTCCTTAGTTCCTGGTCTCTCTTTCCAGCCTGTCCCCACATAGCGACCTGAAGCAAGCTTTCACAGCATGCTGCCACTCTGCCACCAAACCTCTGAGCTCCGCTGCTCTCAGAGCCAGGTGAGGTCTCACCCTCAGGTCACACTTCCTGGCTCCCCCTCCCTTGCCCGGTGTCTGCCCCTACCTGCTGCCTTCTACCCTGACCTCACCTCCTCCCCACTCCCTTCCAAGCCTCCAGCAACCTCATGCACACTTTTCCTTGTCACCCCCCTCACCCTCACCCCCAGGGCTCTACACATCCGGATTCAGATTGGTGGTGGCCTCCTCGAGGGAGCAGGTGCCATTTTTGTTTGTTTGCTTGCTTTGTTTGGGTGCTGGGACTGGAATCCAGGGCCTTGGGAATGCTAAGCAAGAGCTCACCCATCCCCCAGAACTGTCTGTTGCTCATCCTCAGAGTTGGACTATCTCCTAGTCTCCTGTCATGCCCACACCCAGCAAAGGACCCGACACAGATGCCCATGATACTTGTCTGTGAAACTAATTACCTCTATGCGTCCACTGTAACAGCCTGGGGAAAAAGGCCCAAGCCTCTGCTCTCCCTGCGTCCACACTCATGGCCATGTGACTTTTAAGCTCCTCCTGTCCAAGGAGGGAGACAAGATGTTTCCCCACCTCCAAATCCAGCTGCTATGTGATTTGGTTTAGCCAACAGAATATGGCGGAAGTGTCATCATACCAGATCCGGATCTGAGCCCGGGCCTTAAGAAGCCCAGCATCTTCCACTTCCTCTTTTGGGTTCTCCCAGTCTCTCTGCTAGCCAGCCCAAGCCACCTCACTGCAGGACTGGAGACACAGGGCCTTGCCACCTCTATCACCCTAGCTAATAGTCAGCCACAGAACTGAGGCCACAGTCATCCTAAACCAACCAGGACTCACCAACTCACCAGCTTGCCTGAACCATCCAGCTGGAACCAGCTAAGCAGGGCCTGCGTCAGAACCATGCAGCTGACCTCAGAGCTTCTGCCCCCACCCAACGTCATATGTTCCCAAAGTTATTGTTGCTGTTTGATAAATTTGTTACACAAAGATTTCTCCCATGCCTAGCACTGGTTATAAACTGTTACCAATCCAGGTTCCCGCTGGAAATTGTCACCCAACCAAAGGAGTCAGAACAGCAGTTTCCTTGAGATGGTTTAAAGCGCCTGTCCTGAGGCTGTCCCTAATGGAGCAGTGGAAAATGACCCCCAGCTGACTAAGTGACCTGTCCTGCAGGTGAGCTGGAACAGCCACACACCACAGACACACCCAGCCAACCTCACAGCCTGGCAGAGGCCCAGGCCAGAATGCTGAGCTCCATCTGGGGAATAAAGGCAAACACATCACTCTTTTGGACAAGCAATTTTTTTTGCCTAATTGACAATTCTTGGCATATTCCCCGCTTCCCTTGCGCAGCCTGCCTTTCATGTCACTCAGGCACGTACCAGACACTCTGAGGTGACTTCCCTGAACAGAGAATGCCAGGGAGACCTCTGGCTCCCTACCCTTAAATATTCTACTTGTTATAAATTCCCTGAGGAGGCTTCTCTGCTCCAAACACCAGGGGAATAGGAAGGAGGAGGCAGGGAACAGCTCTCGGAGTAGCTCTTTGTACATGAGATTCTTTGGTTCATATTAAAATATTCCCTTCTCCCCATAATTTATGAGCAATCCTGGAATAAGAGGGTTCGCTTTGTCCCTGATCTTCCTCAAGCTAGAAACAAAACCAACAGTGTCAGAGTCGATATCCCCAGGACGGAGGGGGCAGGGGGACAGAAACTTCCAGAGCATCTGATTTGCGTGGTGGTGAAAGACAAGGCAGGGTCCCTTCCTGGCCCCTCCTGCCCAGAAGGAGACCCAGCACCAGGCACCTCCTGCCCTCCTCGTTGCTGGGTGCTCAGAACTGTCCTGTCAGCTGGTGTCAGAGCCGTCATGCCCCCTTCTCGGAGCAGAAGTGGGCACCTGGGGATGTGGCATCTCTCATGAGCACAGAGCAGGTGAAATATGGGTCTGGAATTTAAACCAGCAGTGGTAGGCACCCAGGGCTCTTGTCTGACACTTCCCTCCTCTTCTACCTCACCTTCCGTATCCTCACTACCTGGAATGCCCTTTCCTGCCTAATGAACCCCTTCCTACCGACCTCAGAGCCCAAATCAAACGGCCCTTCTCTTTACTCCTTCACTGCCACAGCTCTTCACACACATCTCTGGTGAAAACTAGCACAGTGATAATTAACCCCCAGTATGATGTTTGTTCTTCCAGGCAGACAAGTGAGCTTTGAAGGTTGGGCCCAAGTTTCATTTATCTCATAACATAGCATGAGGCCTGGTCTTTCATTAGTAACCACAAATACTGCCTGGATGGCAAAATGAATGAATGAACAAACAAAAGAACGAAAGAATGAATGAATGAATGAAAGATTTCAGATGGTACTTCTTGAATGAAGCTAAGTCTCTTAGAGTGAAGCTGATGAAATCTAAGGCACTGGCCTGCCCACAGACTTCACTTGGAATTGGTGCTCTGTTAACGCTGTTGATGCAGTTTGAGGGAGTGATGCTGCCAGCTTCTCCTGTGAGGCCAGCAGGACGTCTGACCCCTGTCAGCCCCTGAAGGAAAGCAGGCCTGGAGCTCCCATGAGCCACTGTTCATCTATCTCTTGAGCTCACACCCTCAAAAGTCCCCGACACATCTTTCTCTGACAGGTGGTGTCTGTCACCTGCTGCCCAACATCTCACCTGCTGAGAGCAGGGACCACCGTGCTCAGAGCCAAAGCCCAGCCACAAGCGGAGGCTGCGGAAGTCTGGCGGGCATCATCGTAAGCTGGTGGTCTGGCTGTGATCCAAGAGACACCTTGTGCCCCCAGATGTCAGAGGTAGGAGAGTCTGGTAGGAATAAAGTCCTGGGGCCTGGGAGGCCTCCAGCTGGTCCTGACCCTGTCACTCTCTCTGGGGACCACAGCTAAGTCTCCCCGCCTCTCTGGGCCTTGGTTTTCTCACCCAAAATGTGGGAATGGGCAGAAGGCAGCTGCCAGCAGGCAGCCACCCTGCATCAGGCAACAGGCTCTCTGCCTAGTGCTCAAGTTTCCCGAATCCTGTATGATGGGTACATGGATGTGGCCAGATACACAGAGTCTGTGGCCCAGAGAGGCGAGCTGACCTGCCAAGGCCACATAGCCAGCAATCACATCACAAGACTCCCCAGGAGTGTCCCAGGTAGGACACAGCACGGGCCTTCGAATCTTTACATGGACAACAGCACCATCACCAACCCAGGAAGCCAGAGCAGGCCCATCCTCCTCTTCTCTCTCTGACTCCTTCTCCTCTTGTGTATATTTGACACATTTATTTATGTTTGTTTTTACTTTAAATTTTTTTAAATTTTAGACATTTTGGTCACTTTATTGAAGTGCTATGGCTGTATAAGAAGCTGCATGTTGGGCCGGGGATTTAGCTCAGTGGTTTCACTGCCTGCTGTGCAAACACAAGGACACGAGTTCGATCCTCAGTACCAAAAAAAAAAAAAAGAAGCTGCATGTATGTTACGCACACCTAGATGAGTGGAGTGATAATTACACCCCCATGAAACCATCGCCACTGTCAAGGAAAAGCATCCCCATCACCTCCCAACCCTCACCCCTCTGTACCACTGATTTACTGGTAAGAACATTCAACATGAGCCCTGCCTTCTTTGCAGATCTTAAGAATACAATACAGGGCCGGGGATTTAGCTCAGTGGTGCCACCTGCTTTGCAAGTGCAAGGTTCTGAGTTCGATCCCAGGTAACAACAACAACAACAAAAAAATACAATACAATTTTATGAGCTACAGGCCCCGTGCTGTAGAGTAGGTCTCTGAATAAGGGGTTAAAACCTAAGATGTGTTAGGAATTCATACAACTCAGTAGCAAAAATAAATAAATAAATAAAGGACCCAATTACAAAGTAAGGAAAAGATCCGGACAGACACTTCTTCAAAGCAGACATCTGCCTGGTCCCAGCTTCTGACAGGCTGGAAGACATTCGTCACCTATTCTTGGAACTTTAGGCTCTGGGAGGTGACAGCAGGAGGACAGATGGGGAGGGAGGATCAAGGGAGAAGGGAAACAGGGACCAGGATTGGCAAGTGTGGCTTCAAAGGGCCTGGGCTCATCTCCTGCCTGTGGCATATACAAGCTGTGTGGTCTGGGCCAGCACTTTACCTTCTCTGAGTCTCAGTTTCCTCATCTGCAAAATGGGGACAGCGGGGGTGATCCTTAATGACCCAGCTCATGCCCTATGGCCTGGAACCTGAGCAGAAGGAACAGTGAGTGTTATTACAACCTCACAGCTTAGCCACAGACACAAATGTCACAGATGGAAGACAAAGCGAACACAGGCAAGAGAGGATGTGAGAATCGCTCTTCAGTTTGACATCTAAGCCCACGTCCCTCTCTGGAGCTTCGATGTCTGATATGGTAGCCTCCAGCTGCATGGTGCTATTGAGCACTTGGAGAGCAGCTTAGTTGAATCAGTTTTGCTGCCAGTGCAGATGTAGAACACCCCAAGAGTGAAGGCAAAATCAAAGTTAAAATCTCCTTGATACACTTCCCTGTCAATTCCATATTGCAGTGAGCATTTTGATGCTTTGGTGAAGATAAATATATTGATAAAACTAATTTTACCTGTTTCTTTTTTACTTTTCAAAATCAGGCTACAAAATATTTAAATTGCATATGAAGGCAGATTGTTTGCATTGTCTATTTTTTTGTTTTGGAAAGAGGTTCTCTGGACAACTAAAGCTCAACAATAAAATTGATCTATCTTTTGGAGCCTGAGTCTAAATTCAGTCACTTTCTGGGTATGTGAACTCGGACAGGATGCACACCCTCCGTGAGCCTGTGTTGCCCCTTCTGTATAATAGGAATCTTTCTCTGAGGAGACACGATGAGAGACTAACACCATCTTACTCATACCTGGTACAGGGTGGACTTCCGGGTAGCAACATCATGGCCCCGGGACATGATAATGGAGCTGAAAATCTATTGCCCGGTGAGGTCAAAGCATCATAGCTCAACACATGACACATGCATTGTGATGATGCCTGTGTGAACAAACCTACTGTGCAGCCAGTCATGTAAAAGGGTACCATACACAATCACACAGTGTACAATATGTAATATTTGATGATAACTGATTACATAACTGGCTTATGTATTACTACACTATATCTGTGATCATTATTTGATCATAGTGTTTTTCTGCTTGTAAGTAACAGGCTGTTTTCTTACACCACCAGCAGCCTACTGCTCCTACTCTTGTGTTTACCTCTTGTGCTTATGGAGAGAGGCCACATGAGTGACCCACCTGTACCAGATAAGTTTGTGTAAGCAGACTCCAGATAATATGGCCTAAGGATGCATTCCTCAGATCATGTCTCAGTTATTATGCAGTGGAGATGTGATAGGAAAATACTGTGAATGTTTACATTTTAAAACATTACAATAAAAAAGAAGTGCTATTAATTTCCCTCAAAATTCTGCCCCTCAATTAAAATACATTTATCCCATCAATCTTGTCACTTTCTGAAGCAGTTGTAGAAGTCCTCTTTTGTGAATGTCTTCAGCTACTCTCTTGGCTTGATATCATGGACTGATCCAAAACATTCCCCGTTTCATGGCCATTTTGACTTTGGGGAAGAGTCAGAAGTTGCACAGTGCCAGATCTGGTGAATAAGGTGAGTAAGGACACACTGGAATGTTTCTACGAGCCTGCCTTTCCATTGGATGGCACTGGAGCATAAAGACACAAAAGAGCATTTCCAGAACTCTTCAGAAAGGGGCACGAATGATGGGATAAGTGTGTTCAAAGTGAGGGATAGTATTTTGATGGGGATTAATGGCAATGTGCCTTTTACTGTAATAACTTTGTTTATTTGAACACACACTGGATATTTTGATCAGCCCTTATATATGAGCCTCCTTTCCCCTGCATGGCCAGGCTGCCAGGCTGTGGCCTGGGACAACATCACCCCAGCAGGAGGCTCAGGCGAGGCTGCCTTGTGGGGAATGATGCTCTCCCACGTGAGACCTCTGGGCATTAGAAGTCTCCACCTGCCACCCTGGTTCTGGGAGCAGGGCGAAGCATCCCCAAATGGGGTCAACTGCAAAAGATGCCCAAAGGTCCTTCCACTCCCTCTGTGCCCACCTGGATTGGGCCACCTGCATCCAAGGACTTCCTGTCACTCCTGCCCAGCATCCACTCTGTTCATAAAGATTTGGAAATATCAGGAGCAGGGGGCAGGAAGCAGATCTGGCTGGGTCCCCTTCCTGGCTCCTGCTCTTCCTCTTCTGCAGCTCACAGGGCTGAGCAAGTGGGCAGTGTTAGGGTAAACAGAGGCATGATTGAGACCACCAGAGCAGGCAAAAATGAAGCAACAAGTCAGGTCTTATTTTCAGCCTGGGTGCAGGCTAGTTAAGGGTGACAAAGATCTTGACCCCGGGGGCTTAGGGGAGGGGAAACTATAGGAGAGTTTGGGGAGGGGAAGGGTAGTCCCAGGAGGAGTGGAAAGTTTTGTCCTGGAGTGGAGGAAGTCTTTTGTTCTGGGGCAGAGGAAGTATGGTGGTCTCCAGGGGTATCTGGACCCACAGATGTTGCTGCATGGGGAGGGCTGTTTATCTCAAACCCAGGCCTTGGCTTCTTGTTATCCTTTGTGCCTTGCAGAATGTAGAACTGTGTTGCCTGGGAAGTTTTCTTCTCTTCTGCCCCGGCCAGTGTCTGAAAGGCAGCCCACCCTGTGGGTGCCTTGTCTCATCCCTCATCTCAACCCTGACTGCCTTTTCAGGAGCCAGAGCCAGGCCTATCTGGCCAAGGAGAAGCCCAGAAAGGGGATGGCAAGATGGCTGCTGAGCACAGCTGCTGTCCATCCTCCTGGGGAGTGAAGACACTGGATTTTCCCAGGCAAAGTAGAGGCTTGCTGCCTTCTAGCTGACTCACCTCCCTGTTACGAGGCAAAGCAGTCATTGGACACCAAGATCAGACCTTCCAGGGAGTGGGGAAATTGAAACAGTTGCCATTACTCTTTATCCTCACTTTCCCATCCACAATACCTCCACTTGCACCTGCTAATCTAGACTTAATTCCCAGTGGGCCAAAGGACAGGATCCTATCCTGGTCATAGTCCTCCACCAACTCACTGTGTCACCTGTGTGATCCTGAGCAAGCCCGTTCTCCTTGCTGGGACTCCATGGTGTCTCCAAACCACCCCATGGACCTTGAGACACTGTGGGGGATTGGAATGAGACAGGCATCAGCTAACATCAACAAGCTGGTCATTTTGCAGAAATGGCTACTGTTGTGGTTTAGATCTAGTGTCTCCCAAGCTCTCATACACTCAGAGCCAAGGCTTTCAGAATGAGACTGGATTATGAGAATGCAATATACTCATCAGTGGATCCATCCATTGATCAGATCAGTGGATAATGTGCTGTTAGGAGGAGAGACCTGGGCAGAAGTGGCAGGTCACTGTGGGTGTGACCTGGAAGAATTCTTCTTCTTCCCAGTGCCTCCCTTCTCATTCTGCTTCCTGGCTGCCATGACAGGAGCAGTCTTCTTCCACCAGACTCTTCCACCATCCTCTTCCTGCCTTGGAGCCAGCTGACTATGGACTACATATATGAGCCAAAATAATCTCCTCCTTTAAGTCATAAGTGCTGTCTATTGTATCTCAGTGATGAGGAAAGAGACTGAGACAGATGCATACACCTCTCCAAGCCTCAATATCCCCATCTGAGAGATAGGCATATTAATGATATCTCCCCCATGCAATAGTTTAAATTAAAACGTTATTTTTTCCTAACTCGGCATGCGTTTGCAACATGGTGACCATCATGGCGGGGCGGGGGGGACACCAGCTCTCTGGCTGGTAGCGTGGTCATGTGTGGTGCCTACCAGCTCTGGGGTGTAACTGTTCCCGCCATGGCTGAGTTCAAGCTGGTGGTTTAATCAGCTTCTCAAACTCCCAGCTGTGTGACTCTCAGCCCTAGTGGACCGCTGCAGGTCAGCTCTGTCCCCGAGGCCACTTCCTGTTACTCTTCTCATTACCATCTGCCAAGCCCTGTGTGTCCTTGTTTACTTGTTGCTTCTTTTTTTAACCTTTAATGAATCTACATAAGGTCTTACTTCCACATTGGATTTCACAGGTTAAAGATGTTTTGAAGCAAATGATCTGGTAAGGTGCCCTCCGGCTCCAAAGAGCATCCCAGGAGCTCTACATCCAAGTCCTCTCTCTCACAGAAAATGCCCTAGATTCTCATCAGAGCACAGAGCCCTGCCCTATGCCCTTCTCTCTCATGGCCATACATGGGCAAGTCAGAAAATGCAGCCAGAAAGAGGGGCACAAAGGGAGTATAAGGTTCTTCCCCAACAAATTCTTGCTGTGTGAGCTCAGATAAATTAGGCGACCTCTCTGAGCATCATTTTCCTCTACTGATTCACAGAGCAGCTCCAAAGCGATAATGAGAAAATGCACGTAAAACATGCATGAAATATCCATTGTGCATGAAATACATATCACTAAATTGTAGCCATGATTAAGATATGAAGAGCAATATGACCATCAGGTCCAGAGCCTTTGCTCCTCTGGGGGGACTGTGGGGTTTGAGCAATAGCATCATGGAGCTGATCCTGCATAGGAGCCTCCCTGTCTGCTCAGCTCTCATCCTCCCACCTCCTCCCTGACACTCCATTGTCCCAGAACTAATTTATTTATTTTCTTCTGAATCCTCAAAGTCTATCAAGCTGTGGAGTGGTCGGATGGATTTTTTAATTAATTGAAGCGGAATCAATGAAAAAGTGATTGTTTTGGCCCTGGCAGGGAGGGGAGCCATCTCAGATGCAGGGAATAATGGATGGCTGGTGGGGGAGGGAGAGTTTATTGAGCTGTGGTCAGACTGTAGGTAGTGAGCCCAGGCCAAGGGACACAGGATGAAGAGTAGACAGGGACCAGCATGCCCTCCCAGAGCCCAGCAGATCTGAGTCCAGGCCTCCCTCCCCTACTTAGCAGCTTCGTGGGCTTGGATGACCCACTGCACCTCTCTCAGTCCCAGTGGCTTCAAGGTCTTCTTGTGAGGGTTCATTTCTGACACCTGGTACAACATGAATGACCTTGAGGACATTGACCTGGCCAAGGGCAAGAAGTGAGACACAAAAGCACAAGTGTGGTAGGATTCTACCTACGTGGCTGCTGTGGTTTACATCTAAAATCCAACCTCAAACATCTCACATGTTCAGAGGTGGGGTTCTCAGAAGGCGATTGAAGCAGGGCGTCACCGAGTGTGCTATGAGGAGGTGGAGCCTGGTTGGAGGAGGCGGGTCCCTGGAGGCATGACCTGGAAGGGTGACTCTTGTCCCTGGCTTCTCTCTCTCTCTCTCTCTCTCTCCTTGCTCTGGAGTCCCCGAGGTAAGCAACTATCCTCCACCATAATGCTCCTGCTTTGGAGCTGACCATGGACTGAACACTCTGAAACTGTGAACCAAATAAATCTCCCCTTTAAGTTGCAAGTGTCAGGTATTTTGTCTCAGCGACAGGAAAGGTGACTAATACAATGGGGTGCCTGGGACAGGCTGGTTCGTAGATTCAGAAGATGATCAGAATTCACCAGAGGTTGTGGAGCTCATATTTGGCAGGTATAGAACTTCTGTTTGGGAAAGAAAAATCCTGCAAACAGGCAGCAGTGATGCTTGCACAACACTGTCAATGCACATAATGCCACTGGACTGCACCTCTAAAAAAATGATTAAAATGGTGATTTCGATAATTGCGTGCATCTTCCCATCCTAAAAAAAGAAAACAAATAAGGCATCCACTTGTTCAGCACTGCCTGGCTACTAGTCAGTGCTCACTAAATGTATACTGCTGTTATTATTATCATCATCATAATTTAATCACCGGAATGAAGTATTCACAGATGTAGCAGATTGCAAAATATGACCCAAAACTCTTCCCAACTGACATGCACACTTCTTGCAAAGTCATGCGCAATCTGCCTTTGTGGCTCCTTCTCTCTCCCTGAAGGAAGGATGTGCTTCCCACCCCTGGAACCCAGCTTTGGCAGGGTGTGTTTTACCATCCCTTGAATTGGTCCTTGGCCAGGCAACTTGCTTTGGCAAGCATAGCTGCTGTAACAAATGGCAATACACAATTGGGTGTGGGAGAACACACCTGTAATCCCAGTATTCTGAGAGGCTGAGGCAGGAGGATGGCAAATTCAGGCCCAGTCTGGGCAACTCAGTGACTTAGCAAGACCCTGTCTCAAAATAAAATATTAAAAAAGGGCTGGCAATGTAGCTCAGTGGGAAGGTGGTGGAGTCAATCCCTGGTATTGCCAAAAAAAAAAAAAAAAAAGACATGCAAACTTAATGGCTTAAAACAATACAAATTTATTTTCACTTCTTGTGTCCAGAGGCTCAGAATGAGTCAAGGCTAAGGCAAGGGTGGCCTCAGGGTCAGCTCTTTCAGAAAGCTCCAGGGGAGAATGTGTCTCCCTGTTGTTGTCAGAGTCTAAGGGCTGCCCTCATTCTGTGGCTTGGAGCTGCTCCCTCCATCTTCAGGACCCTTTTTCCAATCCCTGCTCCCACCATCACATGGGATCCTCCTATCTTGTGTACCCAACCGCTTCCACCTTAGAAATGCTTATGCTCTCATCAGGGCACACCCTCTAATCCCGAACAATCTTCCATCTCACAGTCCTGAATTTAACCCCAGCTGCAAAGCCCTGTGGACACGAAAGGGAATGTGGGCAGGTTCCAGGGATCGAGTCATGGGCATTTTCAGGTTGGGGAAGAAGCATTATCCAAGCTACGATAATCAGGAAAAGTTAGCAAATGTGACAGAGGGAACTGGCACTTTCTGCCTCTGCTTAGAACCCTCCCACAGCTACCAGTGTACCCATACCAGACCATTGGATGGCGAGAGACATGTGGCCCTGTCACTCTTATCCCCCAGCCAATAGCCACCCTGCAGCAGTGGAACCACCCTGGTGGCCAGCTGCTGAAAGCCAGCTCTGAGCTGCAGAAGAACCATCTGGCTGAGCCCAGCTCAATCTGCCAGACACAGGATCCTGAGTAAAACAAATTGTTCTTTGTTTAAATCACTGAGTTTCGAGCAATTTGTTACACAGCAGAAGCTATCTGAGTCATCAGCCAGCCACTGAGAAGGTGGGGGAAGGGAGCCCTTATTAAACACTTACTGCATAGGAGGCACATTTCTCACATGATCTCACTGAGCCCTCACAGATTCCACTCAGGGAGGTATTAATTGTTCCCATATTCAGATGAGAAGACTGAGGCTCAGAAGAGAAGCCACTGGCTAAAGACCACAAGGCTTAGAGTTTGCAAAGCCAGGGGTTAGTCAATGCCAGGTCTTTAAACATCAAAGCTATTTTAGGGCCAGGGATTTAGCTCAGTGGCACCACACCTGCCTCACAAGTACATGGTCTTGAGTTCAGTCCCCAGTATTGGGGAAAAAAAAAATGAAAGCTATTGCTATTCCACCAGTCCCAGCCTGCTGCAAAATCAGGCAGAGTTGGTATTTTCTTCTCTGTGGCTGGTCTGCCCTCACCTAGTACCTCTTCCAGCAAATTCCTATGGCAGGGCTCACGTCCAACCATCCTGCCACCCAGCCCCTTGGCAGGTATTCGGTGAGCAGGAGAGCACACCAAGGAAGCATTCCAATGCTGGAGTCAGAGTCAGATTCCAGCTCTGCCTCTGCCTGGCTGTGTGACTTTGGACAAGTCAATTCACCTCTCTGGGCCTCCACTTCCTCCTCAGCAACATGAGAACATGATCACATCTACTTTGCTGAATACTGTGCTTGTTCTAGACAAGGGGAAAATATCACAAAAGAATAGAAAGAAAAATGGAAACTTACTGGGACACCAAAGCCCCAAACACTCTGCAAACCTTCCTTTCTGCAGCCCTCACCTGTCCATCTATACCCTGAGCAGGTGGATCCAGACCTGTTCCTCTTCCTTCTGCCATTCTGTCATTTTGTCATGTTAGGATTGTGTGGTGTTTATGCCTCAGCCCATCGTGATGTCACTGTGCTACTCAACGTATGCACTGGGGGGCCCGGTGGGTCCCAATCATCAGGGGGGTACTGCAATTTATTGATGGTGTCCACCCCTCCCCATCCGCTGCCCCTGATGAATCTGCATTGGAAGCTGGATGTAAAAAGAGGGAAAAACTCCCAGAAAGGAGAGAGGGCTGTCTTTGAAGTGAATGACATGAATTATTTCGACCTAACTTACTAATTAAGACCTCATTAGCAGCCCAAATTTGTGATAGATCAGCAGAGAACTTGGCACAATGGTTTAATTTAATGATTTCTTGCATTACTTTGTTAATCATCTTTAGTCTGATTTAATTTATGCCAATGTGACTGTCCTAATTTCTAATTAAGGCATTGATGGCAGGGACGGCCGCCATCACATAAGAATTTCAATCAAGGCTGATACAAAAGCAGATATTCATTTTTAAGGTCTGTGCAATGGCAATTTACTAAGCTGTCTGCTTATTGTTTTATTTCCCCCGACAGGTTGGGGAGGGTCTTTTTTTTGCCTAGGGCAGATGGTTCCTCAATAATCACAGACCTTTATAATCATTGATTTTTTTTAAGGCTCTGAAAAAGACCTTAGAGATTAAGCAGACCAGCCTCTTCATTTCACACATGAGCCAGCAGAGACAGAGAAGGTGAGGCACTCACCCGGGGTCACACAGCAGTTAGTAAGGCCCTGGGAGGAGATCCCAGACTCCACTCCCCTCTATGACCATCCACTTGTCAGGCCCTCAGGAGCACGTGGCAGCTTCTGTAGGAGTTGCAATTGCCTGGAATTGGAAGAGTGAGCTGAAACTGAGGTACTAATTCCAATCAACCCTAGCACTTGAGGTAGACCAGGCTCTGAGCCTGGAAGTCAATGCATATTTTTCTGAAACCAACAAAGCAGCCAGACACCTGGCCATTGTAACTCCAGTCCTCCCATTTGCCAGCTGGGGACCCAGGCTCAGAGTGATAGACTGCCTGTCCATGGGATTTGAACACAGGTCTGTCTGATTCCTAAATCTGTGCTGTTATTGCCACTCTGGGCTGCCTCTCCAGGCCACCACCTAGTAGCCCCAGTATTTGCACTGATCTCACAGTTAATGGGTATCCAGGGATTAGCATGTGCTGAGCAACTCACATGAGTCTCTCACTTCTTCCTCCTCGAATTCTGTGAAATAGGATCTCTATTGCATCCAATTAAAACCAGAGAGGCCATGTGAACTGCCCCAGGCTGCACAGCAAGATGGTAGCGCTCAAGCTCTGCACTGCTTCCTCCTGCTGCATTCTAACCTCCAAATTCCCTATACTCCACCCTACCCCTCTACAAACCATCTCTGAGCTTGGCTGAGCTGCAGGTCTGGCCCTGCCTACCCAGGGCTCAAGAGTGTATGCTTGACTCCTACCAAAGACAAAGGCAACCTGAGATGTAGGAAGAACCATGAGCCGCTAGCCAGGATTCCCATGTCTTCATTGGAGATTTGCGCCCATTTGCAAGTCCTGTCTTCTCTCTGGACCTCAGTTTCCCCAAGCTCCAAAACAGGGGACTGGAGAAGTTGTCCTCTATAACACCACTGCCTACTGGAATCATCACGATTCGAAAAGAAGAAAAGCTCAAGTTTGTGTCCATACCCCAGCCAGACCTGATGAACTGGAGCTGCTAGAAAAAGAGCCCAAGAGTGTGCATTATGAACAGGTCCTCGGTGATTCTGTTACAGGCAGTATTTGAGAACCTCAAAGCTAAATGATTCCTGCTTTACCCTGCAACCCTGATTTTACTCCCCAAACCATTCCTGCTCACCACATCTTTCCTCCTCACTATTACATCCAATTACAGTGGAGAAGCCAAGGATCAGAGTGGTTGTGTGAACTGCCCAAAGTCATACAGCAAGATGGCAAAGCTTACCCTTGAAATCATCCAACCTCCATCTCTCTAACTCCAATACCTCCTGTGCCTCTGCCAGAAGCTCAGGCCAAACACTGGGATTGCCCTTGGTGCCTTTCTCCCTCTCTCCCAGCATCCAATCCATCAGTCTATCCTGGCAACTTAACCTCTCCAACATCCTCTGCCATCCACTGTGATGCCCTTAATGACAAACCTGCCCCCTTCCTGATTTCTCAGGACCACCCTGGCCTCTCACAGTCTTCTTGGCATCATAGTGACCCTGGCTAAGTGGAAATAGGACTATCCCTTCCTCCAATGGCTTCTCGTCACATGTCTACTTCACCCCCAACTTTCCTTCTCAGATTGCCAAGCTGCCTGTCTGCCTCTCATCTCTCCTGCCCATCTCTCTGTGTGTAAGCCAAGCTGGCTTTGACCTCAGTGCCTTTGCACCTGAGGCTTCCTCTGCCCGGAGGTCATTGCTTCCAGCTCTTTCACCTGGCTGTCTCCTTCTCACCATTATCCCTGCCTTTCCCAGGGGAAGGGACCTGCCCCAGCACCTCCAGTCCCAGCAGCCTGCTCTCTTCCCTTCATGGCACTATTCAAAATGATCTCATTTTTCTTTGGTCTCCCCACTAGCATGTCACCTCCATGGGAGCAGGGTCTTTACCTGTCTGGTACATCACAGTGTCCCCCAGTGCAGTACCCAGCCCTCAGCCTGTACCCCCTCAGTACTCCTGAGAGGGACAAGAAAATGAAGGATGATCATGTCCATGCTCCTGGAGGAACCATGGCCAAAGCCTCAGCCCCTAAGATGTCCCCCAAGAGATTCGCTTAAGAAGACACATCCTGAAGACCTTCCATGTCCGCCATAGCCTCAGCCCGTCACAGGGAACATTAAGCACCACATTTCCCAGTGACCCTTGTGTTCTCCACAAAGCTGCCCCAAAAGCCCAGGCTCTGCTTCTCCACTGCACCCTGGAGATTAATCCCAGAGAATTAAAAGTTTGAAAGAAAGTACATCTGGTAGTGTGCAACATTTGTGTTAGTCAATATAGATTTATTTAATGCAATAAATGACATAATTGGACTTTTATTTCTATAATATATTTTTCCAAGATAACTAATATTTTGAGTACCCGTGGCCTACTGATGTCTTCTGAATGAACATATTTCCTGTATTATTACTCTTATACAAAAGTGACATTTAAACAGTTTAATAAATGAGCAGTTGTTTGACTTGTATCAGTTTCAATACATTCCAGGATATTAATAAAATATATCTCATAAGCCAGCTCAATAGACCATGCCATAAAAATTCAATGATTTATTACTGATACAGTTGCTATTAGTTGGGACAGATACTCAAAATGCCATTAGGGTTAAAATAATAATCAATCAAACTAATTAGACCCTATTTTTCATATGCAAATATAATTAAGCATACATTTCTCCATAACTTTAAAGAGAATTATTGAAGCTCAACCTTGTATGAAGAGACCCTCTCTTGACTTAATGAAATGACAGTGTTTCAAGGTGGATATGCAAACAAAATTGATGAACCGTTCTGGGCTTTGAGATCAGAGAAAGACGGAACAGCAGAGGAGGGGCTGTAAAAAAAAAAGGCCACCTGTACACCTGGGTCTGTTCTTTCCATGAGTGCTTATCAACAGAGAATTCCAAGGTTCATAGTGAGCCAGGATGACAAATCCAATATGGCAGCAGAGGTAAGAATGGGACTGTGAGCTGTGTTCAAATCCTAGCATCACCACCAGATAGACCATGGGCAAATTTCCTCTGTGCCCCAGGTCCTTGTAAAATAAGGCTGACAATGATGACAACTGAGTCTTCCCCTTGGAAGTTTGCTAGGAATGAATATATGCCTGGCCTGTAGCAAGTGTTCAATAAACATTCACTACTTTTACCCAGAAAGCAGTTCTTTTGCCCCTCTCAGCTGCTTCCTGGCTGCATTGCTACGGAAAAATCTATTCCCCTCTTTCTAGGTATCACTTTTCATATATCCACAGTTGGACTAAATTCAGAAGATCAGAGCAAACTATAGAGGAGGCCACAGAGTGATTGACACTCACCATTCTGTCCATCCCTGGGTCTAATTCACAAAAGCCATGAGTGCTCAAGGACTGGGGGCAAGGGAGCAAAACCCAAGTCAGAGCAGAAGACCCTGTTCTGTGCAAAGAAACCAATTCTGTTGGCCAGGAGAACAGTCTAGACTGGCTGTGCAATTATCAAATGCTTGTTTTGTTAGATAAAGCAGAAGTCCATGAACACTTTCTGCAAAAAGCCAGGCAATAAATACTGTTGGGCCTGCATGCCAAATGGTCTGTTGCAACTCATCAACTCTGCTGTTATAGTGTGAAAGCAGCCACAGACTACCTCCCCATAAAACTTCACTTAGACACAGGCAGCAGGATGGTTTGGGTCTGTGGGTTAAGATCACATCCGCTGATATAACAAACAAACCCCAAAATGTGTGTCAATGGCTCGACTATGTGTGTGAAATGGCTGGCACCTATTTCCACCCCTTGCAGTCTGGTGCCGACACTCCTGGTCAGGCAGGACTTTGCTCTAAAAGAAAAACAGAGGCCCAGGTTCCCACCACATTGTGACTCCTCCATGCTCCACCTGTAGTACTCCAGGTTGCCTGGCAGAGTGGCATTGAGCTGATAGAAGGGAAGGAGTGTGGAGGATCACACGTGGTGGGGTTCATGATCGCAGCCTTTGAGTGGAGCACATCAAACTCTCACAGTGGACTGGAACTCACTCTTGTGGCCACTCCAGCTGCACAGAATGGCAGGGACATGGAGCTGAGCTGTGGGGCCTGGAGAAAGACCCAAGAGATTTGAGGAAGGGCTCACAACCTCTGCCACATGGTGGAGAAGACCCTAGACTTGTCCTCATATCGCAGGCTGTGTTTACATCTCCATTTTCTCTTCTTGCTGAAAGTCACCATCCAGAAAAATGGATATACTTGCCCCCAAAACTCCCAAAGTCCACCCTCCCTTCCCCATGTTACCCACAAGGGCCTCCCCCAGACCAGACTCTCCTGCTAGGCAGCCCCTCCGCTTTGCTCCCTGAAGACAGAGCTGGGTGTGGATGGCTCACCACTTCGAGTCTGTCCTCACATAGGCCACTTGGTAGGCATGAGACAAAAGTGTAATGAATTAATTAATTGTCACACAAATCAGAGATGCCTTAAAATTATGGACCACGTGTGAAATAGGCTTTTGAAAAAAAAAGAACAGAAAATAATTAAAAGAAGCAAAGGAATTGATGTGGCATACTCCTGCATTCAATTGTTCAGGGGAGAACCTAAATGTGGCACCAGCTATAGCTGCAGAGTCCTAAAGAACGACAGAGAATGTGTGTGAATGTGTGGTACATTTGTCCATGTGTGTGGGCATGCACAAGCGTGTGTGTGTGTGTGTTCACTCTTGACAATCCCCTTTGTCTCAGACCCGAGCTCTCCAGTCAGTCTCTAATGTGATCTGGTTTCCCAGCCCTTTCTTTCCTCCCCAGGTTGAACATACAGGGGGCTCTAGAGAGGAGAAAGGTAATTATGCCCTGTGGGTGAACAGCAAACTCAGCATTTTTCCCAAAAAGCTGTGGGCCCTCCAACAGCCCTCTGTGTCCAGTGGCCTGGCTTCAGCTGCAAGATACATTTCCAGCCTCAGGGAGGAAGAGGAAAGAGTCAGCTGGGGCTTATGCAGCAACAAGCCTTTTTTTAAAAAATCATTTTAAAATTAAATTAAATGCTATTAAATTAGCAAAAGTGCCAGGGGAAGCTGGGGAGAAAGTCATTCAGATAAATGGCTGAGCCTGGGCAACTGAAAACCACAGAGATGTCAAATGCCAGGGCCGGAAGGGGCCATGGAAGTCCTTGGTTTTCTGGCTCTTCACCAGGCTGTGAATCTGCATCACCTGGGGGGTGTCACCCCCAGGTAAAGAGCACAGATGTCCCCAGCAACCTCATTCTTTTTTCTTTCCTTAAATTCTTTTACTGGTACATTTAAGGTATACAATACATTGACATTTATCGCTGGGTGCTCGTACCTGTACTCGGTTCTTATTTTTCCCCCATTCTCTGTCCTCCCTTCATACCCTCTATCCTTCCCTATTTACAAAGACTTTGTTTCCATTTTTTGCTTTTCTTGTAATTTTTCCTTTCCCTTCTTTCCTTTCCCCTTCCTCTCACATGTCCTCTACCCTTTTAGACCTTTTCTTCCTACTTCAAATTATCAATTTTTCATTTTAATCATTTTAATCCTTATTTACACTTTCAGTTTCTCACACCAGAGAAACTATTTGGTATTTACACATGTGTGGCTTATTTATTTCACTTAAGAGTACGGCTTCAATATGCATCCATTTAGCTATAAATGTCTCTAGTTTGTCGTTCTTTATGGCTGAGTAGTACTCCATTTTATTTTTTTAAAAACCCCACATTTTCTTTATCCAGTTTCCAGTTGATGGGCACTTGGGCTGTTTCCAAACTTTAGCTATTACAAACTGCACTGCTATAAACATGGGTGCACACATATCATCACCCCAGAAAGAATGGCTGCTATCAAGAAATCAACCAGTAACAAATGCTGGCGGGGGTGTGGGGAGAAAGGAACCCTTCTCCATTGTTGGTGGGAGTGCAGAGTGGTAGAAACACTGTGGAAATCAGTATGGAGATACCTCAGAGAACTAGGGCTAGAGGTCCCATTTGACCCAGCTATTCGCCTGCTGGGTATCGTCCCCAAAGAATTAAAAGAATCATACCCCAGCAACTTCATTCTGCAAGTGGCTTGCCAGCTGCCTGCCGGGATCTTTCAGCAAATTACTGGAATTGCTCAGAGGAGATCAGCGGTCCCCGGGGAAGGGGACCAGGATGTGGTAAGGGAGGAGAGGAGAACAGGGCAGCAGGGGCCTTCCTGCTCGCTACCCTCACCCACACAGTTGAGAAGCACTGTGCTAAAGTAAAGAGAGATCAAGAGTATGAATAATAGTACTGTGCACTATGATACTGTAGTATATGCAACATGGTGATATTATACCATAATAAGGGGAGATGGGAAATGAAGGGGCCATTGGGAGGGCCCTACCTAGCCCAGACCCTAAAATACTCCCAGCTCACAGGTATGTATGGCCCATTTCTGCAATCCCACTAGATAACAAAGCCCCTCATTTCAGCAGAGAGTAATCTGTCAATATTTTTAACTCCTGAGTGGAGAGGCGGTGGAGGAGGCTGGAGGGGGCAGCTGGAGGGACCCTTGGCACGTGATTCCTTCTGCTCCTCCCAGCCCTGTCCCAGCCTGCCTGCCCATGGAGCTCAGCAAAGGGTTAATGGGCAATGTTTATTTATGAACTTGGCCTATTACTGTAGCATAATTTGAATACAATGCCTATGTAGTTTTTTATTGCCGGCTATAATTTCATTTTTAAAGCTCTCCCCATGCCATACTTTGAAAAATGATATCTCAAACAAGAAATAAATTCTGTTTTGCATCTGTGTTAACTATATTTACCCATGGGACACACTATTTTGTCCTTGACACGAAACTCTAGGGATTTCACTGAGAATTGCTTTGGCAGCCTGCTTGCAGAGAGAGCTTGGCTGCTGGTCTCTGGGACACCCCACAGAGCCCCCTGGCAGCCCAAAGGGATGGAGGAAGCGTTGACAAGCCTCAGAGTGGCCTCACCCTCGCAGCAGCCCCCCACATGCCCTCAGCAGCACCCAGAACCCACCAACCGGCACTCTGCAGACAGGAGCACTGGGCAGAACATTGCACCGTCCCTGAGAGCATCCTTCTAACCTCTCCTCTCTGCACTCCTGGGTCTGTAACGGAATTTAGATAATTCCCCAGTCTGCAGAGTGACAGCTCAGGAACCTAAGCTGCTGGCTTCCATCATTTTTAGCATTTTTTTCCCCTCTAAGTGAAAAAAAAAATCACAGAGCCCATTGACAATAACAATAGCTTACATTTATTGGGTGCTTACTCTTCCCCAGACACTGTGCTAAACCCAGATGCCAGAGGGGGTCTGGGGGCTGATGGCAGAGCCCCAGCTATGTGTAACTCTCTCCATTCTGTGGGTGTGGGGACTGAGGCTAAGGGAGTTGAGGGGACGTCATCCAGGGAAACCCAAAGCAGGTCAGGAATGGGGCCATCAGAGACCATCTGAAGCCTGGAGCCCTGCCCCTTGCAAGACCAGGAACAGCAAGTTTTGATAGAAGGAGGGAGTGTGGGAAAGGGCAGATGCCTCCAGGCAGAAAGAATCAGTTAATCTGAGAGAGAGTAGGGCAGGCCAAGAGGAGGAAAGACTGAGGCTAGAGATTGCCAAATCCTTACAAAACACACAATGGAAGCAACTGGTCCACCAGCTTGGTATTTCAGCATTACAAAGAGGCAAAAAATCCCAGTCTGTGTGACCACCAGCCAGAGTCCAAGTGCTGGGTCTGTGCTGTGAACCACTGCTGGCTCTGTGTCCTGAGCGAGAGACCTCGTTGTTGCTATAGAAGAATACCAAGGGTTGGGTATTATGTAAAGACAAATACTTATCTCTCACAGTTCTAGAGGTGGAAAAGTTCAAGGGCAAGATTCTAGCATCTGGTGAAGGCCTTCCTACTGCATCAACCCACGGCAGAAGGTGAGAGGTAAGAGGCAATGAACAAGAATAAGGGCTGAACTTCTAATAAGCCCCCTCCACGGTAAGCACCCCCTCCTTGTGAATAGTGTCAATCCACCCCCAGGACACAGCCCCAAGACCCAATCATCTGTACGTGGCCCCAGCTCCAAAGCTATTGCATCCTGGATGAAGTTTCCAACCCAGGAACTGGGGGCAGAGGTCGCATTCCAACCATAGCACACGACTCCTGCTTATTGAACACAATTACACACCAGAGGCTGTATTCAACTCCTTATGTGTTTCACCTTATTAGATCTTCACAACAATCATAAAGGGGCCATAGCATTTCCGTTTCACAGACACAGGAAACTGAGGCTCAGCAAGATGTGATCTCTTGCCCAGGGGTACAAAGCCAGGAATAAGTCCAATTTGAATAAGCAATCCAGGTGGATACAGCTCCAGAGTCCTCACCTTGAACTCCTGAGAAATGGGGGCCTCCAAGCTGCCAGAGTTTGAGCCCAGAGCCCTGTGATGCAGCTAGTGCTACATAAACTCGGGCTTTCTGTGTCCTGAGAAGGTGCCAGAGCCCCGCTGAAGAGATCTGGCCAACCAGGACCAGACTCAAGCCGACTTTTTCCTTCTGGTGCCGCCCAGGCCTCCACAGCAAGCGTGGGACTGCAAACCTCCCTTGCAGCCCTCTGGCACCAACCCTATAAATATTAAACCAGTGGTAATTAGGGGAAATCAGTCAGTCACTGCTCCCCGGGGCTCTGCCCGCCCCCACCAGGCTCAGGCTGCCTTTGACTAAGGAGCTCTGTTTCCTTTAATTTGGGGATCTCCTAAGAGGTGTACGTCGGGCCCCTGACCTCAAGCTCATCCAGTGCCCCAGGCCCTGCCTGTGCCCCGCCCCTTGGGGCCTACCTGGCTCTGACAAGACTGCTGCAGAGGGCTCCACGAGGAAGCCAGGAAGCCGGGCGGGGACCATGGCTCCTAGCTCCTGTAGAGGCCAGGAGCCCTGGGGGATCCACATCTCTTTTGTGGATCACGTGGCCTCTGGTGTCACCACTTTGTGGGGCCGGTGACACAATGCATGGTGATGATGTGCCCCATCAGTAAACAGCCCCAAAGGCACATCAGGTGCCCCACAGGCCCCAGGAGGGTAGGAAAATCAAAGCAGGGAATTTCCAGCAAAGTGGGTGGTGCCCAACCCACCCTCCTCCCAGAAGAAAACAGTCCAGGACTCACCAGCCTCACCACACTGGGAGGAAGCCAAGGGTGGTACAGTGACTGGCAGCGTCCAACCCACATGTACTCATGAAGAATCCTGATATCTGCAGACCTTGAGTCTCACATAAGTACTCTTGCTTCATCGTAGGAACACATCTGCTTGGAAGAACTTAGCATTGGCCCTTTCCACAAATGGGAAAACTGAGGCAGCAGGAGGCAGGAAGTTGTAGCAGCTGTGGGTGTAGCCTCTGGAATCCCAGGGAAAACGGTCCAGATTCTGCCTCTCACAATTCCTAGCTGTGTGACCTCCCAAAGCTTACTTGACCTCTCCAAACCTCTGCTTCCACATCTGTGAAATGGGTACAAAATGACACCCACCCCTTGGAAGCTTTAACATGATCATACGTATGGAGTGTATCACTCACTACCTGGTCCTTGGCAAGCACTGCTGTAATTATTATCACAAACGAACACACAGCTCAGAGGGTTGGAGGTAAAACCCAAACCCGGGCACTTTCCTATGAGAGCCTGTGATCTGTCCCCTCCCTCCCGATTCCACGATGGTGACCTCCTTTCCCCAGTGTGGCAACACATCGCCCAGCCCATCAGCCCCTCATGTTTATGCGCCAAGCTTTTCTTTGCAAGGCTTCCACACAGCATCAAACAAAGAATCATTCCCATTTAAAAGCTGGGGAAACCGAAGCCAAGGGAAGTGAAGACACTGCCTCAAAACCACACAACAAGGAAGAGCTGGAGCAGGGCTAGAACCCAGGATTCCACACACCAGCCCACCAGCCCCTGCCCTCCCCTTTCTAGCAACACCCCCTCAGCCTGTGGGTCTCAGAATCCCCACAGCACCTGTCACGGTCACACTGGGTCCCATCAGTGCTCACGGGGACACTGAGGCAGAGATGACCTTCAAGGGGAAACTGAGGCTCAGGCAGAAGACCTGCCCTGCCAAGATCTCAGTCCAAAGCAGAGCAGAGCCAGAGCCTGGGTCTCCCACCTCCAGGCCCCTCCTGCTCTGGATGGAGGCTCCCCTGCTGGTGTGAGGTCCGCCCGCCGCCTTCCTAGGTGCCAGGGTAACTGGTCCTGTGGGTCACAGGGACCTATCTCCTCCCTGCTCCTGCAGCAGCAGGAAGCCAAACCTTAAACTTGATGGAGCCCACTCGAGTGGCAGGTATTAATTGGTGCAATTAGGCGGCCTTTTCCCAAGGCCGTAGAAGCTGCGGTATCAATAATTAGACTCCAATTGAAATTCCTCTGGCTCTTCGTGTAAACAGGACACTCTTTCTGCAGTTGCGGTAAATGATTTGTTCAGGAGGGGAAACATTTGCTGTAATTTTAAAGAAGCAATTGACTGTATTATTAGCGGTATGAGTGTGGAGCCGGTGACAGGCTGCATATCCTCCTGTCTTCTGCCCCAGGCTAAGGACAGAGATCTTTGGAGGCAAGTACCTACTCGTTAGGTGGCCCAGGTTGGGACTCAGAGAGAACCGAACCTGGGCTCAAGTCCTGATTTTCCCATTTATGAGCTGTGTGACCTTGGCAAGTAACATAACATCTCTGAGTCTCCTGCGTAAAGTGGGGATGACATCAGTACTTATCCATGGGATTGCTGAGAAGATTAGATGAACCAAACCCACAGGAAGTGCTCAGTAAATTAAGCTGTTGTCAGTTTGTTGTTAATAATATTAATTATCACTGTTATCTTGAAAACATTCCTGGAGTCCCAGAGCAGCTCACAGCTCACCACCCACCCACAAAGAGAATCGGCAGAACAAACTGTCATCTACACAGCAGGCCATGTATGGATCGTAGCCTTGACATTTATTGGGCACCAGCTGTATACAAGGCTGAATCAAACAGGGACCCACCTACTAGACAATCGGCGTCCATGAGCCCTCTGCATTGGTAAAAGAAATCTGCAGTTTTACCCTTGCCCGAAATCACACGACCAGGAAGTACAGGACTAGGAGTGGCATTCAGGTTTGTCTGCCTCATGCCTGTGACCCTGCAGACTGCCACAGGCTGCTCTGTGACACACACAGTCCCCTAGGCCCATCCTCTGTTGCTGTCCTGAGGACACACAGCTGACATCCCATGACCTCTCCCTGCACTCTGCCGCACACCCCCTGCTGTCCACAGCGCTCCGGCGCCTGACTCCTCTCCCTGCCTCCACCCGGGCTCCAGTGCAGCTCAGCAGGTCAGCCCCCTCCCAGGCCTGGCCAAGTCCCTCTGTCCCCCGCTGCCAGCTCTCACTCCTAGCTGGTCCCAGCCACCACTCCTGCTCCCCATCTGCCTCA
The DNA here is from genome assembly GCF_000247695.1 of Heterocephalus glaber. Next base: position 3,282,042 of record NW_004624747.1, on the reverse strand, counting down.
GCCACTGACTGCAGCCAAAGGAATTTCTTCAAATGAAAACCTGCTTCACAACCCTAGGGAGTTTCGATTTTTTTCTTAGAAGGAACTTCTCGTGGCTTTTAGAATGAAATCCAGACATAAAGCTGTAGCCTGTGGCCAGGCATGGTTGTCCCCTGCCAGTCCCCAGTCCTGTCTGCCCTACTCTTCTTTACTTCTACTCCAATCCACCAGCTGCTCTGCTTCAGTCAGCCCCAGTACCTTTGCACAGGTGCAGGCTCTACCTGGAACACTCCTCTCCCCTTCTCTGCTGCTGCCCTGCAGATCAGAGAGCAGGTCCTTTTTTTTTTACCTGTAGCAGCTCCAGCTGCATGCCCCAGGGCCTGCCTGCCTCCAGAATCACACTTTTAGCCAAGCTCCCAATCACCCTATGACCTTCAGAACGGAGGCAGGTCTGTCCACAGCTGCCCACTTCTGCTTCCTCTGCTCTCTGTGGGCTGCCAAGGAGAAGGGGGAGGCATTGATTTCAGGGAGGAAGGAGAGCAGCAGCATGTACAGGGCACCTACTGTGTGCCCAGAGCTTCACACAAGTGCTCTCACCTCCCCTCTCTGCAGGTGAAGCCACAATTGTTCGAGGTGGTTATTCCAAGCCATCGCAAACCAAAGGCTGTGTGGAGCCAAAGTCCAGCTGTCACCTGGGGCTCCTGCTTGCAACAGACGCTCCTGGAGGTCCACCATGTGCCAGCCTCTATGCTGAGTGCTGGGGACTGAGCTCAGCCTTGCCCAGGCTGGCTGCTACCGCTCCTTCCCAGCCTCACCTTCCTCCTCGACTCGAGGGCAGAAAGCAGATTTCCTCTGGAGCCATCAATCCAGAAGTCAGGGGTCCTCTTAAGGAAAGCTGGCCAGAAGGGTCACTTTCTACTTCCAGAAGGTCAAGCAGTGGAGAGAAACCAGCAGGAGATGATGTGGTTCCATCAGGAACCCGGGCGGGGATTAGGACATCACATCAGGAGGTGACTGGCCAGGGGCTGTAAGGGGTGTGCTATGGGAAGAGGATGCTGTCAACAGCTTCTTCCCACCCCGCCCTGGGGGCCCTGCCAGGCACCCCACACCCTCCCTCTCCATTCTCACCTCCCCATCCCCACCGAGCACACCACCGGAGCACCCAGGCTCTGCTATGCTGGCGGGGATATTTTAGTGCCCTATGAAAACCTGAATAGTGTCTAACCTTTCCCAACTCCCACTTCCTTATCTCAATATTCCATTTAATAGCACCTTTCAGGCCTCACTAAAAGAATACAAGGGTTGTTACATGGGCTCTAAGTCACTGTTACAACAGGCTGGCTGTCTCCGTGGCGGCAGTGCTGGGCTAGGATGGGGGATCCTGGCTTGTGGGGCCCCCAGCCAGGTGCAAATCTCGTGCCTCCCAGAGGTGCCAGGTGGCCGCGCCTGAGCTTGCCAGGCACAGGGCGCAGAGTGACAGGTGACGAGCGGGACCCACTTCCAGGGTCTGCTATGGAGCAAACTGCGTGGGCCCAGATCCTTCCGTCTGCCCAGGCTGCCAAAAGGAAGCACCACAGTCCAGGCGGCTTCACCCACAGGACTTTATTCCCCGAAGCTCTGGAGGCCTGAAGGCCAGGTCCAAGGCGTCGTCAAAGTTGGTCCCTGCTAGGGGCTGTGAGGGAGCCTGGTGCCAGGCTGTGCTCCTCGCTCTCTCGATGGCTTCTCCTGCGTCTCTGTGTGTCATGAGGAGACGGTGATAACTGACTGCGTGGGTCAGAGACACCTGCCAGCTCCCTGCACTGCACCCTGCACCCCCCAGTCCCTCTTCCTCAACCTCCCCGGAGCCCTACACCAGGCCACAAACCAGCTGCTTCCCCATTTTGAAGAGCAAGGACTAGGGTTGTGAGAGGCGAGGAGACCTGGGAAGTTCCCACGGCCTGGAGGGGCAGGGCAGGGTCCACCCGGGCCAGGTGTCATTTCCCCTGCCTCCTCAGCAGGTGTCCTGGGCAAGTCCCTTGCTCCACCTGAGCCTCAGTTTCCTCACCTGTAAGATGGGAGGAGCAGAGCCTGGCCGAGGCAGACTGGGCACCTACAGAGGCTGGGCCCCAGCCAAATGCCCTTCCTCAGGCACGGGAGTGGACTCTGAATGATAGAGATGGATCTGGGCAGTGTGCACACACATGCTGGTCACACAAATACCCACCAGGGCATGGACACAGGAGTGTGGACACTAGTGTGTACACAGGGTGTGTGGCTGGCCTGTGCTAGGCCACATGTGTGCATAGCAGGGTGTTTGTTGGCGGCCTGTGCCCTGGTGGACAGATGGAGCCTGCACATGCGCGTTTGCTGCACTCGCGCCCCTGTGACATCTGTGCTGCTGAGCGCACGGACACTGTGTGTACCTGGATGCAGAGATGAGCACCACTGTGAGCGCTCGTGTGCTTGCTTTGCATCTCAGATACACATGCGTCTGCCAGGCGCTGTGTGGATGTGGGCCCACCCTGCATTTGTGTGCCTGGGGCACACGTGTGTGTCCATGTACATGCCTGCATACAAGCATGCAAGCCTGGCTGGGCGTGCTCTGCTCTGGAGACATGTATATGTCTGTGCCCCGGCCTCTGCTGTGTGACCGTGGCGGCGCATTCAGGTCCAGCACTGGGCAAATGATGCCTTTCTGCCCCCAGCTGCACCCAGGGCCACAAAGGCAGCAGCGCTTAATAAGGCTGCCTTCCCCGAGGCAGCAGCTGATGGGAGCATGCGGGAGTACGAGCCTCGGGGCTCAGCTCCACAGCCCCTTGCTGCCACTGCCTCATCAACAGGACAGTGGCCTTCAGTGACCCCATGGCCTCCGGCTGCTCAGGGCCAGACACGGACCCTGGCTGACCCTTGAGGACCCATGGCCCTATCCACCCTCAGTCTCCCCTCTCCAGAGAGGGGCATAGGTCTCCCCACCTACACTCAACATCTCCAATTCCTGCTCCACCCCTGGCCAGCCTGGATGAAGCTTGCCAGGGCCTCAGGCTCCCTTTCTGTAAAGTGGGGCAGGGAGGTGACTGGAGAGCAAGTCTGGGGCTTTTCTAGGTGAAAGCCCCCTCCAAGACTCTTGGTGAGATGAGCAGAGTGTGGACAGAGCAAAGGGACAAGCGCTTGTCTCCAGGAGGGTCCTGCTGGTGCCATGGACATGCTACATAAATACTAATGACAGCCAGGCCCAGGCCTATGAGAGTACTAATAACAGTGGCCAGTACCGTGGACAGTGATCCCTGGGGGCAGGCATGGTGCTGTTACAGCGGCTCTGATTACTGTGGATGTTACTAAAACTGTCCCCTCTCTGCCCCCTACTAGGGATCCATAGCCATGCACCCAGCCCTCTCCCACCCTAGGGAGCCACTTGCTGGGAACTGACATTCCGACCTCCTCATCACCGCTTAACTGGCTCTCTCAGAAGGCAGTGCCCACTGGGGTTTGCAGGGAGCTGGATGCGGGGAAAGTTGCAAGGGAGGAAAGGGCATCTTCAAGCCAAGGTGGGGCCAAATAGGTTCTGCTCAAGAACACATGCACAGGCAGCACTTGGCAAACTCCTTGTCCATCCTTTATTCTTGAACAAAAGCTCTACCCAGCTTCACCAAGGCAGAACAGCACTGGGTTATCAGACACACCTGGGTTTGACTCCTGCTCTGGTCCTCCCCAGCTCCTTGCCCTCTCTGAGACTCTGTGGCTCCTCTTAAAAACAGGAGTGATAACCCTGTCCACCACCACAGGCTGCTGTGAGGGTTAAGAAGTAAGATGTAAGCACTGGGTTTCACCAAGGGCCTGGCACAGTCAATGCCCCCTTCTGGCAGCTATGCCTTTATTCTCATAGCTGTATCTGTCAGGATGGGATATGCAATGCTGCTGTAATGAGTAAGCCCAAATCCTCATAGGCTGATTTCATGTTCCTGCTGCATGTCTATTAGGCCAGCATGGAAGGAGAAAGCTCTAAATATAGTCACTGTAGGACTTAGGTCACTGGGACACAGCCTCCACCTCAACTGTTAGAGAAATCCAGAGTCTGAAATCCCCCAGCCAAATAGGAGCATGCCCTGGACTCAAGGGCTAGAACTAGTATAATGGTCCCATCCACCTGCAAGGGAGCCAGGAAGTGGAAGTTCCAAGTGCCCAGTGGAAAGACAAATCTTTGATGAGCAAACCTGTGACTTCTCCCCTACCTGTGGTCCATTCAGAATCCCAGAACCTCACACAATGGAAAGACCCTTGAAATCATCTAGTCCAACCCTCTGCTTTCTCAGAGTGGGGAGCTTAAGACCTAGAGAAAGGGGCAAACTAAGCCAAAGTCACACAGCAAATTGACTTCAGAACTGGTGCTCTGACCTGGGTCTCCCTGTTATTCTTTCCCATCTGACAGGTGCCCTCCCAAACACAGCAGCACAAATGCACCAGTACAGTTCTGACCTGTTAGAAATATTCTGGGGAAGGTTTCTCTCCTCTTTTCTCCCTCTCTCTTCCTCTCCCATACTGGGGATTAAACTCTGGGCTTTCACATTGAGCTATATCCCCAGTCCTTTCCTTATTTTTTATTTTGAGACAGATTCTTGCTTAGTCACTAAATTCCCCAGTTGGGCCTGAACTTGCAATCCTGCCTCAACCTCTTAAGAGTCCTTCCCTTCTTTTTTCTCTCTTGTGAGAAGTGGAAGACTCTCCTCTAGCATTGGATGCTGTTGTATGAGAAGGATGACAGCAGCCATTTTGTGACGATAAAGAAATAATGTTGACAGCTTTTTGTTCAAACTATAGGGAAATCAAATTGACGTATCAAAAGAACCAGGGTCCTCGATGATGCCACTGGGCCCTTGAATTAACTAACTCTGGAGCTGTCCTACCTCTGACTTGTTACATGATAACAAATTGTCCTTATCATTTAAACCACTGTAAGTTGGGTTTTCAGATCCCGGTGGTCTAAGACATCCTAACAGATGGAGCCCTCATGCTGTCCTCCTACCCCATCCCACTCCACTTCCTTCTCCTGCTTAATGCAAAATCTGGCTTCAGGTTTCCAGATAAGCCCCCCACCCCAATAATGCTTCCTCAATCCCCACCCCAGCCTAGAACAAGCCTCTCCCACACACTCTCAAAAAGCTCTCTTTTAGTGCTTTATCTCAGTTTATAATTAGCTACTGCTGGTGTTATCTCTTATCATCATGAACCACTGAGATCCTCCGTGAGCTTATAGAGGGCAGATGCAGGTTTTGAAGGCCTGTACAGGGGGTCAGACCAGGGTCCTACAGGGGGCTGGGTCCCCTAGTCCTCACCCCAGATGGTCCTCCTGGGCCCTACATCCATCAGGGCTGTTGGTCTTGAAGAAAACAGAAGCGAAGCTTGAGAGTTGGATGTCAGCAGCAAATGGGCTGTGATGATCATGTGTCTCCATTTTCCCCTTAATATACGTGATGAATAAACTTAATTACACGGAAAATTACCACTGTTGAAGAATGTGGCATGTGCAGCTTCCTTGTGTTGTTTAGTAGCTTCTCACTCTCACCAACGTCCAGATTTTCCAGGGAGGGGAACGCCTTCACCCTCATGGGCTCAGGACTGCCCTTGAAGAGGACAAAGTCACATTAAAGGAGAGTCAGATCAAACTGAGATGGATCTCCAACAACCTGCCCTTTCCTTTTCTGACAGCTAGAAGGTGGTGTGCTGATTGACAGCTACAGATGCAACTGTCCTGCTCCATCGGCACCTGATGCAGAAGATATCTGCCCTCACCACAGCAAGCTTCAACTTATACCAAGCAGCGGGCTTGAATTTGGACCAATCACCAGCCTTGAATTTGGACTAATCAGCAGGTTTGAATTTGAACCATTCACAGGATTAAATACCATTCAATCAGCGAGTGGGTTATGGTTTCCTTTTGTTGCAAGCTGGGTGCTGTCCAAATAAATCCTCACTTGGATGGTCCTTGGATTTTTACCCCAAGCAAACTGGGCAGAGTGAGCCTCTTTTAAAAAAGAAGACTAAATAGAAAAGAGCTGAGAGCCCTGAAGAGCTGTAGAGACAGATGAAGGTTGATTCTCAAGACCAGCAATGACCGGCGGTGTCTACCTACAAAGACCCACAACCAGATAGCAGTTGAGGATCTTCCCAGCTGCTGAGGAGCTCACTGGGATGGTGAGAGCCATTGGCTCTTAAATCCTGAAGCTGCTAACTTGCTTCACTTTACCAGCTAATTATTTCCATTTGAACAGGTGTCAAGAACCCTTTACAGATTGTCAAGAAAACTACCGATGAATCTGTGGCATGTTAGCTCTGAGAAGACCTACAGCACTCCTGTCATCCAACTACTCATTTCACAAATGGGGATAATTGAGTCTGGAAAGGTTGATCTGGTAACTTGATGATCCTGGACCATAAAATAAAATGTGGTCTCTATCTCCTAGTCCCATAGGGTCCTTTGAGTCAGAAAATACATATTCAAATTCGTCTTCCAAAGTCTTCAAAAACACACATTTGGAAAACTGACCCACAACGGGTCACAATGTTGAGCACTGTGCCAGACCAGAACCCACCCTCACTTAAAGCTGGTTGCCATTGCATTGTGTGACTCTTCTGTGAGGTACCCACGGTGGTCAAATTCCTAGAGAAAGGAAGTAGAACTGAAGATACCAAGGGCTGTTGGAATGGGAAACAGGATGCAATTATTTAATGGGTACAGAGTTTCTGCTTGGAAAGATGAAGTTCTGTGGGTGAAAAATTTCTGAGAAAAAGTTGGGTGGAAATGGCTGTGTGACAATATGAAAGTTCTTAATGCTGCTGACACAGATGCTTACAAGTGCTCAAAATGGAAAAAGTTACGCTACGCATATTTCACAGTAAAAACTGTTAATGTGCACTGTGGCACTGTAAACCACGTCTTTATCCTATTCATACTCAGCAGTTTGTTCATTCACTCCACATTCATTAAACACCAACAACATACCGGGCACTAGGGATGCAGAGGCAAAAGAAGCGGAGACCTCTCACACACACTCTTGCATAGAGGAGACAGGGACTTGGGAGCCAGAGACAAAACCAGCAAATACTTTATTGGACAAGATAGTTACAGATGGGATATGCAAGGAAGAATATAACAGCAATGTGCCAGAGAGTAGGGGTGGGGGTTTCTCCTGGGGAGGGTGCAGCGGCAGTGGGGCTCCCAGAGGAGGGAGCAGGTCCTTGAGATCTGCAGGTACTGGCCTCACAGGCGGCTGGAAAAGAACTAGACACTGCTGCAATGTATTTGCAATATATATGCAATATATTTGTGTCCCTGCCTTTCTCTAAATCTACCCCAAGCTTTTCTGATCCTGGCCACACCTCTGGAAATGACTAGAGCTTGGGGATGGGTATAGACATAGCTAAGACTCAGCGCCCTCCCACAATGTTTTCTGGAAGTACTTCCACCCATCTGAATGTCCTCTGTCTTGCTGCAAGCACCTCTTTTGCATTTCAGGGAGATGGAGGACATCCATAGGAAGTGACCCCCTAGCCAACACACCCCTACCATCGTTAACAGTGTCACCCAGGCCCAAAGAGGGACAAAAGGAGCCCAAGGCCAATCAGTGGCTGTTGCTGAGATGTGCCAGCAAGCCAGGAGCTGCAGCTCGTTAGCGGTAATATAATTAAGTCCCAGGCTGGGGCTGGCCCATTAGCGCCTTTACATCATCTGAAGGCAGTGGTTTTCTTAATGAAAGGTTCTCTATTACAAAATTGGGCTTCCATCCATCTCCATTATGGGGGGCAGTTTACCTGCTAATACACACACCACGCATACTCCTGGTAGGGGGTGGCGGCGACACAAAGGTGCAGAATGGCTTTCCAGGCGCTGGGACACTGATAAACGGCCTATTCCTGTCACTGCAGCACAAGCAATATCCAGGGTCCCTGTGGCGGCTGTCTGCCAGTGTCTAGGGGACAAGGATGTACAGAGGCTTTGGGAATGGGGCAAACACAGGCCAGGACCAGCAGGCTCCTGCCACAGTGACCTCCAGAGTGATCTCCAGTAAAGCAGCCAGGAGACAGAGCTGCAGTGCCAGCTTGATCAGGGAATTCACTTATCATAACACACAAAGCATCCAGGGCCCCTCAGTGCCCACAGTATCAGCCCCTTCCACTGACTCTACCTTCAGGATGCTCTAGGGGATTGGACCCTTCCTGTCACCTTCATCACAGCCTGTCCAGTGGAGCTCATCATGAACTTCTGCCTGGTCTTGTGCAGTATCCTCCTATCTGGGCTCTGGTTTCTACTCTTGCCCTCTTAAGGCCAAGGGGGGACATTTTAATATCATTATCATTATTATTATCGAGTGAAATTCACATGGCCCAGCAATTCCACTTCTAGTTGTGTACACAAAGGAACTGAAAACAGGTGTTCAGACAAATATTTGCACACGCATGTCCATAGCAGCTCTATTCATGCTAGCCAACAGGTACAACCAGGCCATCCATCTATCGATGGGTGAATGGATAAACACATTGTGGTCTATACATACCATGAAATACTACTCTGCCCTAAAAAGGAATGGAGGTCTGATACACACTGCGATGTGGATGAACATGGATAATTTTATTTAAACAAACCATATCCCCATCTGCACAGAACCCTCTAGTGGCCTCTTAGAATGAGGCTCAGGCTTCCGGTGAGGCTCTCCAAGGTCCTAAGCCCCCATTTCCTCTCTGGCTTCATTTCTTATTGCTCCTGCCCTCCTCCCTCTGGCCCACCACACTCAGCCATGCTGGCTTTCAGTCCACAGCTTGGTTCTTAGTGCTCTCTCCCACGTCGGGCGCATGCTGCTGCCATCCCTCACCCCAGAGCACCCTTCCTCTGCAGACTCCTTCTCAAGCTCAGCCTCACTCCTGACGCCATTGCCCCAGAAGCCCTAGGGGGAACCCCGTCCCTTGCTCTGCCACACTGTCACCCCACACCCTGTTAGGAAATCACTGTTTGCCGATTAGGAGATGCAAAAATGAACAATCAGAGCCCCTTCCCTGGCCTGAGCATCTCCCTCAGCCTCCTTGAGGGAGCTCACACTTTCCCAGGGAACTTCCACAATCACATGGGGTGGAGTTCAATGCCCCCTCCCACACCTTGGATGTCCCCTTGTGTGCACTATGGAAATGCAACCAAAACTCTAGATCTGACTCCTCCCGGTTAGCTTGGACAGTGCCCCACCCCTGAAGACATGGCCTTTTCTCTTGCCAGGTGAGCCAAATACAGTGGCCAGAGTGGCTCAGGGGAGCAGGAAGGTCCTCTGTGCAGATGAGAGCTTCAGAGCCACAGGCTCATCCCAGGGAGTCCAGGCAATGTACCCTCCCCGCTGATTTCACAACAAACCCATGGTCCTACGAGACGCTCAGAGATGGGAGAGAAATGCCATTTTGTTCTAAAAGGTCCAGGAAATTTCATCCAATCTTTTTGGGAGAGTCTCCATACCTATCAGAAGCTTAAGTCCCTGACAACCCTGCAATAAAGACACCTGCTGGAATCCTGGTTTCCTTAACACATTCAAATCTAGATCTGTGCTAAGCCTATTTCTGCTGTTCTAAGCCCTAAATCATGAAGTCCCAGCCAGGCATGGTGGCACATGCCTGATGATATCCCAGAACTCTGAGAGGCAAGGCAGGAGGATCACAAGTTTGAGCCCAGCTTGTGCAACCTACTGACATAAGGAGACCCTGTCTCAAAATTTTAAAATGGCTGGGGATGGTAGCTCAGTGCCACATTGATTGGTTCAATCCCCAGTTGGGGGAGGGGGGAGTTTGCCTCCGTCCAGAGTGACACCTGGGTCCAGGGGGATCTGCAATGTGCCTAATGTGGGGCTGTGTATGTCGCACAAGTTGTCCCATTCAGTCCTTACCACAAACCTGTCGTACGTGTCCTGCTATGACTCCCATTTCACAGATGAGAAGGCTGAGGTTAAAAAGATATGTTCCTGTCCCTGTGACTAGGAAAGCCAACCTCTTCCCGGAGCTCTGTGGTTCCAGGTCATCATATCGGGCTACCTGTGTGCCTGAAGGTGCCTTGGACTCCCCCCTCCCTGCCCAGCTCCTCCTTTCTCCCCAGATCTCCCTGCCATCACAGCCTCCTCTGGGAACCAAGGGGTTAACCTCTTCTTCCTGTTTGCCCAGACTCAAGTTCATTATGCTGACTAATTGATTCCACCACCGCTAATGGAAAAATGTATCTGCAAGTAATAGATTAATTGGCCACTTGTGATCAGCACTCTACCAGGAACCACCAGCGGTCACGCTGGACCTACCCAGCCCATCCTTCTGGACTCAGGAAAGGGAACCAGAGGCGAGCCTCAGAGGCCCTTTGGAGGCACCCCATGTTTCACCAACCACCACCCCACCAAAGGCCAGCCAGTCGGTTCTGCCCCAAAGGAGATACACAATGCATCCTTTCCAAATCATTAAAATGCAAGTGTGTGCGCCTTAACTTGAAAAGAATGGAAATCTTATCAGCATAATGAGCTGGGAAATATCAGAACGCCAGGATGCCAGGCCTCCCTTACCCCAGATGAGGGGAGGAGGCAGGGTGAGAGAGGGCTTTCCTCCAAAGATTTTAAGTCATTCATTATAAAATAAATTACCAGTTTCTGCACTAACATGTGCACTCCATTTCTTGGTCTTATTTAATCCCTGTAACAGGCCATGAGGCAAATGCTATCATTATCCTTTTTTGTAGAAGGGAAACAGTGTTCAGAGAGATGTAGCAACTGGTCTGAGGTCACACAGTATGGAAATAAATGAAGTAACCTGCCAGAGGCTGCAGGGACTGGAAATCCCCAAACCAAATCTTTCATCCTCTGTTCCAAGGATCAGGAAAAAACAGCTCATTGACCAAATCTAGCCTGCTGCCTGTGTTTGTAAGTAAAGTTTTGTTGGAACATGGTTGTGTCCATTCATGTCACATCAGGACAGCAGAGTATGTAGTTAGGACAGGCACCTTAGAGTCCCTGAGGTCCTTTACAGGAAGTTTGCAGACCCCAGTGGCCAGGCCTAGTTACCCTTCCCTAGCAGATGCTCCTGGCACTTTGATGAAATGAGGGTGGGGTAACTATGGGGGAATAGACCAGCATGGACCTGGAGACTCCAAGGGCAACTGAGTCCCCAAGATTCACAGACTGCTTCTCCAGATAAAGAAAGTCTCAGTTGGGTGTGGTGGCTCATGCCTGCAATCCCAGCATGCTGGGAAGCTGAGGCAGGAGGGTCACAAGTTCCAGCCCAGGCCAGGCAACTTAGTGACTCAGCAAGACCCTGTATGGAAATAAAAAAATTAAGAAAAAATTGGGGTATGGATGTAACTCAGTGCAAAGGCCCTGGATTCAATCCCCATTACTGCAAAAAGAAAAAAAAATCAAGTATTTTCTCAGTCTGCGAGAGCAGAGAGCAAGTTAGCAGAGCTGAGAGCTAGGGAGAGATGGAGGCAGGCAGAGGAGGCAGTTGAGTGTGAGTCAGGCTTGGAGCTCAAACTCACCGGGGAACCAGATCTTATCAGAGTGACATGGGAAGGAATCTGGATGGGGGCAGCTGGACAGGCTTGCTTGAAGACTTCACGGACATCAATTAGCCTCCCTCCCAGATCTCAGTTCCTCTTTCATAACATGGGGTACTAACAGCGCCATCTGGAGGATTCGGTAGGATAGAGCATACGGAGCACACAGGAGACAGGAGATAAATGCTTGCTTAGCTGAGTAAAGAACTCAGCGGGAGAGCTCAGAGGTCAAACTTTGCAGAGTTCCTCCCTTGCCCAAAGGCGGTGGAGGAGGAGGAGCCTGCCGCCCGCCTTCCCAGTTGGTGGGGGAGTTTTACAAGGCTGAAGAGTCCCCTAGGCTGTAAAGACACAAGGATTTTTTCCTTTAAGTCTCCCCTATAAGTCACCTCAAAGCATTTTCCTGATCGATTGGCTCTTCGCCTCCTTGTAGGAGCCCTCCCCCGGGAACTGTTTGCCGAAAGGAATCGGCCAGTTTGCATTTAGTCACCTTTATCTGACCAGGAGATAAATCTCTTGGTTTGGTTTTTCGGGGGGGGGGGGGGTCCTGAGAGGCGGGGCTGCTCCACACAGGTGCTAGAGACCTCGATAATTCAAATGCTTCTTATTCCAAATGGAAGCTGATTGGAGCGTGGAGGGGGCTGAGCATCCCTGGGAAAAGGGACTGGACTTGCAGGGACACGGTGGCAAGGATGCATTTGAGCTGCTTCTGAGCATTCTGGCCTCCCACTAGGACTCTAGTACCCAGAGCACACCCCACGAGTGGACCACTAACGGGGGTACTGTGGGCAGAGAAGGGGTGTACACTTTGTAAGAGGCTTATGCATCCTACAAGCCATGTGCTGGGTTTTACAAAGTCCAAGGTTCAAACCCCAGCTCTCCTCCTCCCATCCCCCCAGCAGCAAGCAGCATCCTGAGCAAATGGATTCCCTTCCACGCCTCAGTTTCCTCCTTTGCAAAATGAACACCCATCCACTGACCTCATAACTACTGGCCTCATAAAATGGTCTTAAGGATTAAATGACCTTTTACATTTAAAGATAATGCTTAGCAAACCGTAAACTCATCAAAGGTTACAACTCCCACCCCTGTTGCTGTTGTCATCTTGTCTTTGTTTGGCTGATGCAGAAAACCAAAAGCTCTTACTCTCACCCTCACCCTGCTCCCCACTCCCATGCCTGGGGCTGCTGCCCCCAGCATCCCCTTCCCCTAGAGAAAACTGTCCCTCTGATGGTCAGCTCTATCCACAGACAACCAACAGCTTCCCCAAAGAGATGGGTTTTGTGCTCAGAGATTCTGAACTTCTTCATTCATACATTTCCTTTCAGAGATCTCCTACTCAGGGCTCTTCTTTCAGATGCCTGGGGAGCTCAAGAATACCGTAAAGTCATCTTTCTGAGGAAGATGACACTCTTTCTGGGCCCCTGGGGACAACAGGTAGGTGGCATTGCCTAGCCCCAGGAAACCATCACAAGCTGAGGTCCTGCCCAGCGCAGCAGTAGGAGGGCCATATGAGACTAGCCCGGGTCCTAGTGCACCCCCAGGGAAGTCTGGAGAGCCTCCCTCCCACTGAGGCAGAGCAATAAGTTTCCACAGGCATCGGACAGAGCATCCTTCCAACAGAGCTGTCATTCGGCCTGCCAGACAGCTGAATCTCCTCGAGCCTCAGTTTCCCCAAATGCAGAATGGGAGTAACAGTGTATTGGTGTTATGAGATTATCAGGAGGCTAACAGAGATGATATGCTGCAGAGCCTTTCCCTCGGGGCCTGGCACACTGTCTGTGCTCAGCAAAGGTGGGAGATGTTAGGGACAAGCTGTGGCACTGGGTCTCAGTCCTCCCTAGACGTTTTGCACCTGGATCTCAGCATCACCCCAGGAGACCTGCCCACTCCTGTGTCTCCTTTCAGGAGCAGAAATGCCCAGGTTTGCCCAACCAGGGTCCAACCCTCATTCTCCACTTCTTTGAACTGTGCACATGCATGCATACAGCCACACACACACACACACACACACACACACACACCCCTTGGCAGAGCAGCCCTCTCGTGCCGCTTCCACCCTCCCCTGCCCAGTCACATGTTCATCCAGAAGTCCTTGTCAGAATGTCCCCCCGGGACCAGCAGGTGGGAAATGTCATTTTGGATCCATTACTAGAGCTCGAAGGTGCTTAGAGCTGATCAACACCAATTTCAGCTTCCACCCAGGGAGGAGGGAGCAGCCCATATCTCTGGCAAGGAGACCTGGGTCTGCCACCCCGAAGCTGCCTGGTATGCGGCCCTGGGGGCAGGAAGGGAGGGCTGCACCAGGAGCTGGGGACCCCAGCCACTCCATGTCCTCAGATTTCTCTGCCATGGCTGATTTGAATAATTCAGCAATGCCGGGTCTCCTGGGCACTATTGTCTTCAGTGAAGGCAAATCAGTCGCCTGCTCGGCCTGTTAAGAGGGCCCCTGCCTGCTGCCTTTTTCTGTAAATCAGGATTAATGAGATGGTGAGGGGAAACGCCAAGCCCTGGGCAGAGATGCTGGCAGCCAGCTCTCCGGAGTAGCGGGCCTCAGAAGCGGCTCCGCCTTGATGTCCTCGGGCAGTCTTCGGTGGCAGGCATCAACCTGTCGATAACTAGCTATCACCCTCACCCAGCCTGCCAGACCCCGGCCTCTCTGCCCGGCCTCCATGGCTCCCAGGAAAAGAGAAAGCGGCAGAGAGAAAACTGCTACTGTCAGCAAGGGGTCTTTGCTCCCAGCCCCCACCTGGCAGGACAGGGTGGCACCAGGGGCTGGCCCCTACCGTGTCCTTTCCTGCGGCTACACCGAGGCAGGGATGAGAAAGATCCTCCCTGCCTCAGGCTGCCAGACAGCTTGTTAGACTCTGGCTTCCCCTGAAAGGAGGTCGTCGAGATGGCAAGAGCCCCTTGCCTGGCTTTTGACAGGTGTCACTCACAAGGTACAAGGGACAAAGTCTGTGTTCCTCTTTCTGGGGTGTCTTTCCCTTCTTCCTCCTGCCTTGTGGCCAAACAGGTGGGCTCAGATTATGCTGCTTGCATGCTGTGTGATCTTAGGCAAATCACAGCCTCTCTGAGCTTCCATTTCTCACCTAGAAAGGGGAGAATTTAACAAATGACTGGCCCCACAATTTGCTGAGAGGATTGTGAGGCACATACACCTATAAGTTCTTTCCACTAGCTGACGTGAAGCACACCCCCGTGTACATTCCAGCATTGTTACTGTTATCAATTCCAGTTCTGCTTATAAGGTAGTCCGTGGACTATGCCAGGTGGTCAACTGCTGCCTGTCCACAGTATTTAAAAAATTGTGTATCAATTTGACAGAGAGAAATTTTATATCTATTGGATTTAATTTGAAAAACTACAAGCCTGGATATCACAGGTATTTTATCTTTCATTTAATATATATAATAATTTGGTTTTTACTGTATTTTACAAAAGTGTCATTCTGCAATGGATTGGGAATTTTAAATATATATATATGCATATATATACATATATACGTATATATATATGTGTGTATATATATATATATGTCCCTCAGCACAGAGAGCTTAAAAGAGTGCTCTGGATAAACTCCAACATGCGCATAAATCCCCTGGGGAGCTTGTTAAATGCACTTGCTGATTCCCTCAGCTGGGGCAGGACCTGAGAGTCTGCATTTCTAACAAGAGCCTGAGGGAAGCTGAGGCTGCTGGGCCGGGGACCACGTAGTGACAGCAGAGGAGGGAGCATTCTGGCTAATGCCTCATCCCTGTCTGGATGGGTTCTCATTTCCTCTAACAGCCTCTCCACCATAGAAGCTGCTCCCTGGTCCACCCTTTCCTAAGGAGTCACCGAAGCCCCTGGACACATAGGCTACGGAGTTCAGACCACTCCCAAATCAGAGGCATTTGTCAGGAGTCCTAACCTCAGTAACATCCAACACCTAACATGCACGAGCAGAGACTATGTGCCAGGCAGTGTGTGAGGCACTGTGCTGCCCTGCCCTGGAATGCCAGGTGCTTGCTCTGCACTCTTTTGGTCTTTCAAATAATGCCTGTCAGTCCTGAGCACAGTGCCAGGAAGAGCCAGCCCTCTGTTGATAGTAGCTGTGCTACCTAGTATGACTTTATTATACAAATGCAATTGGTCTCCAGCAAGTCCTTAAGACAGAGGTGTAGCTGCTAGCTATTGCTGCATAACAAGCCAACCAAACACCCAAAAGCTTCAAACAATATCTGCTTACCCATTATGCCCATAAGTGCATGATTCCACTGGCTGTTCTGTTTTTCTGGGGCCATCTGTGCAGATACTGGCTGGCATTCATATGTATATGTGGTCACCTAGAAGTTGACTGTGTTAGAAGGGTCTCAGCTGAGATAGCTGAGATCGCTCATGTCTGTTTCACGTGGTTCTCATCCTCCAGCGGGCTAGCCTGAGCTTTCTAGTGAGGCTCACTCCACAGGGGCAGAGAGAACAGAATGCACAAAGCCTCCAGAGACTGAGGCTCAGGACTGACATACCGACACTTCTGCCATGTTTTTTTGACCATAATAAGTCACACAGCCATCCCAGAATCACGTAGGGGGGAAATAGACTCCACTTCGCGAAGGGGAGGGCTGCAAAGCCACATTTTCAAGGACATGAACACAGACAGAGAAGGAGATCTGGGACATTTTTATAGGTTCATCACCACCTCTTCTTTCTAGATGAGGAGACAGAGGGTCAGAGAGATTCAGAGACTTGCCTGTGGTCTGACAGCAGCTAGAAAGGGGAAGAGCTCAGCACTTCCTGACTCTAGAAACTGCTCAACCCTATTCCAGACTCTGTAGGGTGAAGGGGAGCAAAGAAATATTTTGGTAACTCAATTCATCGAAGGAAGAAGATTTTCACATGTTTTGACATCTCCACTGGAGGTTTGCCTGCTCCAGCTCCTGCACCCCTCCTGCCCTCTAATCACAGGCCTATTTTTCATCACCTGCTCTCCCTGGCCTCCAGGGCCTTGCAGCTCCAGGCAGTTTAGCTTTCGCTCTTTTTTAATGGTCTCTTTAACACAGGGCTTTTCTAACGAGACAAACAAACTGAAGGGCCTTCATGTCCAGCTGAGCTTGTGTTTGCTTGCAGTGAGGGGGCAGGGGAAGCCTGGGGAACTGCACAAACTGAGAACCCCCAAATTCTGGAGTTGGGGATTTGAAGGGCTCAGAGGGAGAAAGCACCCTTGTTTCAACACACTAGTTCTCTTGTCCTGGCTCTCTGAGGCTTCTATAGTCCTAAAAATATCTATGAAGCTCCTTGGAATGGGTTGCAGGGGTACAGGGAACTGGACATATATCTCAAGTCATCTAGACATATAATTTTATTGTCTGTAATAGAGTATAATTCCTAGTACAGCTGTATTAGTCTGCTTTCCCATCACTGGGACAAACTACCAGACATCTGGCACTTAAAGAAGTTTATTTTTGGCTCACAGTTTCAGAAGATTCAGTCCGTGGCTGGCTAGCTCCAAGGCACAAACATCATGATAGAAGGGCATGGTAAAGCAAAACTGCTCACTTCATGGTGCCTAGTAAGCAAACATCAGGGGAAGAGTGCCAGCAAGATCTATACTCTCTGAAGGTACGGCCCCCATGACTGCCTCATTCAACTGGGCCTCACTTCATAACAGCACATTCAGCTATAATCAGTGGGATTAATCCACTGCTGTGCACAGAGCCCTCCATGATCCAATCACCTCTCTAGGAGCTTCTTTATCCAGTCAAACTGACAATTAAGATTAACTGCCACACGTCTACCCTTTGTCAACTTGACACCTGATCACATCTCATTAAACCATACTTAATCTCCAAACAAACACAATAACAAGTTAATAATTCCACCTAACATGATACAACTATCATGCCTAAAATTAAAAAATACATAATAATCCCTTCCCTAAAGTCTCAATAGTTACAGCACTGCCAAAGTCTCCTCTAAGACTCAAGGAAGACTCTTAGCTATGGACTCCTATAAAATTCAAAACCTGGGCCAGGAATTTAGCTCAGTGGTTCCGCTGCCTGCCTTGAAAGTGGAAGGTCCCAAGTTTGATCCCCAGTATCAAAAAAACAACAAAAACAACAACAAAAATTCAAAACCTAACTTACATATTTCTAATACACAATGGTACAGAATAAGCATTCCCATTCCAAAAGGGAGGAATAAGGGGATAGAAAAGAGTCAGAACAAAGCAAGACCAAAATCCAGCAGGGCAAGTCCTTAAGCTTGAGTCTTCTAGCTCCAGGGCACATGGTGGTGACATGTGGGTTCTAGGGGGCTTGGGAAGCCCCATTCCTATGGCCTCCCACTGCACCTCTGCCTTTGCTCCCACAGCTTCATGCACCCAGCTCTCAGAGGCGCCTTGTCTAGCCTCCTGGACCTACCTTTGAAACTGGGTGGAAGCCTTCCTGACCACGCAGCTCTTGTATTCTGCATGCCAGTAAACCACCATCATGTAGATGACAAAAAGCTCACGGAGTAGCTTGGGCCATGACTGCAGTGGGCTATGAATGGCTGGGTGGCTGAGTGTGGTGAAATAAATCCCAAGGAACCACATCCTATATGGCCTTTCTCAAGGAGCGGTTCCAGAGGCTGTCTTCCCAATTGAAAGTTTTGTACTTTTCACCCTTCAGCCTGCAATGAGTGGGGGTCTTGCTTGATTCCTGAGATGTCCTTAAAGTATCTTTTTACTTGTCCTGGTTCAAAGTCCTTTGTGTCTTTTTAATGGCACCAGTCTCTTCAGCAACCACACCTCTTTTGGCCCCAACTTTATCCATGGTTCTTTTCAGATCAAATTTTAAGTTTTTCAAATCTTTCTGCTTTTTTTCTCCTGATTCTCATTATAAATCTGGCTAAAAGCCGTCATCAGTACCCATGCCACAACCTGAATCTTGAGCTGCCTTCGGATTTTCTGCTCCAGATTATTAGCCCATAACCCTTAAACTCAGATAAGTCTTAGAACATGACCAAAATATAGACAAATTTTTTCCCAGAATAGAATAGCCCATGGCCTCAAGTTCCCAATAAAGTCCTCTTTCCAGTCTGAAACCTCCTAAGCCTGCTCTTTATTGTCTGCATTTCTGTTGGCATTCTAGTCTTTTGAGCTCCCACCAGAATTGCCCATCAATATCTACTTAAAGCATTCTAGGGCATCCTTAGTTCTCATCTCCAAACCTTTCCAAACTGCTCCTGCAAACTAGTTCTAAAAGCTTCTGAACCACATGGTTGGGTACAGTAACAGCAAGGACTCTACTCCTCTGGTACGAATTTTCTATTTGATCAGCTTTTCCATTGCTGGGACAAAGTCACTGATACCCACAACTTAAAGGAGAGGTTTATTTTGGCTCACAGTTTCAGAGATTTAGTCCATGGC
Source organism: Heterocephalus glaber (assembly GCF_000247695.1). The sequence goes on along the minus strand of NW_004624747.1, from coordinate 3,263,143 downwards.
TAGCTGGTCCCAAGGCAAAAATATCACGGGGGAAAGGCATGCTGAACCAAAGCTGCTCGCTTCAAGGCAGCTGGGAAACAGATACTACATTTGATCTTAGCCAAAAGGCCAAGAAGCGATCAGCAGCTGGGAAACAGAACACAGTAGCAGGTACCAGCAAGAGAAAGACCTTCCAAAGTCACATCCCTAGTGACCACCTCCAACTGGGCCCCACCTCCTACAGCACATTCAGTCATGAACATCTAATCTCCCATGATCTGATCACCTCTTCAGGAGTCTCTTTATCCAGTCAAGTTGACAGTTAAGATTAACTGACACATAACCTGAGTTCTTCTAGGTGGTAGAAATATAATTATAGTCCATATAGAGTCCTCTGCTCTCTTTTTCCAGAGCTGTGTCTAAATTCTGAGGGATCAGAGTGTGTCAAATTGAAGCGATTGGCAGCCAAATGCTGCATAACAAATTAACCCAAAGCTTAGCATGTTGAAATGACAGTGCACATTTACAATGACACATGGCTTATATGGGTCATAAATCTGTGAGCAGCTTGCTTGGGTGCTCTACATTGGAGTGTCCTGTGAGGCTGGTCTCAGGTAGAAAGATGGGGCTGTAGTCACATCTGAAGGTTTGGATGGGACTAGAGTCTCCATCTCCAGGGTGGCTACTCATATGCCTTGTACGTGATGTTGGATGTTGCCTGGAGCTCATGTCTTTTCATATGCCCCCCTCCACAGGTGTCCTCTGAACATGGCATCCCACAGAGCAAGGGTCCAGGACAGTGAGGTGGGAGCTGCAAAGCCCTTTATGACAAATCTCCAACAATCCACGTCACCCCTTCTGCATAACACTGACCACAGGCAGTTCTGATGTGATGACAGAGGGACTGCATGAGGATCCAATTCTCAGAAGGGGACCCATTGGAGGCATCTTGAAGGCTGGCCACCCGTGAGTGTCAGGAATCTTGTTCTCAGCCATGTGTTTAAACCCACTGGCTTCTCTGAGATGTTCTTGCTCAGATCTGGCCTGGGGTTATTGGCAAGCATCCTCCTTCTCTCACCTAATGCCTCTTCTTTACTTTTTAAGGATACACCATCTATTCCACAGCACAGAGAGAATTTTCTGGTCGTAAAGACAAGGATGTTTCGCTTTCACCTTCCAAATCTTTCATCATCCACCCAGTCCTTGGCTGGCTTTTAAAACTCAAAAGCCAAGAACTTGACTCTTCTTATCTGCTTTGTGCTGTGTCATTCTTTCCCTAAGGCAATCAATGCCTGCCTCTCTCCCTGGCTGCTGCCAGGAGGAGGAGGCTGGTCACAGGCCATAAATAAATGCATGGAATTTTTCTTCAAAAAAAGTTCTTTAATAGTTCAGAATATTTTCCTGCATGCTGTAAAACATTGTTAATATAAGTTGTCTTAATCATGGCTGTTGATTTTTAATACTTTGTATCCACTAACAAATATGATCTAAAACATCCCAATTTCATAGATAAAGAAACCGAGTCAGAGATGTGAGGTGACTTACGAAGCCCACAGGTGGTGGCTAAGCAGTGCAGGGGGCCTGCGTGCTCTTCAGCCCCGGGTTTTCTGACCCATATCAATGTTCTTGTCACTCCTGCATTGCTTCCTTGCACTCAGCCCTTCTCCTCCCCCGAAATCTGACTTTTAAAAAAGATTTTCCCCTAACTACGAAAATATTCCATTCTTAGATGGCTTAAGAGATACTCTTAACAGGGCTGCTCCTCTGCAGAGATTCCTCCCCTCTTTCCCTGGCAGTCTTAATTCTAAAGAAAAGCTGCACCTAAATAATTAAAATGTTAACTTCTAAGTGATCTTTCCTTAAATTTACATAACCCAGAACATCTGGTGACCTTCAGATCATATGGGAATGTGTAAGATGATGCTTAACTTGCCACAAGGTAACTAAAGAAGTACAGAATCCAGCACCAGGAGGCCCAGGTTGACTGTGATGTTTCAACCAAGCACATTCTGGATCATGAGGACCATGCTCAGTAGCTTTCCTGCTGCTGCACCTCCTTTTCTTCCCTGCAAAGCCTTTTTGTGTACCTGAATTCCCCAAGACAATCATTTAGGGGAAAAATAAATAGCTTCCTCCATCTCCTCAGGCTGTGAACCCTTGAATAAATCTGATTTCCTTCCCAAATCTCATGCCCCAAGTATTGTCTTTCAAGTGGTGAGCAGACAGACCAAGCTCCAGTTACAACATGACTCTCTTAAGCTAACGGGCAAGTGCTTGAGTGATGATATAAGTAGCAGAGGACCCGAGGAGACAGATTCCAACACCCCTGAAATTATACACCAAGGTGCCTCTTGCTTCACCCACAAGTGAGTTTGACTTTCTGAGTAGGGTGGATCAGACATGGAGGGCAAGATTGAGCAACAGATGGACTTACAGACAGAGCAGCAGGAGTCAAAAAAAAAGAGTGACCCCCTCCACCTTCTCCAAAGGAAGGTCTGCATTTTAATTTGATACAGCTTCTAGAAGGGTCCCAAGTTTGAAGTCCTAATGAAGAACAGAAGGGAAATGGAAGAAAGTCAAAAATCAAAAGATGCCTTCCATATTTGGGGCCTAAATGAAAAAAAGAAAGAAACATCATCAGGAACCGTGGATCGCCTTCTCCAAGTGTCACAGCCACACTGCGGGAGTCGAGTTAGCTGGGTGTGTTTCTGTTCATGGACCCAGGCCTGGTGGCAATGGGCAGAGAAGAAGTGGTTTATGCGCCGATGCTGAACCATGAAAGTGGTTACCCTACCAGCTCCCCTGGGATCCGAGAGGCGAAGGACAAAGTTCCAGAGACATACAAACCTGAGATCAAATCCCAAATCTCTGTGTGACTTTAGGCAAGTCATGCAATTTTTCTCTAAGCTTTAGTTTCCTCATCAGTTAGGATCTCTGTAATGATTTGATTACAATGAAGTAATCACTTTGTGGTGCCTACTAAAAACAAAGTGGTCATTGCAACAAAGATGGTTGGTACTACAAGTTCACCAAATGCTACTTTATATTAATTCCTCCTGAATACACAGAAAACTTCCCTTACTGCCCCGCTTCCAGGTAGGTGTCACAGGCCTGGCTCTGTGAGTGCAAGTGACAAATATCACCCTCTGCCCAAGGCAGGGCACTATTCCTGTGACACGCTCCGGTCTTTCTCATCCCCAACACGGCAAGCAGGGGAGGGATAATGTTGTAATTGGAAAGGGCAGGAGGTAAGGAGCCTGGATCTCCAAGTGACTGCATGGCTCATAGCTACACAGAGGACTTCGTGTGAGTAAAAGATAAATTCTCTTTATGAGGTTTGGGGTTTCCTGTGATAGCATCTCAGCCAATGCTGATCAATTCAGTAGTACTGTTATTAATGTTGTGTTGCATCCAGAAAGCCCTCTTTTTCATTCAAATAAGTTCTCCAGGGTTGTAAACTAATTGACCCATTCGGAATATATGGAGTGCTACTGAGCTCCTAGTAAGGACAGGGCATATGGCAGGTTGGCTTGGTGGGGACAGAACTTATGACAGAGAACCACAGGATTTGCGCACCACCAAGGGAGGAATTTCTGCACCCCAGTCCCATCAGATGAAATAAATATGTGCCGTTGGCTTCATTTCCGCCCTCGTTCCTTTGCTCTCGCCCTGTCCTCCAGCCAGCCACTCTCCATCACCTGGGGCTCTGTCGCTCTCCTGATCACACACTGGCCCACACCTGTGGCCGGGTGGGCTGCTCCAGTATTGACTTTGGACACAAGCCAATATATGAGAAGACCACTTCATCCCCCATCATCCTCCCACCTTGCTGCTTCCCTCCCAGTACAGGCCCCTGACTACCAGAGGAGCTTGGACTCATTAATCCAAAAATGAGGGGAAAAATCTCTCTTGAAATAATTGAGTCAGAGTCCATGTCCCAGGATCATCAGACCACAGAATCAAAGAAACATAAAATGAAAGTGCTCTAGATGTTGAGGATACAGTGCTAAAGAATCAAAGAATGCTATAAACCACAGAATCATAAGAAAGCCGCAGAGCTGTATATCCCAGCTGAGCCCAAGTAGGAATTTGTCATGTTGGGCCTGCTGTACCCTCAGGCGTCTAGCTGCATGAGTTGCTCTGCACGAAGGCTTGCTTGGGACCCTGAAAGAGGGAAGACAAGGCAAGACGGGCTCTGATCCTTTGGTTCGTACAACCCCACCAGGAAATCTGTGCATCTCTTCATAGAGCTACACTTGTTTCCTGGCAAATTCTCTCTTTGACCAAATTTAAGCCAGGGTTTTCTGAGTCCTGTTCTCAACAAGGCTTTGACCTTCGTCCCTGTCCTCACTGGGCCTATGAAGCCCAGTTGTACCAAGAGTCTTGCTATGTCCATTTGCAAGAAAATCCCCTCCCTGGATATCCAGAAATCCTTCCTACCTGATCAAATTCTGCATCCCTCTGCCCTCCCCGGCTGCTATTGAGTCCCTCTGACCCACCTTCAGATGAATCCTAAGTCAGTTTAGCAAGAATCCTTCCTATGTTTGATCTCTCCCATGACACCTCCGACCTAAACCTTGGCTATAAATCCACAGGGTTTTTTTGTACTCAGAGTTGAGCTCCATATATTAGCCTTCTTGTCACTAAGACATGATACCCAGCACTCACAGTTCAGAGAAGGAGAGGTTTGATTTGCTCATGAGTTCAGGCCATGGTTGGCTGGCTCCAAGGCAGAGATGTCATGGCAGAAGGGCCTGGTGGAGCAAGGCTGTTTGTTTGGCTCATGGTGGTGGGGATGTAGAGCAGGGGAAGAGTGCTACAGGAGAAGGGATGTGGGACCAGACATACACCCAAAGGCCACACCTCTAGGACCCACCCAGACATGACAAGTGTGCCCCACCAACCCTCTGGGTGAGTCCCAAGCTAAGTAGAAACTCCACCCTAAGCAATCAAACTGAATCTCTCTCCACTCCTGCAATATTCCTGAGTCCACATTTCCTAACCATTTCACAAGTGCCAGAATAATTTTTCTTTAACATTTTTCAACCAGGGCCCTGTGATACAGTGAGAGTCAATTTGTGTGTGTGAAAAATATTTCCAAATAAAATCTAATAAAAAAGAGGGCAGCGCATCTCATGGTGAAAGCAGGAAGTGAACTTGAATCCTTCCGGCACTTCAGTATTGCCACCCTTGATACTTCCTTACAATCCTTGGGGACCCCAAACATAGCTAGAAAAGGTTTAGAGGGTGCAGTGACCACTGCACAGTGAGCCAGATGTTTGCATCTCAGAACCACTGATGCACCCCTCCATGTGCTTCCCTGTACCATGGGGCTAGAAGCCTTGACGCTATCTTGCTAGCTCCCTTGCCAGCAGAGCTCTGGTCCACATTCTCCCAGTGTGAAGTACCCATGTGGGATTTGGGAAACAAGGGAAAAGAAGAAGCCCTGTGTTCCACCAGCATGGGCAGACGCATGGGCTTCAGCAGAGGGCAGATGTGCGATGTTTTCAAGCATCCCCCGAGCATGCTCTCCCTGACTGCCCTTTCTGGTGCTGTAGGCAGCTGAGAACATCAGTAGCAGTGCTCTGTCATCTCTGCACACCCTGCCATCCTAAAAGACACAGCTATTTTCTGACCTTCCAACAATTTTTCAAGCATTGCATCCCCTGTGTTAGATCTCTTCCTGCTTGACATACTGAGAGAGGTTGAGAAACTCCAGACACATCCTGCCAACTACAGAGAATCAGGAAACCTGGCTCCTAATTCCATCACTATGTGCTACTGATGACAACAACCATCAGAGCAGCTCGTATTTTCCCTCTGTGTGTATGAGATGCTGTGATGTGAAGCAATTTACCCAGCCTATCTCATTGAGGAAACCACCCTTTGAGAAAGATGATGGGAGGGAATTTCCATGCCTCTTCCCACTCTTCTGTCCCTATGGTAACCATTTTCCAGCTCTCAACCAGAGAAAAATAAATCACCATCCTACTTGGTCACCATGTAAGATGTGTATTGTGCCAGGTATTGGTCACGGGCGGGGTTACTGTGCTGCAAAGTTAGCAGCCACCTGCGTGGTTTTCTCTAAGCAGAATCTTATCTCTAGGGAATCCCCAGGCATCCCCTTCTCCATTTGTTTGAGGTAGCTGGTAGAGTACATGCATTCAGGATGCCTTTAGGATCCACCCAGCTCCTTCCCACCACAGGCAATCCTGAGCATTCAGAAGTCAGAAGTCCCCCTTGAAACTGGAGCTGAAGAATAAATATTTTCTTCATCATTTGATTGTTGTCATTGTGCATCAACTCTGCACAAAGCCCCACAAGGCCGGGGAGATAAATGACAGATCAGGATTCTAGAATCTCTCATCACAACACTTTCCTGTTACTAACAAAGCTTACCCCTAAATGCTATTAGAAAGCACTAAGGCTCAGAGAAGGAAAGTAACTAGCCTAGTGTCACACTGCTAAGAAGTGGGAAGAACTCAATTTAGCTCTACCAGTCCCATTTCTGGGCTTGCCCACATCACCACTGTACTGTATTTCCTTCCTGGGTGAGAGACAGTGGTGTGGGGCCTTAGGGAAATCACTGGACCCTTCTGGGTTGCAATTTTCACCTCTGTCAAATGAGAGGGCCATTTTCAAGGTTTCTTTGGGTCACACCACCCTGAAATCCCAAGACTATGAAATGAATTCCTCAGTAGAAGGTCCTGTACACAGCAGAACAGGACCTGGCATACAGCAGGAGCTTAATAAATGTTTCACTTAATCAATACTTCTCTTCTGACCAGATCATCACCTTTATCCTCGGGGAGCATGAGATGCATTTGCTGCAAATTCTACACTTGGCTTTTAAAATAAGTGGAAGGAAGGAAGGAAAGGAGGGAGGAAAGGAGGGAGGGAGGGGGACTAACTCTACCTCGTTTTTAGTTAAAATACTAGAGGGGGAGAGAGAGACAGAGGCACAGCGACAGAGACAGGCTAGGAGCCCTCTTTTTCTCACCCTCTTTAACCAATCCTCAATTCCTTCAGAGCCAAACTCTGCAGCCTTGTTCACCCGTACCTTCTCCTTCCTGATCTGTAAAATGGGTGCACAGCACCTTACCCTCTTTTTTTTGATAAAGACCTTCAACCATGACCTTCAGCAATGACCTTCCCACTTCCACCTCTCTGAGCTGCCTCTCCTGCCGGGCGGCCTCATGGTCAGGTTCCTGGTCATCTGCCTCACCCTCCACTGAGGACATGATGGGAGGCCAACTTCCAAAGCCCCTCCACACTCCGGCCCCATTTCCTCTTGCTAACAACCCACTCAGGTGTCCGTCATTACCTGCAGGTGGAAGGAAAGGAAATAGGCGCCTGCAGCTCAGCTGGGGTCCAGTCTCTGCCCTGCCCCCATCCCCGACCACAGCTCAGCAGTCCTGTTCTGCTCTGAGCCTCGTTCTCCTGTAAAGTAGGGCTCGTCATCTCCCCTCTGCAGAATTACTGCACTCGCTGCTGGAAGGTTGTGGATGTTCATTTCTCTCTCCTTGCTTTCCCTGGGGGATGTGAAGCTGGCCCAAGGCCACCTGGGGCTTGACCTGAGGGGCCCCTCTGCCTGCAAGAGGAGACACCATCTTTTGTTCTTGCAGGGCATCCCTGGGAAATACTTCCAGTGCAATTACTTAGGCTTGAAGCAAAAGTTAACATTGCTGACAGGCGGCTCGCCACCATGCCTATTTGTAATATTGATGAATCAGGAGCCGAGCCTGGCGCAGGCTGTGCGTACAAGTGCCCAGAATATTCATGAGCCCTGCTGCCATTCCTTGGTGGCATCACTCCCCCAGTATGGTGCCATTATTCCACCGCACGTCACTTGTTCCAACGTGATCTTCCGCTGCCGCCCACGCAGCTCAGCCTGGGCCGACACCGCCTCCTGCCCAGAACCGGGCGCAGCCTGGTGACTCCATGGCACAGTGAAAGGACCTATGAGCTCCTCCGCAGCACATAGTGGGAAGCTTCTTGGAGCTCGTCCATCTCGGAAAAGCCACTTCCTCTTCAAGCCATTGAACAAAGCAACAGTTTGGCATCTTCCTGCCTCTCCCCACCTGCCAAGACCTGGCCTGGACCTGTGCGGAATCAGGGACATTTTCCCTGCTAAATATGCTTGGCCCAGAGAGAGACAGCCTTCCTGTCTCTGTGCCCTTACAAAAGCTGGACTGTGAGGGGATCCAAGTTGCCCTGTGCTTTTCTGGTTAAACATTTATCCTGTAGCTTTTGTTGATAAATAGGTACATATATGTGTCCACATCATTAGGGTTAAATATTAAGAAGATCCGCAGGCAGGTACCTGGTCAACTGGAATGAAATGAAACCCAGGGCAGGAATGTCAGCTCTGATAGGGCCAGAGGGAAGTGATTAGGCGGCTTCAAGGCTGACCTATGGCCGCGGGTCCAAGGCCACCCCAGTGGAAAGCAGCCACTTGCCTTCCTTCCGTCCTAATGAAGCTGCAAACTCGGTGGCTTTTTGCTCCTCACCTTCCTTCCATCTCCTTTCCCCTCTTCTTTCCCCCTTTTTTCTCTTCCCTCTGAGGCAATGCTGGCTTGGACCGCCTTCCTGCCCTGTCCTCACTGTATTGCTTCCAGACACGACTGTAGTTTAAAATTGTATTTGATTAGCTTTTATGAGATGACTTCCTCGACGTGGCGCGAGTCACAGAATATGTCAGAGGCCTGGCAGAGATTTGAATGGAAATGATTCTAATTATGTGTGATAATTTTTGCATTCTAACATAAAACAATGTTACAAAAAAATCCCATTACAATGGTTAAAAGACAAATCATTTAGCAAGTCCTTCTCTTTATTACTTTATTAGACAATTCACAAGGCAACATTTTGAACGCAGGGACCGTGTGATGGCCCAAGGCTATCCAACTGTAAGTTGCACTAAGAAAACCGAGTTCATCTCTTGTCATTAGTCAGAGAGTCAAATGCAATCAGGAGCACTCCAATTGGCTTGTCAAATTATCCAACGCTTCCCATCATTAGCATGGCAGAGCACTGCAGGCGGGGTGAGGGCCCAGCTCTGAGAAACAGCATGTAGCTCCCACCCAAAAGGTTTCAGATTGCCTCCTCCAAGCAGCATCCATACATTCCAGATCCCTCCTCAACAGCTCAGGCACACGCCCGCCAGCAGACATTTACACCTTCCTTTTCCATCGGGGAAGCTGGGTCACATGGTTTGTTCTGGCCAATGAAATGAGAGCAGAAGTGATTTATGTCCACTTCCAGGTGGAATCTTTAAAGACGGTGCTTCCTTCTCCAAGTTTCTTTTTTCTCTGCTCCCAGACTAGCAGTGTCCTAGAGAGAGGCTGCTCCACTGACCTGAGTCAAGGGTAAAAACTAAAGCAGCAAGCAGCAGCCTTGGGTTCCACATCCACAGTTCCAACCAACTTTGGATCAAAAATACTTAAAAAATTACATCCATGCTGAACATGTACAGACCTTTTTCATCATTGTTCCTTAAATAATGTAGTATAACAACTGTTCATGTAGAGTTGCATTGTGTTAAGGTCACCTAGAGATGATTTAAAACATACAGGAGGATGTGTGTCCATTCTATGCAAATACTACCCCATTTTATATGAGGAACTTGAGTGTCTATGGATTTTGGTATCCTTGGGGGTTCTGGAGCCAAGCCCTCAAATCATCCCCCAAGGGATGACTGTACATAGTGAGTGTGTGACTAGTAGATAACTAATCCATGGAAAAACTAAACTTTTGCTTTTCATAGGGTGGCTGACCGTCCTGATTTGTGAAGGTCTGAGTGGATTCCTAGGATGTGACTTTCAGCTCTAAAATCAGGACAGGTTCAAGCAAACTGTTTTGGTTTACATGGAATGAAGAATTTCCTGGGATGCAAGATTCTTCATGCCAAAACTAAGAAAGCCCTAAGCAAACCAAAACAAGTTCTGGTCAACCTATCTTTGGAAGCCACAGATGATTTTGGAGATGTTTGTTACTTCAGCATAACCTGGGTGAAGCTGACTGATACACTCTCACTTTAGAAAGGAGGAGACCAAAGACAGAGAGACAGGAGACTTGGTTAGGGCAGAGCAGCGTAAAGACAGAGGAGGGTTTCGCAGCCCAGTGCATCTGCATGGTTTTCTGGACCTGTCAACCAGTGCTTGTGCTGCCAAGCATCACAGATGGGCCCCTGGGAAGCAGAACAGGAGACCCCATCCTGGGGCAGAGCTTATGTGCAGCGTGTTTCATAGGAAGTGCTCTTAGAGCAACACTTACCGAAGAGAAGAGAGAGAAGCAGAGTTGGCAGGCAGAGAAGTTGGGCTGTGATGAGACCTAACAGCGGTGGGGGGCTGGCGCTGCCTCGGGTCAGAGCAAGGGGTCAGACCTGTATCTTGTGTGTCTCTCCGCCACTGGTTTGGGCAGCCCTCAGAAGTGAGGCAGCTCCCCAGTGGAGGCCGTGTTCCTGGGCTGGGCCACCCCAAAGGGCAGGCCTCTGGGTAGTTGTAGCGTAAATCCCTCCTTCCATCAGGGGGAGCCAGCTGCGCATCATGGCTCCCAATATGGAAAGTTACTTAAACACTCTGAAGCTCTACCTTCCTCTGCAAAATGGGCCGAGACTGCACCGATCGCGAGTACTCATGTGTCATTGTCAATACCAGGCTCCGGGCCCAGGTGGGGAGCATGGCATGCACCTTAGCATGTGAAATGCTTGAAATTATAACAGGTGCACCACGAGTTGATTATTGTAGTAATTACTGTTAATACTGGATCTCCTGTAATTCACAGCTGCAAACATCTCCTTGCTGACTTCTTTGTCTGTACCTCCTCTTCACCTAGTGTGGTCAGAGGGAGCTCTCATACAAAGCAAATATTACTAAGTCACTCCTCTGCTCTCAATCCTTCCATAGCTCCCTATTACCTGCTAAATAAAGCCTGCACTTCTTCCTGTGACTGCCAAGCTTTTTGATAATCTCTCTTCTTCCACACTCCATACTTCCAGCCTCGTGGCCAGGTATATTCAACTGCTTTCTATAAAACCTTATGCCTCCGCACTTTGGCTCACGACATCTACCCACCTGGATGCCTTCCCATGCGTCTCCCCACCCGGCAATCCCAGCTCCTTGCTCAAGACTCAGATTAGACATTGCCTCTTGCAGGAAGCCGTACCTGACCGGCAGCCACTCGCACACTGCCCCTCGGCTTGTTCTCATCACACTGCCCAGATTCTGATAATCTATCGCCCATCAAGCACCAGGTTCAGAAAGCTAAGCAGCAGCACAGCAGCAGTGTTTTTGGATTCTGCCTTTTATTTTTAAAGCTGTGAATTCCCGTGCCTCATGGGAGGTGGTGCTGGCACACAGTAGGTGGTCGGCAGACTCTCCCTGGATGAACGAATATGATAAACATGGGAACTGGGGATGATTTCCCCACATTTCAACAGAACCTACCTAGAAATTCAATTTGAAACCCTTCAAACCGCTTGCAAATTTACTAACCCTGGAGGGGTAGATGCACAGAAAGCAGGCAAAGGCTTCCACTGTCATGAGTGATGGTTGTGTTTTGAAGAAGCATTTGTACAACTGCAGGCTGGGCTGGTGCTGGAAAGACTTGGGGGTGGGAAGAGCCATCTCCTAGCGCCCCTTGGGGCCTTGCTGGCTGCGGGACCCTGGGCGAGTCCCTTCCCGCTCTGAACCTCAGCATCTCCCACTGGAGAATGAGGGGTGGAGACAGCTGAGCTCTACAGACCTCCCTCTCCACACACACACAAACGAAACCAGCAGGCAGAGGCTCGACAGCTCTTTGGCTCCTTCAAATAGCATCTCGGGGTCACTTGCCAACTCCCCACCTTCTCTCTGACCATCTCCTAGTGCGCCCTCTGCAGGCCAGGACGCAGCTCTCCTCCCTTCCGGCCCTATGCCCAGAGGGCCCCACCTTTGCCTGCTGTGCCTCCTCCCCTCCCTCCCCAGCGGGCCCTTCAGGGCTTGACACCTCGTTTTGTTACAGGGAATGCCCAGCGCCTGGCACAGCGCCAGGTACACAATGGTGCTCAAAAAGCATTGCATGAGAGGAAAAACCTAACATACAAATGCATGGACGAAATAAAGGAGAGGCGGTGGTAGGAACTTAGAAAGTAGAGTCTTGGAGAGGAGGAGGAGGAGGTAAAAGGGAGAAGGGAGCCAAGGGATTGAAAATGATAGGATGTGTTACTTACATGCACCAGTTCTGCAGAATGGACACCACTACTCTGTATTGCAAACACACACTAAGTTTTTAGTTGCATGATGTGTATTTCATTATGTACCTATTAAGGGTTGAGCTGTGTCCCCCCAAAAGACATAGAAGTCCTAACTTCCGGTCCCACAAATGGGACCTTAGTTGGAAATAAGGTGTTTTCAGAAAATCAAGATGAGATGACTGGGCGGTCCTAATCCCATGGGACCCTATTGTTATGCAAAAGGGAATTGAGGACACAGAGAACCATCGAGGAAGGACAACGCAGAGACACAGGGAGAATGCCACTGCGTGCCAAGGGACAGCTGCAACCACCTGAGATGCCAGCACCCAGGTTGTAGACTCCGCTTCCAGAACAGCAAAAGAACAAGCTTCTGTTGCGTAAGCCACCCCACGTGCAGGACTCAGGTCTGGTAGCACCAGAACTCAAGGCCTTGTCTCTGCCAAAAAGGTCAGGACAAGGCAGGGGCAGGACCACCTCCGAGTGGCAGCATCGGCACAGGGCTGGGACCCAAGCCACCCCCTGCTAGGAAGGACAAAGGCCCCACTGCCCCGCCCCAACTCTCCCACGCAGGAGAATGTCTCCTAGTGGCCGTTCCCAGCACGCGGGGTCCAAGCCACATTAGAACACAGTGTCCCCTCATCGGCCGCCTCTCTCCCCATGGCCTGAGTTACCTGCAGCCAACAGCAGTGTGAAAATATTACTTGTCTTGATTCATAAGAGAGAAAAACGACAGCCATATAATTTTGTTACAGCCCATTGTTATAATTGCTCTATTTTATCAGTTACTGTTAATTTCTTGCTGTGCATAATTTATAAATGAAACCATCATAGGTCTGTATGAATAGGAGAAAACATAGTGGACGTAGGACTCGTCCTCTCCAAGGTTTCAGGCATGCACTGGGGTCTTGGGATGCATCCCCCAAGGACAAGAGGTCTCTGTGTGTGAAGATGGGAAAGAAGCCATGCAAAGGGCTTTGTCTGTCTGCTCCCATGCTGGTCACCGGCCCTCCAGGCCATGTCCTATTCGTGTCTGTGCCCTTTGCAGCCGGCACAGAGTCCAGCACAGAGCAGGTGTTCAGGGCTTCTCTGTTAACTATGGAACTGATGAACTATGGAACAAGAAGCCACTTAGCCAATGCCTGGCTCTGAAAGGCCAGGGGCTCCCTTGGAAGATCAGATGAGAGAGGCAAGGACTCAGGGTGACAACTGACACCAGTCAAGTTCTGCAGGCGGGGACATCCACTAATGTCTCCACAAGAGTTTGAATGCCCAAGGGCAATGGCACAGGGATGCAGAGGTGCACAGCATCCCATTCAAATGCCACTGACTGTGAGACTTGGCACCTATGAGCCTCAGCTTCCCCATCTGTAAAGTGGGGCTGTAATGCCCATTGCACATGGGAATAGCAGGGCCATGAGGGTGACTCTTGCCCGGTGCTTTTTCTCTAGAATGCTCAACATTAAACACAAGTCTGGCATACAGCAGATACTCAATAATAGCAACTTCTTTTGTGTCACCATCATAAGATATCCTCTTGTCTTATTTCAAAGGGGACCAAAGTCTGCAGCTGGGGAGGATGGAATGGGATCTGAGGCCAGGTTTGCCTCCATCCACGTTCTGAGTGGTCCACACTTCCAAATGACATGCGGTGAAGGAAGTTTCTTCCTGAGGTCCCAGTGTTTCTCCACCCTGGACCTGGCAGTGCCGAGAGCCCTCTGGAGACCCAGACATCTCCCAGGGTCCAAAGTGGTGAACACCAGGACTGTAACAGCAGAGCATCCCGACCTGCCCGGCCTGCTGAGCACTGCAAAGACAGGGTGCTGGTGATGCCCAGCCCCATGAAATCCCAAGGAAGCTGCCAGCGCTGCAAATGCCCTGTGGAGTGGCCTTCCTCCCACCAGCCCCCAGCACCTGGGAGCAGGTGGCCCCTGCAGTAGGAAAGTGTCCTCATTCATCACTGCTTAGGCACTGGCATTGACTTAACGCTGAAGCCAGGATGATTTATACTCGCCTGAGACCCCCATCTTTGCCCCCACCCCATGTCCCTTCCCGTCCCAGTGTGGGGCAGAACTCAGGGCTGAGCCAACCCTTGCTGTGCAGACCACGCCCACGTACCAGGCCTTCAGGAGGAGGAGAATCCAGACTGGCTCTGCCCAGCCTCCTGTGCGTCCCTCGTCTGAGCCTCAGTGTCCCCACCTGAAGATGGGACAGGTGCGCTATAGAATTTCATAAGGCCTTTGCTGCTGTAAAACTGCAGTTCCGCCGAATGGGTACCTGCTCTATGCAAGACACTTGGCCGGGTACTGCAGGGAAGAGAGGAGACTCAGACACTCACATTCCCTTCCAGGACTTCACACACACACACACACACACACACACACACACACACACGCATCTGCATGCCTGCCAGAGGGATGCAGCCAAGGTCACGCGGACCTCTCCCTCTGAGGGCCACCCTGGGTCCCCAGGAGCCCTCAAGTGGCCCTCAGCCCAGCTTCCTTGAGGCTGGGGTGGGGGCGATCAGAGAGGGTGCGTGGGTGCACAGCAAACCCTCTGCGCTCCGAAGCTCAGTGGCAGAGCGAGTGCACGGGTGTAAGGCCCTGAGCGAGACATCCGGCCCAGCAAGCCAACACCAGCAACAGTGGAAGGAGTTCCATGTGGGGGTTCCGCCGCCCGCTGCTTGCAGCCACCTAACCTCAGCTTCCTCAGCTGGACACAGGCTCCTTGCCATTCCTACCCCATGCAGTTAATACACGTGTGGTCCTTGGGTCAGGGCCACCGGTGGGCGTGCCATGGAGACGCTGCACAGCTCTATCCCTGAGCCTGAGCATGTCAGCCGCCTCCTGTGGTCCTGTCACAACCCCTGCCCAGCACCCGAGTGTGGACACCCCCTCCCCATGTACCCCAAGTGGTCCAGGGTTTCATTTGTCTACCTCATTGACTGATACGGAAACTAAGGCAAGAGGCAGAGCAACAGCCCGAGGGATATTCAGGGCATCGGGCACCAGGGGAGCCAGCATCTCTGAATCTGTCTCAGAGTGTGTGCTCCCTCCCACCTCCCTCCTCCTCTTCATCGATTCCAGTGACTCACTGCCCATCCCCCACAGTGCCCATCCCCCACAGTGCCCGACCTTTACCCTCTGACCCCACAGTGTCCCCAACCAGTAGATGCTTGCACTAGCCTGTTCTAAGATGGAGAAACTGAGGCACTGCAAAGACACATTGCTTCCCTGGGTCTCAACACAGGGAGTGGAAACCAGACCCTGACTCCTGGGTCCTTCCCAGGTGGACTGAGTCTTCAGGTCGTGAGCACCCATGACCCTTCTCAGCTGAACGACAGCACCTGGTCATGAAGCTCACACCTGGCAGCGCACGCTCCTGGCCCCCTGAGTCACCTCCACCTGCTTAGTCCTTGTGAACACACAAGTCAGGCACTACTGTCCCCAGTTCAGAGGAGGAGACAGAGGCTCTGAGCGGCCACATCCCCTGTGAGCTCACCCAGGAGGCCGCGCAGCCAGGTTCCAGAACCCGACCTGGAGCCGGCAGCACCAGGTCTGTGGTGTCTGCCTGTCCCCGTCTGAGGACTCCCCGGCTTGGAGATGCAGCCGGTAGGCTGAGCTTAGGGCTGCCACCCTGTCTGAGGAGAGGGCTTTGACTCGGTTCCTCCACGGCCATTAATCCAGCACTTCCTAGGAGACAGGCCCTGTTAGGGCAGGAACATGGGGAAGCAACAGCCGGGGAAAGAACTTTGCAGAGTGCAATGGCTGTGGGCCTGGGTGTCTGTCTGTCTGTCTCTCTGTCTAGGGGACAGCACCTCCCCCCGCTCCAGACAGGAGGCCTGGCAGTGGCAGGACGGGCCCCATCGCAGCGGGGTCAGCCGAGCTCCGACCCCAAGTCTTTTCATCTATCTCCATTGGCTAAGAGGCCCCCAATTGCTTGGCTACCTGCAGCCTGCGGGATCCAAATCCATTCTGTCCACCAGCATCCACCAGCAGATGGCTCCCTCGGCTTCCCGCCACCTCCCCTAGGGTAGCAGCTATGAGCCACACCTGCAGGAGAGGCCCAGAAGACTCAACCACAGCCCTCCGAATAATGTCGGTGTCTGTGTTCACAGCTTGTGGAGTTCTCACTGCTCACAGCCACCATCTTAGTCACCAAGTTCCCCTGAGAGTCAGGTCTAAGATCCGAGCTGGTCCTAGGCTCGGCTCTCATTTCCTCCTCAGGGCAACTGTGGTGGCCAGGACAGGAAGTCCCCCGTGGGACTGATGAAGACACTGAGGTTCAGGGAGCCCGTGGCGAGTGACCATGTTCCAGGCCAGGCCTGCTTGGCCCTGAAGTCCCTGCCCTATGGGGAGCAGGACAGGGGCACTGTGGGCAGCGGCCTTTCCCAAGGTCCTGGCCCCGGGGCGAGAAGGCTGCTGTCCCTGTGCATCTCAGGACAATGCCTGGAGATTCCCAGGCCACAGGCAAGAAGCGCCACTTTGCGTGACTTTGACATGGGCTGCGTGACCTCTGTCACACAGAGGTGCTGTCACCTCTCTGAGCCTCAGCTGCCTCATCAAGAAGAGCAAGTAGGGGCCGGGGATTTAGCTCAGTGGTTCCGCTGCCTGCCTCGCAAGCGGAAGGACCGGAGTTCGATCCCCGGTACCAAAAAAAAAAAAAAAATAGAAGAGCAAGTGACAACTGATCCTCACCTTCTCCTGTCAGAGCCCACGCTGATCACAGCAGGCGTGTGCACCCCTCACTCACTTGAAGGACGTATGTGAGCGCCTTCTTGTACAGAGGAGGAGACTGAGG
Organism: Heterocephalus glaber; assembly: GCF_000247695.1. The sequence goes on along the minus strand of NW_004624747.1, from coordinate 3,246,132 downwards.
CTCGGCGGCTCTGAAAGGCACCCACGTCACCAAGGACAGCAGGGACCGGCCAGCACAGGAGTGCAGATCTGTTCAGTTACAAGGTGGTCACTGCTCTTCCCCTCAGCTCCCACTGCAACCCTGGGAGCTCGAAACCCCCACCCAGGAGCAGCAAACGAGCATCAGCGTCAGAGTCGCATGGAGCTCACTTCCTAGAGTCAACACCATTAGCACAGGTCAGACTTCCGCCAGAATTTAAAACTGGTGACAAGGCCACAAAGCAAAGCGACAACCCAGACTGGGCAAACGTGCTTGCAAATTCTGCATCCGCGAAGGGACTTGTATCCAGAATATACAAAGAGTTCTGAGAAGTCAACCAGGGAGACAGCCCGGTGTTCGTTAAATAGGCGAAGGATCCAGGCAGACACAGCAAGGGCCAGTACACATGTGAAAAAGTGTTTGACGCCATGACCCATGACAAGAAAAATGCAAATCCAAACCACAAAAAGATTTCTTACCCCTGGATTGGCCAAAGTCAAAAACTCAGATAGTAACAGGTGTTGGGGAGGACACAGAGACACCCAGAGCTCACACACTGCCGGGGGACGTAAAGAGCTGCAGCCACTCTCAAAGCCTGGCAGCTCCTTCAAAAATGACCTGCAATATTACCATACACCCAGCAATTTCACTCCCAGCCATATACAAGAGGAACTGACACTATATGTGCAATCAAAAACTTGTCATAGCATCATTCACAACAGCCAAAAAGTGAAAACAATCAACAGATGAACAGGTAAAGTGTGGTCTGTCCATACAGCAGAATATTATTTGGTGATGAAAAAGGAATGGGGGACCAACACAGGTTACAACGTGGATGAACCTTGAAATGTTAGTGCCCGGGGTGTAGCTCAAGGGCAGAGCACTTGCCTCACATGAGGGAGGCCCTGGGTTCAGGCCGCAGGGCAGAGAGAGACCGTCTCTCTGGCTTAAGTGAAACAAGCCAGTCACACAAAGTCACGTGTGATACATGCCATTTGTGCAGAGAAGGTAGATCCAAAGAGACAGGGAGCAGCTCGGAGCTGAAGGGGATCCCCAGCAGTGCCAGTTTTCTCTGGCAGGTGACCAGGATGTGCTAAAGTGGAACGGTGATGGTTGAACAACTCTACAAACAGGACCGCTACAATGCACACTTTGAATGCACAGGTTTAGAATTATAATCTCAATTAAGTCTGCCAGAAAAAAAAAATCCAGCTCCTACCAGCTCCAGAGCTGTGTGACCTTAGAAGAGAGACTTCGCCACCCAAGCCTCGGTCTCCCCATCCACACAATGGGCCAATAATCCCGTCGCCTACCTGCAAGTCAAAGGCCCTGGCCAGGGCCGGGCGCACGTAGGTGCTCGCCCTGCTCGAGGCTCCTTCACAGAGGGTGAGAGGCGCCCAACAGAGTGTGTGGCAAAGGCGGAGGCAGCGGGCGATGGACAGAGGATGCTCACCGCCTGTGACATAATTTAGATGGATGGTCGGGGCCATTCGTCAGGCTGGGAGCGGGCAGCCCGGGAAGAGGCCGTGGGGGAGCCCATTACCGTACACGTGTTAACAGCACCTCCTTTGTACCGGCAGCCGCGCGGGCGCGGGCAAGGGCCGCTCCCCGCATTGTCTGCGCACCGCGGCCCCGCCGTGATGAATGGGCCGCGCGCGCCCGGCCGCCCCCGCCGCCGCCAGGATAATGCGGGCCGAGGGCGACACCTCGTGGCCCAGTGTGGAACTGCAGGCCGCCGGCGGTGAGTAAGCAAGGGAACTGAGAGCCGCGCACTGGCCCTGAGCGCCAGACTCAGAAAGGTGAGGGACTGAGCGGGCGGGAACAGCGGCGTTGTCTATAATTCCAGCACCATGGGAGGCTGAGACACGAAGATCGAAGTTCAAGCCAGCTTAGGTAATTTCATAAATTAGCAAAACCCTGCTTCAAAATAAAATGTAAAACAGGGCTGGGTTGTAGTTCAATGCAAATGCCCAGTACTACAACAGCAACAAATCTGGTTGACGATTATCATTACCTTCATTCTCAGGCAGGAAGGCAGACATAGCAAAGTTGAAACACTGGGTAAGAGGCCTGGAGGTGTCACTCAAGGATAGGGCTTTCCCTAGCATGCATGAGGCCCTAGGTTTGATGCCCAGCACGGCAAAAATAAATAATAAATAAATCAATACTGGGTAAGGTTGCCAACCCCTAGGTAGCAATATTTTTTCAGTGTATGTCCCAAAATCTTTTGGGGGCCAGCTGAGACAGGGTCTCACTATATAGTTCAGGCTGGCCTTGAACTCACTATGTAGCCCAGGCTGTGGCCTTGAATTCAGTGATCTTCCTGCCTCAGCCTCCAGAGTGCTGGGATTACAGGCGTGCACCACCACACCCTGCTCCAAAAATCTCAGCACATATTTATCCCTTACTAAAAGTCATTCATAGTAGCTGAAATTGACAGGTAGCCAGGAGTCCAATTTTGTTTTGTTTAGGGAACCCGGCAACCCCACACCTGGGTGGCACTGGACACCCTGTCACCTCTCAACTCCTGTAAAACACAGCAAGCAATCGTCTGTTCCCACAAGTGTGCACGCAGATGTCCAGGACTGCCGTGCAGACTCTGTAAGATGGTTTGGGTAACATGACGGCGCTGAGGTCCAGTGGGCATCCTGTTTGCAAGGTTTGGGGAGGACATGGCCAGACACCACACAGGAGCCCACCTCCATCAAGGGCGGTGGGAGGCACACGGCTGCACCCTGCCCAATCCGGAGCCTCTCTCTGATTCTCTGTCCTGCTCACCGTCCCATGGCCCCTGGCCGTCCTCAGAGGTCTGCGGTCTCCTCCCCACCTGTCTTCTACCTAAGGAAGCAGAGGTGGCAGCAGCATGTCCATCCTCTTCGCCTCTTCTAGCACACACACACTGGGCACCATTAACGGTGTTGGGTGGGTGAGTGCACGGGGCTCCGGGCCAATATCCGTCACTAAGCAGAGGTTGGGTGCTGCATCCCGAGGCCCCTTGCAGTGCTGGCTGCATTAATTCAACTGCTCGCCTTCTGAGCTCTGTATGTTCCACTCTGCATCACAGTGCCAAGTCTTCAGTTAGTGGGAGTGCTGTCACTATGCCCATCCCACAGGTGAGGACGTGGAGGCAGAGGAAAGTGGAGCCCTCGGCTCAAGGTGAGGCCCTGGCTGTGCTGGGGGTGCCACACGTGAACCCCAGCAGGACAGATCTGGGCACGTGCTGTCTTCCTCCCCACCTCCAGAATGGCCTCTGCGGATCTCTCCTGTCCTCCCTGATTCCAGCTCCCGCCCTTCAGCCAATGCGGGGTGTGGGGAAGAGTGGGGTGGAAATGTACATGCCAGTTGCTCAATAACTGATGGTCTCCCGGTGGTCACCAAAGCCCTGGGAAAGGACAGGAAGGAGGCCCTCTGCCTGCTGCCTGCTGGCAAAGCACAGGTGTAGTTGCCAATTCCTCCCAGACTCACAAAAGTAACAGAAGGGATTTCCATGCAAATTGTCTCCAGGAACTGGTGGCCCCAGTAGGCAACAGGGCAGGGAGGTGACCCTAAGAGACCTGGAATCCCAGCCACAGGGGGTGGCGCAGGGAGACAAGACAGGGCCAGGGGTTTCCTTCCCGGCCATAGAACCTTTGCAAGGGGCAGAGGCGGCTGGACGGTTGAGGGCCTCTGGTGCCTGCCCACCACAGCCAACTTCTGCCCATTTGCTGTTCCCACCAGAAGTGTCACTGACTCCCTACTGCATTCAGCCTTAGTGCCCAGGCATCATGTGTAGCTCTGTTGGGTGCCCGCTATGCACTGGCCCTATAGCTCTTGGCACTGGGATTGGTGACTCATGGGCATGGCTCCTGCCCTCGTGGATCTTGAAGTGCAGGGCTGGGGACAGGGCGGGTCACTCACTGATGGCACCTCTTTAGAGCAGTGTTCAAGCACCCAAGGTGAGCAAGGCCAAGGAGCCTGAAGGCCGAGGGGGAAATGCGTAGCCTTTCCAAGGGTACTGGGGGCCAACGAAGGTTTCACGAAGGGGAAATAAAGTGGTGTCATCAGATTTCCCACAGCACTAAAATCAAACCCTTCTACCTGCTTCTCCCAGCTAATTCGGCTCTATGAGTGCCCTCTATTCCCCAGACCCCATTTCCACACTCTGTTCCCACCTACATCTCACCCCGGACACACTGCCTTAGACTGCAGCAAAATGAAACAAGCCCCAGATCTGTGCCTGACAGAGCCTGTTTTCCACCTGGCCTTGAGCCCTGTGGGCCCCAGAAACCAGGTCCCCAAGCTCTCTGAGCCCGTGTGCCCATCTGACACAGGGAGACCCACATCATCCACCCCACTGAGTTCCTGCAAGGACTTCATGCTGGCGCCTGGGCAGCACTGGCCCCAACACCTCCTGTTTCCTCTCCATCCAAGAAGCAGTATCTGCCTCCTCTGCAGCCCTCCTCACCTCTCCTGCCCTGGAGCACAGGATCACTTCCAGGTGACCCCAGGGAAGTGGTCGGAACTGACAGGTACTTCTCCCCCACACAATCAGAAGCTTTTTTGCCTGAGCCCAAGGGCCTTTCCCAGCAAACCCTCGGGTGTCTGTCCATCCAGTGAGAAGACAGCTCCTCAGGACAGGGAGATGAACACACAGACAGACACATAGACACACAGACAGGATGACTCTGGGGAACAAACGAAGCAGAGGTGCTCCCTTCCTGGGGTCAGCGGCAATCTGGGACAGCCACACTCCTCTAGAGGTCAGGACCAGCCTGCGCCCCACTCCAGCACAGAGCCCTGTGTCTCCGTCTTCCTGCCCCAGGAAGCCAGGGCTCCCCACCCTGCACATATCTCCCCACTTCCGCCCTGCCCACTGCCCAGCCTCAGAGCAGCCTGGTGGCCAGGAGGGAGGTCTGGGACACAATGTAGGCACCACTACTCAGGTGCCTCAGAGACTTCACCCCTCTCTGTGCCTCAGTCTCCCCATCCGTACAGACTCATAGTGCTCTGAATCCAACACACACACACACACACACACACACAAGAATCCCACAGGAACACCAGGAACCATAGCTCCCAGCACCACCCACATCCCTAGAAATCCCCCAATCCTTATGCCTGACCAAGGTGAGGCAATCATCTGCCTAAACCTATGTAGCTAGCAGGTGGGAGGCAATGGATGAATAATGGACCCCCAGATAGTTAGTACTTGGTAGGGGCCCAGCGCTATTGATGCACTTTACATAGAATGCTCATCACCCAGTGAGTGATGATTCCCCATTTTACAGGAGAGGAAACAGATTCAGAAGGGAGAGTAACTTGCACAAGGGTACACAGCAAGTTAGATGAAGGGCTGAGACTCGAACTCAGCTCTGCAGATGGGAGGACTTCTAGAGATGAGGAGGGGAGGCAGGACTCAACTCATACCCAACCCGCCTCCCTCTTGCACCCAGAAGACACCTTCCTTTGCTCTGCGCAGAAGCCGGATGTCTCTCCCTTTTAAGGCAGATTCCCCTCAGCACCTCCTCCCCTTCCCACAGCCCCCTTCCTCTCTCCCACTCTCTAGCACAAAGAGTTGCCAAGGTAACCAGCTGCCAATGACTTCCCTCTTTGTCTGGGGCCCTGGAAGGAAACTCAGTGGCCCAGTCTCTGCTCACTGACCCCTGGTGTCGCCCACAGGGAGGTGCAGCCCTGCGGCCCCTCAAGGCCCCTCACCCCACCTTGCCTCCTTCCCCCAGGTCACAACCTCTGGCTCCCAAGGGGCAGAGGCTAGGGTGTGGGGAAGGTGTTTTGGGGAGAAGCTTCCTAGACACGCACACCAGAAATTCAGGAGGAGAGAGTGCACCACTATGTGATTGGCCCTGGGCTGGCCAGGGGATGGTACAAATAACAACACCCACCACGGAACCTGGCATCGCCAGTTCCTTGGGTGGCACTGAGACCAGCACCTACAAAGTGCATAAGTCTCTGCTAGATGCTGAGTTAATGACATTCTAGATGGCAGAGTCTCCAGCAATCTTCATCCTTCAACTAGAGACCAAGGAGTAGAGCCCACCAGCCTGCAGTGGGCCTGGAGTACAAGCAAGAAAACCATTGCTGCTTTGTGCCATTAAAACTTGAGCTACCCCAGTGAGACTTAGGAGCTGTTAGTTATTGCTGCATATCTCAACTTATAGTGACTGTTACACTACCAGGAAACCAAAATCTCAGAGCTGGCTTTCACTGGCCAGAATAGGTCTTGAGTCCTTTCCCTGAGCCAATCACAGTCAACAGAGGAAAGCGGGCGCCCTCTGATTGGCTCAGGTCTGCTTCATGGGCCACATTCATCTCCAGAAGTTGGGGAAGGGTGCTGGCCCTAGGATGGGGACAACAGAGGTGGCTCCTGGAGGGAAAAGGGGCATTGGCAGCAAGGGGAACAACTGCCCAAAGAAGCCAAGGAAGAAAATGTCCTCATAGTTAAACGCTGTACAGGTGGATCCAGCACTGAATGGGAGAGAAATTCCACATTTCTTCTTAGGCAGAAACCTTAAAAATCGCTGAAATTTGCCAGAAGAGATTCCATTAAGTTCCACCAGATCATGGGGCTTCTCCCCTGGGTCACAGGATGTCCTTTGCCTGCTGGGAGGGCTGCTGGGCAGGTGGTCAGTTTCTTCTAAGAAGGGCACAAAGGTCCAGGCTAGGGACAAAAGGATGAGTCAGTGGACCCCAGCTGCCTCAGGAGCCAGAGGACGCACCTGCCTAGAGAAACTGGAAGCCCAGGTCCTCTCCCAATCACTGGTCTCCTGCAAAACCTCAGACAGCTCCCTACACTTTACAATCACCATCTTCTGAGTCCCTGCTGCATGCAGCACCATGCAAGATCCCCTGAATACATTGTTTCACTTCTTCACTCCAGGATGACCCAGTGTGTGCTCCAGGACACAAAGGGTCACACAAAGCCAAACTTCCAGCCTTCATCCACCCATGCATCCAATACATCACTTTAAAAAGGTTGTAAGGGCTGGGGCTTTAGCTCAGTGGTTCCACCACCTGCCTCAAAAGTGCAAGGTCCCGAGTTCAATCCCCGGTACCAAAAAAACAAAAACAAAAAACAAACAAAAAAGGCTGTAAAAACTGAAAAATAATCTGACGATGCACAAAGGTAAGAAATGAAAGAGCTCACTGCCCTTTTCTTGCAGCTCATCTCAAAGGGTATTGGTCTTTCTTGACTATCTGACCAGACCTCTTTCTATGTTCAAGATATGAGCTTGAGCATTTACTACGTGCCAAGAAAGTACGAGGGCCTTCCAGGTGCTTTTCAGCAAGACTGTTGTCAGGGGAGTGTAAATGGCCACTGAAGTCAGTTTGGACTCTTAGGATCTTAGCTGGGATGTGTAGAGGAGGAAGGGACCACTGGAAGGTTCCTGTTAAAGCCCAAGTTACATTACAAATTCCCCTCCAGCTCCACCTCACCCAGGAGAAAGCCAAACCCCCTACACCTGCCCACAGTCCCTGCACGATCCAGCCCTTGGTCGCTTCTCTGGCCTCAGCCCCACTGATTACCATCATCCTCCTCACTCCTTCCAGCCATATCTCAGCATCTCAAACCCCCCAGGCACACCCTGCCTCAGGGCCTTTGCTCCTGCTGTTCCCTTGTTGGAACATCCTTCCTCCAGGTAATCCCCAGGGATTACATCTTCACCTACTTTTAATCTTTGCTCCAATATCTCTTTTCCTGAACTAAACTCAACTCTAGCCAGGCATAGTAAATCACCCCAATAATCCCAGCTACTCGGAGGCTGAGGCAGGAGAATCACAAGTTTGAGGCCAGCCTGGGCAACTTAGCAAGACCCTGTCTCAACATGGAAAGGGCTGGAAATGTAGCTCAGTGGTAGAACACTTCCTAGAATGCATGGAGCCCTGTTCAACCCCTGATACTGTAATAAATAAATAAGTAAACAAACAAATAAATAAATGTGGGCCCCCTCCCAATGCTCCCAGTCCTTTTTTCTTCATAGCACCTCTTACCACCCACACCATCTACCTTAATGATCCTATCATCTTCCCCACCCTCTAAAACATAGCTTTGTGCAGCCAGGGCTAAGCAACTGTTTTGTCCACAGCTGGATCCCCAGGGCCTTATACCAATGCCTGGCACACAGTGGTGCTCAACACACACTTGTGAGGGGGCATATCCGGGGGTGGAGTCTCAGGCAGCCACACAGCTCCATGGACTCTGAAACCCTTGTAGGAGCATCTGAAGGGGCTGGGGTGTGGCTCAGCAACAGAGCACTTGCCTGGCACATGTGAGCCCTGGGTTCTACCCTCAACACTTCAAAAAGAAAAAGGGCCGGAGATTTAGCTCAGTGGCACCTCGCCTGCCTCAAAAGTACAAGGTCCTGAGCTTGATCCCTAGTACCAGGAAAAGAAATGTAAAAAGAGACAGAAAAAGCATTTGAGGCTTTTGCTTTTTGGAGCCCACTTGCAGCCTGAGAACCCTGAAAGAGTTCAGGGTGAGGAGGAGCAGACAGCTGCAGAAGGCAGCTTTGCCCAGGGCCGTTTTCTGTGTAGGCCCCTTTCCAGCTCCGAGGGCTGTGGGAAAACAGAGGAGCCTTCCTGTCGCCTGGTCCCCCAGAGCAGGCTGCTAGAACCTGGCCTGCCCAAAGCCTGACCTGGGCCCTGGCCCTCACAGCAGCTTGGACACAGGCTTCTGCAGCCACAGTGGAGTCTGCTCTCAGGTATGATTTATGCCTCCAGCTGAACTTTATTTTCTACTATTGGGATTCAGCTCGGGGGTTTTTTCCTCCTTGGCCTTTTCCTGGGTCAATGCAGTCCTGATATTTGATTTACTGTTAACAGTATTGACTGCATAGGTTTGAGCCAAGAAACGGAAGAAATTGCTTTTTCTTCCATTCTATCTCCTGGCTGACAACTCAGTCTTAGCACCCGGCTGGCCAAGCTCTGCGAACACCAGCGGTGTTGTAGAGGGCAGGGAGGTTTTCCTCCGTGGCTGGAAGGTGACCCCAGAGGAAAATGAGCAACGATTGTCAGCCAAAGGGCCCTGTACCTGCCCCCTCCAGGAGGTCCTAACATGATAAAGAGATGAGGCATTGGGAGCCTGAGCTTCGAAGGTAACTAGCTTTGGATTTAAGCTGTGTGGCTTTAAGCAAGTCACTTAACCTCTCTGACCCTCAGTTACTACATTCATAAGCTGGAGGTCAGAATGGCTTCTCACAGATGGACTGTAAAGTGATCATGCATGGAAGCACTTCGAGTCCAACTTGAGCCATCACAATTTATTGTACTAGTAATTGACATCACCTTCATCACCTCACCACCGTCATCATCAATCTGTTACGGTGTAACCCTGGCTCTGTCCAAACACAGAAGCATGCATTCTATTCCATGCAAGGATCTGATCTGTTGTTTATTGTGAAAAATACACGTAAAATGTACCCTCTTACCATTCACCGTTCAGTGGCATGAAGCTCCTTCACACTGTTGTGCCACCATCGCAGCCCTCCGTCTCCCCCACGAGGTGTTTACCCGCATGGCAGTCTGCTGTAACTGCGTCCCTTTTCCTGTCTGGACAACACTCCGTCCTGCGGCTGGGCAGAACTTGTCTGTTCTCTCGCCCTGGGCAGTCACCTGGGTGTTGCTGCCTTTCAGCTGTGGCGGCTGGCAGGGCTGAGCCAGAGGCTTTGTCCTGGCCATGCCTCGTGCCCCTGCATGTGCTTGAGTCCCCCCCAGACTGCATGGGCATCAGGCCCAGGAACCAGGCTGGAGGGGACCCGGACAGATGCCCCCTCCCCTCGTGGAGTTCAGAGGCACACCCTCTGGAAAGGCCAGGCTGCAAATCGTGGGGAGTGCTTCGAAAGGGAAATGAGGAGCTGAGAACAAAAGGTCAGGGAGGGTCCTGCTTCCTCCTGGCAGGCCAACATGCTCAGAAGGAGCCCTTGAGGTAGAATATTCCAGAAAGGAGAAAGGCCACCTAAACAATGGCATGGAGTCAGCCATTCAACACCCACTGGGAAGGCACACACGGTGACAGTGATGCCATGGTGTGGATACAGTCTGTCCCTCAAGGGAAGGCTCACCTGCTGGTGCTTGGTCCCTTGTACCAGGTGCTGAGAGGCAGTGGCACTTCAAGAGGCCATGAGGTCATGGGGGTGTGGCCTGAGGAGCGATTAAGGCCTCTCCCACAGGAGTGGGTTAGGCCCTGAGAGACTGGATTAATCATCACAAGAGCAGAAATAGATTTTTCATATTACCCACCTCCATCTTCCCTCACCATGTGATCGCTTCTCTCCATGCACTGCTGGTTGGTTTTTCAGGCATTCTGAACATACAATGCCATCTGCCATGCTATAATACAGGACAAGGCCCTTGCACATGCAGCCACCCAATCCTGAACTTCCTTGCCTCCAGACTCTGTGCTAAATAAACCTCTTTTCTTTATAACATACCCATCCTAAGGCATTTTGTTATAGCAACACAAAAAGGACTAAGACTAGTGATTTGCATCAGTGTTCTGGGTGCAGCTCCTACCAGGTCATGGGAGCCAGTGGTCAAATTTTCAGGAATTTTCTGCTTTGTTTGGAAAATGCAGCCATTATTTAAAATTAAATTATGTAGGCTCATAATTAAATAAGTTACACTACAAATTACTCAGAAGGCATCACTTCCTCCTTTACCACATTTTACTATTACGTGTGCTCTTGAAGTCATTTACATCTAGTATCCTTGGACATGGAAATGCATATGAGGCTGTCTGCACATCTCTTCCCAACTCCACGTTCAGTGACGCCACAGCCACAGTGGAAATATTTACACTATGGATATCGCCAAATGTTACAAATCAGAGCTTGATTTATCAATTTGTTGATTGTCTATGTCTAATAAAGTCATGGGGAAATATTAGTAAAGCAGATATCTTTGTGAGTAGCACAAACAAAGGAGGAAAGACTCTCCCAGTATTTGAAAAACATTATTCAGTTCCGGGAAGAAGTTGTTCCCATCAATGATGAACAAGTGCAGCACCAATATACGCTTTTGTTGTCTCATCTTTGTCTTACTTGTTAATGTAAACAATAATACCAGCCACCATTCCTGTCAGAGCTGCATTCAGAAAGCTCATTGTTAAGCATTTCCCAGCACACCTACTAACTCATGACAGTGCCTTTCAAATGAGAAATCCAGAACCATGGCTATAATGGATTTTTAAAACTATTTTGGATATGGAAAAGCTTTAAGGACATGTTTGCCAGTTCACAATAATGAGCCATTTTGGGTGGCTTCTGAGGACTTTGGGACAGAATATTTGAAATTTAAGAGATGTGGGGGGTTTTATACAATGGAGGACTACTCAGCCATAAGGAAAAATAAACTTGAGACATTTATAGCTAAATGGATGCACCTTGAGACCAACCTCTTAAGTGAAATAAATCAGACACATATGTGTAAATATCACATTTTCTCTCTAGTGTGAGAAACTGAAAGGGTAAATAAGGACCAAAATGTATAATAGATATTGTGAAATAGGAAGAAACTTTTCAAATGGAAAGAGAAACTGTGAAAGGAGAGGGGGGAAGGAAAAAAATTGATAAAAGAAGGAAAAAATGGAAACAAAGCTTTTGTAAATAAGGGGGAGGAGCGGTTGAAGGGAGGGAGGGAGAATGGGAGAAAAAGAGAAACCAAGCTGTATCATGTACAGGTACAAACTTCCTTTGATGAATGTGACCATTATGTATATATTTAATTTGTACCAATAAAATTAATTAATTTTTTTAAAAAAACAAAATAAAATTATCTACCTAACTCTAAAAAAATCAGAAAATCTTCAAAATTGTCAATCTCAAAATAAGAGCATGATGTTTTTCAACTAATTGATAGGAAGGATCATAAGGGAATTGATCTCAGATCTGCCACCAACTTCACATAAGCTCAGGCACTTTGTTGAGCACCAGGCTCCCCCTCCATAGAATGAACATAAGGTACCTCCCCTGACTCCATCCTAGAGAGATACAGGAAGTAGGTATGGAATGAATGAGTTGGGACTCACTTTGATATAAGAGATAAACACCCCCCCCCCAGTGTGTACTAGTTTAATAGGGTGAGGGGTGATTCATTGGTTCTCAACAATATTTTGCATGTTGGGTGATTCAGACATTCAAAGACGTGACTCTCATGTTTCTCCCCTCCATCTTTTCTTCCTCTCATCATAGTCACTTTACTGTCTCCTATTCCAGACCAGCCAGTACTCACCCTGCAAACCTCGATGAAAAGGAAATATCTGCCTCCTGGTGGTTTATATGCCCTCCATGGAAGAACCCTGATTGGGTCTGCTTGGGTCATGTGCTTGCCTCTTGAACCAGTCACTGTCACCAGAGGTATGGTGATTGGTCAAAATGGGCCATGTGACCACTTCTGCAGCCACAGTGGTCAGAGTCTATTTCTAGAAGAAGAATAGAAAAGCTCTTGAGGCAGGTAACATTCAACAGTTCTCAGTTGGAGATGAATTGTGTTGGAAAGATCAGAGCAACAAGCAAGAAGGAGAGAATGATTATTCTCAGAATAAAGGGATGCAGATTGTCAGTATCTTGCACGTGATTTACTCACTAAACAAGCTCGCTTCTTACAGTGCAGAGCTGGCCCTGCTGCTGCTTACAGGAACTCTGTAAAGGTCCTCGCAGCCTGGACATGAATCCTCTGCCTTCTTCTCACAACACCCCAGCTCCACCGCATTTCTCTGCTTCAAGACCATGTTTCCTGCCTTCCTTTCTAAGGCCTCTTCACAGGTGTTCCTCTTGCCAGAGTGTTCTTCCTCCACCTCTCAATCCCCCTTAATCTGACTGGTCTATTTCCCCCTTAACACCCCAGATCTCACAGGCTGATCTTTGTTTATTGATCACCATGACATCCCCAGGGCTCAGCACAGCAGCACCGGGCACAAAGTTGACCAACAACAAGCACTTCTTAGGTAAATAAGGAAATGAGTAGTCAGCCCTTGGTACCCACAAGGGATGGGTTCCTGGAAAAACCACAGATACCAAAACCCACAGATGCTCACATCTCTCAATAGCGTGGTATTTACATAGACCCTATGCACATCCTCCTGTAACTTTAAATCATTTCTAGATTAATCAGAATACCTGACACAATGTCAATGTGATGTAAACAGTTGCTACACTGTATTATTTAGAGAGAGTACCGGCAAGAAAACAATCTGTACACGTTCCATGCAGGCACAATCTTTTGTTTGTTTTTTCAGATATTTTCATTCAGCAGTTAGTTGAATCCAAGGATGCAAACCCCACAGGTTCAGAGGGATGAGTGTGTACATTATTCCATAAAGTCTTCATGAGTGTCCTGCTTTCAGGACATAGATTCATTCATTCATCCATTCATTTACTCAACACTGTCTCCTGGTCCGGGAGACAGAAGAGGAACCAAGAAAGCTCTCTCACCTTCAAGGACATCCTGCCTTCCCAGAGAGCAAATGGGAAAGTTGTCACAGAATGAGTACGGGGACCCAAGGGAGCAGGAAACAAGATTTGGGAAGGCAGAAAACATTTCCCAGAGAAGGAGAACCCAAGAGGAGAACTGATAGATGAATTGAGCATAAATTAGGGAAATGAAAGGAGGGGAGTCTAGGGGGGTGGGGAGAGGGGTAGCAAGGTATATTTCCAGGCAGTGGGAACAGTAAATGGAAAGAACACTCGGGGGTGGGGTTTGAATCTTAAGGGTCCCTGGGTTAAGGGCTTGGGGCACCACTTGGAGCTATTGAGGGTTGTGGGACCTCTAAGACCTGGGGCTTAGTTTGATGATTGGGAAAATCGCCTTGAAGGAGATTGTGGGACCCCAGCCCCTTCTCCTCCCTCTCTTTCACATCCTGTCCATGAGGTGAGCAGTTTTACTCTGTCACACACTCCCACACAGCAGCCGACCAAGACCTAGAGCAATGGGTTTCACGAGTCATGGGCTGGAACCCCCCCAACCAAGGCAGAATAAACCTTTTCTCTTTATAAGTTGATTCTTTGGGTATTAGTTATAATGACAGAAAGTGAACGTGGAGAGAGATCATTCTTGTGGGAGAATGGCGTGAGGATCCAGAAGATTAGGTCTAGAACAACTCTTAAGCCCCGCTAAGGAGGCTGGGCCTGATCCAAATGATGCCATAAGACCCCGCTGGAGCAAAGGAGGCAGGAGCATGATGTGGCCACCTTGTGTATTGGAAAGAGGTCTTCTTCAGCCAGTCCATCACTTTGGGGACATGGGCTAAGAATTACTTAAGAGTTTCAATTTAGAAAAATGAATGGCTCCATAGTAGGCAAAGGGGGGCAGGTGTGACAATTCCCCATGTTTTGAAGTCGATCTGGTAATCATTCACTTTTAGAATCTTCTTTTCTTCCTAAGTCCTAGAAATAGAAAACCCAGGAAAAGGGAGGCAGAGCAAAGACCTACAGAAGCCAGAAGAATATCGAGGGACCCTTTTTTCTCAGCACTGCAGTGGCCTGGAACACAGAATTGTCAACTGTTAACATCATACTTGGCCCACACATGGGGACACACAGGGCTTAGATCACCTAAACCTTTAGGATAGGACCCAAGAGTCCTCTTGGGGAGAGGCTTTGATCTCCCCAAGTCTCCTCACACCCTACTCCTCAGCATATGTCAGGATGCTGCTCCTCTCTGGCAGGAGCATGAATATTTTCTTAGCTAGCCTCAGCCCCTAAGGATAAATGCTGTTTTTTATCCCCCCTCCCCTGGGTGCCAGAGTTCAACTCAATTTTCTCAGATTAAATAAAATTTCAAAGTGTCAGTCCCAGGCAAACGACGAGTTGGAAGGTGGTTGATTTTCCTAACCCAATCGCCAGTCCAATTACAATTTTTAATCTATATGTAGATAATGGTGAACAAAAACCCCATAGAAATGTCAAGAGTGAGGAGGTTATTAGCTTAGTTTTAATTACTGTCGATCATTCTTAGCAACTGGAGGGACCAGGCAAAGGAGGGGAAGGCAGCATTCCTCCGCCAGAGTTCAGCTGGGCCCTGGGGCTGCGGGATCCGCACAGCTGTCCCTACAAGGGACCCAGGGAGAGCTGGCTGTCCCAGCCCCCAGGTCTTCCTGGGAGAGGGGCCTTGAACTTGGGCTGATCACTCAGCATCAGCAAATGCGATGCGAAGGTAGCCCCCTTCCTCCCTCAACATCCCTGCAGGCTGCCTACCCTTCTCCTGCCGAAACCGTCCCTACTTGATGAAAAATTATTCTTTTGTCTTGATGATAAAAGTAACACATGCTCACTGAAGGAGAAAATTTGGAAAATGGCAAAAGGTAAAAAATGAAGAAAAAACGGTCATCTTATTCTAGTCTCACCACCAAAAACAACAGCTGCTAATATTTTAGTACATTTCCAGTTATGTATGTTGGCCCTATTTTATATGTATAGATATATACACAAAAGTATTTTACATATGCATACATAAAATATATAATAAATACATTTAATTTCAAATATTTATAATAAAAGTATAAACAGCAACATTCACATGATTTAATAACACTTGCATTATTATAAAATAAATATGTGAACACAATATAATTGTAATTAATAATATTATATAGTATATGTCATATCTACATATAATTATGTACTTATGTATAACATATACATAGGCTAACTGGAATTATGCTACTCATAGACTTCTACACTCTGCATCTTTTGACTTAACGTATCGCAGTTTCGCGTATCATGAATACTGGTTGCAAGCACCATGCCCTGGCTACACACAGCTGCACAGCCCGAGCACACCACAAGTTGCATTAATCCACCCCAGTTTTGCACACACAAGGCCGAGGTTTGCTGTAATAGTGAGCCAACACTACTTTAAGTTTCATGGCGCACCCTGATTTTTCCACTTAATGACAATTGGTTTTCCATGTCAGTAACATCATTTTTTTTTTTTGGGTACAGGGGATCAAACTCGGGTCCTTGCACTTGTGCAGCAGGCAACAAAACCACTGAGCTAAATCCCCAGCCTAGTAATATCATTTTAATGAATTATTTAACTTCAAACCAGTATTTTCTGAGGCCCTGATCTGTGCCAAGCACAGTACTAAGTGGTAAAGATGTAAATATTAGAAGTCTCTAAAGATTGGAATCTCCTAGCATTTCTGACCTAATATGACATGCTTTAAAATAAACCAAGTATATGTGTTAATCAAACTAGCCCCTTGATCTAGATATGGGTAGATTGATGTCTCTCAAACTTGCATATAAAACTACCTTCAACATTTTCATATGTAAATTCTCACTTCTATTCTAGATTATTTCCTTCTTGAAAATTCCTCCAAATGCAATGAATGGACCTAAAGGTATTAATGTTTTTAAAATTCTTAATGAGCAGTCTGGTTTCTACTTCAGTGGAGTTTTAGGATTTAAATTCATCTATGCCTTAAAAACAAATAATCTCAAACAAATGTCGATCCTCCTGGAAGTGCTATGAAGACCTTAATTAAAACCTGGTCCTTTTTTTTTTTCAGTACTTGGAGTCAAACCCAGGGCCACTTGACTACTGAGGTACATCAGGGTCTCACTAAGTTGCTTAGGCTGGACCTGAATTTGCAATCCTTCTGCCTCAGCATTCCCAGGAGATGGGATCGCAGGCATGCGCCTTGCTACATAGTACTATTTTTAATGCTATTCTCAAGGTTGTCAAAAGTATAAAATGAAGGAATAATATGTCCCATACATACTTGATGAAATATAATCTTTAAGCCCTCACCTAGATTATTTAATTTATAGAGAAGTTTGGAAACTATAAAATAACATTTCCAAAGGGTGGAATAAGCATAACTCATCATTGTGAAGTGAAATTTTTGTAGTAGAGGCATAAACATGTTTTTAATTTTTCCTTGTTATCTACTTATGCTTTTATGTGTTAGAGAAAAAAATACAAGTAAAATATCAAACCTACCATGGGATTTGAGTTTGGGAATAGACTAAGAAAGGAATAAAAGAGGTAGGTTAACACTTTGTTTAAAGAAAGATGCTAAGCTCAATAGCACACAGGCAGCCTGTGGATACAACCAGGTGACAAAGTGGCCCAGGAGGTTGGTGACAGGACTGTTGCTGCCTTACATGGTAGCTCCAAGAAGAAACCCTAGGTGGCGGGGAACTTGAACTGCTTAAATTCCCATGCAAGGGCAGGCTCCCCTCTGTTCAAGAGACTAAATATGAAGCTCCAGCCTGCTAGGGGCTGTGCAAGAAAAGCACCAGAGAGGCTTCTGCAAAGAAGGCTGGACCTCTCCCTTTGAGATTCCGTACCCGTGGGTCTGGGTAGGACCTGGGTATCAGGATTTTGAAGGCTCTCTTGATGAATCTAATGTCCAGTGAGGGTTGAAGACTCCTGGTCAAGGTCATCTTCTTTCTGGACACCACGGGTGTCATCCTGTCCACAGGGCAGGGCTTGAAGTCCTCACCCCATTGGCCTCTCTCTACATCGGCATTCTAAACCTCCCAGCCCTCTGTTTGCAGGATAATGAGGCTAATGCCCAATCAAGCCCTAATGAGGATTGATTCATTTATTAAGCAGCAATTATGTGCCAGGTGCTTCCCACACCCCGAGCCCAGGAGACTCAAGGGCAAGCAGGATATGGCCTGTGGAAGGGGACTGGGCAAAGAGGAGGCAGAGGGCAGCTGCATTTTAGGGGGTCTTCAGAGTAGACTTGGGGTCCAAGTCCAGGGTGTGTTCTGGGAACTCAGCAGCAGGTTAGATAAATACCTAGCATGAATGAATCAGAGCACACAAGGGCTTCCACCCAGTGTGTGCGTCAGGGAGCCCCAGCAGAGCACAACCAGCAAGGTCCTCAGGAGAGCTGGTGCTGGAAGAAAGGTGGGGTGGAGAAAGGGAAGCCCACCTGGCAAAGAAACTCAACAGCAAGTAGAGAGAAGGCAACAAGGAAACCACACCGAGCTCAGCAGACTGTCAGGGTTGCTCCTGAGAGCCTAGGCTTCTGGGGAGTCCCACCCCCCAAGGAGGATTGGGATGCATATGAATGAGGTTGGGCTAAGCATTTGCCAGGATGCCGAGGCACTTTCAGAAGGGACTTGGTGTCTAACCACCCACTCCGTCTGCCGCTGAGCCACTGCAATGCACCCCAAATAATACCCACATGGGGAGCAAAGTTCTGATGATCAATAACTAAAGAATCATCTGATCCTCTACCCTGAGCTCAGGGCCAGGCTAAGCCAGGATGTACCAGGGAAGTGGGAGCAGACACCGTATAAACCACTGGGTCCTCTGTCTCCAAAATCAGGACCTAGAGCTCACTTGTGCTGGAAAACCCAGGACTTGGCATTCTGGAGGCAAACTGACAACATTCCTGGCTCCACCGTAGGACGGCCTGGCAGAGGGGCATGGCAGAGGCGGGGGAGGGGGAGGTTGCTCTTGTCAGGCAGCCCTGGAGCAGGGAGATAAAGGGAGAAATAAAGCCTTCTAGCTCACATCCCCAGTGACCTGGGACCCCCCCACAACAGACCCTGGCTCCTAACAGCAAGTCAGCAATGGAGCCCCCATTGTCCAATCGTCTTCCGAAAGCCCCCTCCCCCTGAGCGCATGAGGGCTCTGAGGAGCATTCTCCATCTAAACCATAATGGCTGGGATGGGAAGGGGTGGGTGAATGGGATAGGAATTAGTCCATTTCCAGTTGCTGTGACTGCATACCACAGACTCAGTGATTTATAAATACAGCTCCATTCAGATCATGGTTCTGAAGGCTTGCAAGTTCAAGATAATACTCACAGTCTGTGTCCCCAACACACAGCCACTCAGGCTGAAAGGGACGCCTAATGAGCCTCAGGGTCAGGGACATGCCTGGCAGGGAGGGACCATGACCAATAAATGCCAGGTGGGTAGGGGCCGGTAACTCCTGGCTATTTACACTGCAAGCATGGGACACCTGAGATGGTCCCCATCTGTTAAGGGACATCTTTATTGAGGTGTTTTCCTCATGACCCAGCCCTACTCCCTAAAGTTCACGTAATCCTGCAGCAGCCTGAAGAGAGCCCAGCCCCACCTCAGGCCACCCACCATGGAGAGAAATCAGACAACCAAGCGTGGCATTCAAATCTTTTGAGCACCTGGCTCATGCCTCCCTCTCTGACCTCATTCATTCACTCATTCATTCAACACTAGGCATAGATAGAAAACCCCATCCTGGGTCCTGGGGTTCAGCCTAGACATAGCTACTGTCCTTATCAGTTCACAATTCAGCAGGAGAAACAGATGCCAAACAATGTCACAAATAACCTTATAATTGTGTAATGTTCCAGGAATAAAAATTAGGAACCCTCTGAGCTGCATTCTGAATAGTCTCATTTCAAACTCAGCATCTCATCAGACTGGATGAGTATTTCCCCACCCCTCTCTGTTACCTCAGGACCTTTGCACATGCTTTTCATCCTCCCCTGAAGTTTCTCTGCAGTCTGTCTTCCCCTCTCCTGACTAGCTCCTCCTGATCCTGCAGGTGTTAGCTTAGAAGTCACTTCCTTCAGGAAGCCCTGCCTGATTGATGCCTCCACTGTGGGCCTGAGGCTCCCCTCTGTTCCCCTCTATAACTTTTTAGCCCCAAGTTATAATTTTTTATAACTTGTTTAGCCCCAAGAAGGCAGATATTCCACAGGAAACTGGCTCCCTTTTGCATTTCAGGTCACTGCACTAAATGGAAACTTCACTGTGGCGTCACTAAGTTTGTATGAAAAGCTGAGTCACATCTTCTCCTTTATTTCCTACCAGTCACTGATTGACAGACCCCAGAGTCCTCCAGTCCTCATAAAAATAAATGTTTCTCCACTTTTTTATTACATTATAAGTCCTTTGTGACGGGACAGAGAAATCTGGAGAAACTCAAACCAGCCTTTCACTTACACTTGCAGTACTCGGAGGCCCCATGGAGCCGGCTTCCTTGCAGGCAGCAGAAGCACAAAGAGCACCTGATGTGCTGCAGCAGGAGGGCAGCAACAGCACCAGTCCCATCTGCAGCTCCCATCTCCAAGGGGGCTGTCGTCTTTGAAGAAGTATAGGTCAAACAAGGTGGTTGGAATGTGGGCATTTTGGCTCCCTGTGTGGAAAACAGAGTAATGACCCCCCAAAGATCTCCACATCCCAGGTCCCAGAGCCTGGGAATATGTAACCTTCTGTGGCAGATGGGTCTCTACCAGTGGAACTGCATTAAGGACCTTGGGATGGGGAGATTGTCCTGGATTAGCCTCTCAGACCCAGTGAGATCACAGGAAAGAGACAACAGAGCCAAAGTCAGAGAAAGATGGGAAGGGGAAGCAGAGGTCAGAGAGAGACAGAGAGATCTGAGGATGCTGTACTGCCATCTTTGAAGAAGAAGAGGGAAGAAGAGGCCACCAGCCAAAGAATGCAGTGACTTCTACACACTAGACAGGTAAGGACCAGGATCCATCCTAGAGCCTGTGGAAGGATCACAGCTCTTCTAACATGCTGATACTACTCCTGAAAGGTCCATTTTGGACTTCTTACCTTCAGAACTATCAGCACTTGTGTTCTTTTAAGCCAATAATTTTGTGACCATTTGTTATAGCAGTAATAGAGATGAACTCACCCTTCCAGCATGTGACCCATGTCTCCTGAATGCTGGGGTTTAGGTGGGGTCAGGTTTCACTCCAGATCTAGACCCCTCCAAAGCAATGATTGTTCACACACAGGACTGTTCTGGAAGGACCTCAAGTTCAATCTCTCCAGCTTTGCATAAATATTTTATTGATTCTCCCTTTCCTTTCATGTCTCCTGTGAAAGCATAGAGGAATTCATGGGGATACATCCCTTCCATGCCGCACAGCAATCCCCCATCCTTAGAGAAAAAAGAAAGGGAGAGAAAGTGAACATTTCTGGGATGGTTCCAGCTTGGGTGGGGACAGATGTTAAAGGACAGCACCCTTCAGCTGGTTGCAATGCCATCTCTCCTTTCTTTTTGCAGGATGGTGCTCTGGCGTGGGCTTGGAGCATGGGCTCAGCATCGAGCTGAGTCCTGCCTTCTTTTTCCTCCCACCTGCCCCACCCACTCCAGCATGCTGTGTTTGCTGGACAAATGGATGGATTGGTGGCTGGATCACCTAATGAATGAATTAATGGGCCAGACGCGATCACCTTCTGCTCCCATCTGTGAGCCAGCCCAGACATTCTAGCATTTGATAGTTCCAGCATCAGCCCCACAGGAAAAAACAGAAAACAAAAAACAACCTCCAGGGCCCTGAACCATCAGCCACTTTTCAAAGAAAGTCGAGACTCTGTCACATTTTTTTCTTCCCTCCCAAAATTAAAATGTGCCGCCAGTATACCTTTTTATCAAAAATAGAAGCATTTTATCTATCTTTATTGCAGAACAGAGATTACATGGAGACATTCAATTTGGAGTCAATTTAAATTTCAATTGTCTGTGAAATCTAAATCAATAGGGTATAGTTCAATGATGCTTTAATAAAACAGGACATAACAGAGAAATCATTAGGAATTACATATGATAAGAGATTGGTACTGAGCCTCCATAATGGTGGAGGGGACATTAGAAAATTACCCCCAAGCATTCACAAGAAAACCAACAGCCTCCTTCCCCCCATGAGACACTGAGAATGCTTAATTGTGCTGTGAGGCCTGGGTATCCATCTCTGTCAGCCCCATGATTGGGGGACAATTTACAGTGAATGACAAAGGCAAGGAGTTTGTCTCACCCAGAATATGCATGACATGTGTCTTGGGCCCAGTACCTGGAATATGTGTTCCACCCTCTCTAGTTCCCCACCCTTCTTTCCTCTCTCCCCACCACTGGCCTCCTCTGCCTGAGACTTCATCCTCCAGGGACCCTAGGAGAAGATACTCTGGGCAGAAGAGAGGAGGAGGATGTGGGACACAGTGCAGAAATACCCAGGCTTGAGAGAAAGCTAGTGTAGGCATGATTCTCAGCTTCTCTCCCAGAGACGCCTGAGTTCCCTCCTCCAGAAAGCAGAGACTTAAGTATCTACCTCACAGGTCAGTGCACAGTGCCTCCAATAAGTATTTGTTAGGGCTGGAGATTTAGCTCAGTGGTGCCACTGCCTGCCTTGCAAGCGCAAGGTCCCGAGTTCGAGCCCTGGTACCAAAAAAATAAATACAATAAAATGAAATAAAACAGCAGAATATACTTATAAAAATATATATATATTTGTTAGGCACCTTCCTGGTAGCAAGCCTCAGGGCAGGGACCAGGAGGAGAGAGATGAGACATCCGCCTTAGGCATCAAACTTCAGGGGCCACTAAAAAGCACAGTACTAAAATAATATGTCAATGCACTATTTTAAAAAATCAAAAGTAATGCTAAAAGAGTCATTACAAACAAAATCTCAAAATTTTGCATGAAGATAAGATCAGTAAACTGCACCACATTATACTGCAGTCTAAGGCTGACATTGTTGGCCTTGTCTTTACTAAATTTATTTTTTCAGTGAATGTTTTGCATTTATTTTGATTTCCTAAAATGGTGTGTGAAGATATTGATAAAGCAATAATACACAACAGGGCAAGCCTTTGCCTTGCTTGCCCCCATATTTTTTTCCATAAGATGTCTGTCCCAGAAATGTAGCCATTGGTGCTGCACAGCATTCCTGCCCAATATATCAAAATGTTCTGTAACTGTTTATGCTGCACGATGTACCTGCTCAATGTATCAAAAGTGTTCTGTTCAAACAAGGTAACTGTTAGTACCTGATGTTTCTACCTAAGGTTCCGCTTCTAGCTATATTTCCGCCCTAAAAGGCCCCTCT
Organism: Heterocephalus glaber; assembly: GCF_000247695.1. The sequence goes on along the minus strand of NW_004624747.1, from coordinate 3,223,329 downwards.
CAACTTCCTTTCTGCAGATGTGTATAAAATGACTCTCACTGCAACTCACCACTCAGAATCCAGAGTGGCCAAACTCCTCTGAGCCACCCAGCTTATACAGGTTTTTCTGCATCTCTTCAAGTAACTTTCAAATTCTTGAGTCTTCAAATTGCTGGAGCTGTAGCGCTTGAGCTGTAGCATTTGAGCCATGGCACTTGGCTGTAACACTGAGCTATTCCACTTTGCTGCAACAATATTATTAACTGAGGTTTTCTGTGTTCCCACTCCCTTAAATTCTGCATCCTAGATTGGTGGGTCCCTTGCCTCCCCCCTAATTCTGGCCATGCAGAACAGTGCCCTAAGTATGCTAAGTCCTAGGGACACCAAGGGCCCTGGAGAGACCCATGCAGCTTCCTTGGAGAAACTTTGGTTTAGGAACGAGGCAGACAGAAGCACGTGAACAGATACCAGAAGAATTAACAATTATGGTAAGGGTAGTGCTGGAACGTGATGTTGGAAAGGGTAAAGACTTAGATAAAGAGTTCTAATCTCCAAGCTCAGAAGCCATGATGGTTTGTTATAGATGTTGTCTTCATCACTTCTCATTCTTGGGACAAAATATACAACACCTGCGAGTTAAAGGAGAAGAGGTTTATTTTGACACAGTTTGTAGAGGTTTCAGTCCATAGTCCCCCAGCTCCAAGGCAGGACGGTATGGCAGATGGGCATGGCCAAAGAGAGGTGCTCACAGCATGATAGCAGAAAGCAGAGAGAGACTGAAGGGAGAAGAGGAAGGAGATGCACCGTTCCAGACCACACTGCCAGTCACCCACCTTCTCTGACCAGGACCCACCTCCCAAGATCACATGAGCTATAAACTCATCAGTAAACTAATCACTGATGGGTATCATGCCCCATGATCCAGTCACCCCCTAAATCCCTCCCACCATTAGCAAATGAGGCTTTGAGGGTACATCCAGATCTAAACCATAACATGTCAACTTGACTGGATGAGGGAACCACCTAGAAATGTGGGAAAGAAGCATTCTGGATGAGGCTGTGAGATATCCCAGGGGAGGGTGGCAGGACAGTAGAGTGGGCAAGATGGGGAGAACTGTCACCACATGGGAAGGAGCCACCCAATCCTCCTGAGCCTGGAAAGAACCATATGGAAGTCGAATCTTTCTCCCCCATTCCTACCAACTCCCAATAGCTGAAACACACTGGTCTCTTGCCTTAGAAACCACAACTCCAGGCTCCATACCCTTTGGGCTTCAGGACTTAATTCTAGCAGCACCCCCGCCAGGGTTCTTGCTTCCAGCCTCAAACTGGAAGCCCTACCATCAGCTTCCCTGGTCCTGCAGTCAAGACTCAGACAGAGTCAGGCGGCTACCTACATCCCAGGGTCTCCAGCCACAGAGGACTTGTGTTGGTGCCTCTCTGATGCCATAGTCAGCTAAGCCAATTTCCTAACAAATTCCCTCCCATATATCCACACCCTTATCCTGTTGGCCCTATCTCTGTAGGAAATGCTAAGCCAGAAGCCCTTGTCATTTTCATCCCCAGAACCATATGATGCCTAAAGGGTTAACTCTGCATAAACTTGGAGATTCAAACCCTGCAGAGAAAGGAAGTGGAGGTCTCCTGGGAGATACAGTGAGCCCTGCTGACCAACTTCCCTAGCAGCAGTATTAGGGCACTGCAGGTCTAAAGCCACACAACGTTAACTCATCTCTGCTCTCCATATGGCCCCAGTGTAGGCCTGGGGCCGAAGGCGATCAGATGGACCTCTAGAGGGGCTGGTGACTAAGCAACCCAGGCCAGTCCTGTGGGCACCCCACACCTGTGTGACTGAGCTCCCATGAAAACCCAGACACTGAGGCTCATTGAGCTTCCCGGGTTGTCCACACTCTGTCCATGTTGTCACACACAGCTAGTGAGAGAATTAAGTGCATTTTAAGGCTCCATCAGAACAAAACAGTTAGAAATTTGCTTCTGGTCTGTTCTGGCCTCTGCCCAATGCACCTCTTTGCTTTGCTAATTTTAATTTGTTTCTTTCCACTGTAATAAGCCACAGCCATGGATCCAACAGCTCTGCTTAGTTCTGTAGGTCCTTCTAGTAAGGAACTCTGTGCCACCATCTCATTGAACCTGGTGGTGGTCTCAGGGACCCCAGCACCCCACCCTTCACCTCCTTCACCCCAGTTCACCCCAGCTCACCCACACCACTTCAGTTTTGGCAACCAAACATGTCTTTAAATATTGCCAGTGTCCTCTGGGAGATTTCAAGTGTATGCTGTGTGATCCCGTGACCATGTACAGGACTTGAGCTGTCCAACTCTGTCACCACAGCCATGGTAGGAACTTACGTTTAAATAAATTTAAATGAAGTCTACAGCAGAAAGAGGAGCCACAGGGGAGGGCTGCTTCCTGACCACCTACTCTCCCAGAGCTATTCCACTCCTGGGAACCCAGCATTCCTCCACTCATGAAGTAGAGCCCCAGGGCCTCACTACCTCCCACTGGGCTCCACCACCACAGGTTCCATCAGCTCAGCCATGTGCGGCCCACGCCTCTCAACCTCCAGCACCAAAAAGACAGATTTCTGTTCTTTATAAATTTCCCAGCCTCAGTTATTCTATTATAGTAGCACAAGATGGACCGGGAACATGAGTCATATCGCTGTAAACATTTGTCCACAGCCATCAGTTTGAATCCCTATTTCCAACTCTGTGTGTGTGTGTGTGTGTGTGTGTGTGTGTATGTGTGTGTGTGTTACTGGGGATTGAACCCAGGGCCTTCACAGATCTACATTCCCAGTCTTTTTTTATCTTTTTGTTTTGAGACAGGGTCTTCCTAAACCACTAAGTTACCCAAGCTGGGCTCAAACTTGAATCCTCCTGCCTCAGCCTCCCGGAGTGCTATAGGCATGTGCCACCACACCCAGCTTCCAACTGTTTTAAATATATCTCTAGGAGTGGAATTGCCAGATCACATGGTAACTCTAGGTTGAACTTCTGAGGAATTAATAGCTATCATTTTTGTACACATATCATGAAGTAGGCATTGAGATTTCTATTTTATCCACAATGTTATCTTTTCTGGTGGTAGCCCCTCGGTGAGATTCTTAGCATCCCTCAGAGACTGTATCAGTCAACTGTTGCTGAATAACAAAGCAATCCCAAATGTCATAGCTCATGACAACCATCACTTGTTATTACTCATACCTCCATAAATTGGTTCAGAGCTGGTACATCAAAGCTGAGCTCTACACTGGTGGCTCAGCTAGAGGCCCAGCTGCACACATCTCTCAGCTTCCTCTGGGGATGAGCAGCTGGCCAGAGGATGCCCTTTCCAGGAAGATGTGCAGAACTGTGCAAGACATCTTTGGCCACAGGCATGGGGCCACTTCCTCCTCATTCTATCGATTGAAGCAAGTCCTATGGTCAGTCCCAAAGTCAAGAGGCAGGAAAGTACACTGCTTTAGTGGCATAAGTTGCAACACCATACAGGAAGTCATGAATAAAGAGGGGCATGAGATCGGAGGTCAAGAATGTGACCTATCGCTGAGACATTTATATTTTCCTGAGATACACACTTGTGTATGGCTAAGGCCAGAGTCCACCTGCATACCCTTGGCTCTGTGATTTTTCTCTCTCTGTTTTTCAAAGACAGAGCACCGAGGTCTCAGCCCTCATGGTGCTCACGTCTGAAAAAGAGACCTCAGGATCAGCTGGCACGTGTGACAAGGCCCTCCAGGAGCCAGGGGTGATGATGTGAGCATGAATAATAGCAAGAGCGAGGAGGAAGGAAGGGTCAGGGCCACCCAGGGGTGGAGTGGCCCTCAGGAAAGGGTTTCTAAAGGAGTTTCTGATCCATGATTTTCTGGGGGACAAACCACATCTAAACCACACCCCTATTCAGAACCCAGGATAGAGGACAGAGCCACAAGGACACAGAGCAGGGGACAACCCCTGAGCTTGCTGTGCACTTGCTGTGCACTGTGCTCCAGGCCCAGCCAGGAGGTCCAGATGTGACATCCCAGTCCCTCCTCACACAGCCTGGAGCCAAGGCTGCCGCTGCTCCAATGGCACTAGAGGAAACTGAGGACCTGAGTGTCAGAGCCACTCCCACCAGTGGAGGAGCCTGGAGTCACACCACTGAGAGTAGAAGAGCTGGGCTCAACCTTCGACTCGCCTAGTTTCAGAGCCAGTGGTGAGCTCCCCACTGCTGGACGTATCCAGGAGTCTGAATAATCACAAAACAAGAAGGAACAGAGGGATTTCAAGTATTTAGGAAGGGGGAGACTCCAAAATCAACGTCCCCTGGAAATGCTCCCTCTATAACGGGGTTTCCCAACACTGGCATGACTGAGATTGTGTACAGGATAAATCTGTGTTGGGGCTGGGGGCTGTGCCGGACATCACAGGATGGGAGCAGTGGCCCAGGCCTCTCCTCATCAGTGCCACCCACACCACTTCAGGTTTGGCAACCAAACACGTCTCTTAAATATTGCCAGTGTCCTCTGGGGGGAAGGAGACATCTACCCCATTGAGAACCAAGGCCAACCCACATTGGTGAAGACCAGGGCTGAAAACCGAGAACAAGGTTTTACACCTGCGGTGCCTTCCTGGGAGACAGCGCTTATATCGTGGCAGAGGTGCTGTGTATCTGCTCCCTGTCAGTGTCCAAAGGGGCAGGAGGAACACTTCTGCACATTTAGTGGGAGAGAGAGCGAAAGAGAGACAGAGACAGACAGAGACACAGAGAGAGACCATTGCCCCAAAATACAAGATTGGCATCGAGATGCAGTTTGATCTAAATGCAGTAAAATTGTACCCGGCCAGCACCACCCATTCATTAAAGCCTCTAAAGCTGCTACTTGACCTTGCTAAGGCTCAGCCTATATTAGCCTTGGTTTAAAATTCAAGAATCTGGGCTGGGGGTGGAGGTCAGGGGCAGAACATTTGCCTACCATGTGAGGCCCTGGTGGAGAGGGTTCAGCCTTCCAGATCCTCCAGGAGCCAGCTCCATTTCAGAACATTCTCAGCTGGAATGAGGATAATGCACAAGTTAGCATCAGTCTTGCTCACGGGTAAGGCTCTGGATTGATGTGACAGTCCCCAACAGTGTCTCACTTGTGCCCCAGCTTAAAACTTCACCCTCCATGCCACAGCACCTGTCACAGCATCTGAATTATCACTGTTAGAATCACCTTTGTACAAAGCAAGGCAGGCACCCCTCAAAGGATCACAGGGTATGGGCATAAATTACCTGGAAGCAGTGACTCATTAAGGTTAAGGAGGAAAAGGTTAACATTTCTGAGCACCTGCTATGTGCTTTCCATTGGGGGTACTCAGGAAATGTTACTTTAATATTACATAGATTATATCACTAATTCATCACAACAGGACAGTATGGTGGGCACTGCAAGCTTCAGATTTACAAATGGGACAACCAAGGCTCAGAGAGGTTAATTGACCTGTCTGAGATCATACAGCTGCTGTTAACAGAGTCAGGATGGAGCTATAATGTCAAACCTGTCTACTCTCCATCATACCTCCCAGCACTAAGGCACTAGAACAACCTGCTTGAAGGACAAGAAAGCAAAAACCCACAGGGGTACAGAGAAAATGGGGACATTTGAGAAGCCATCTCTATCTAGGGAGCACTGGGATCTCCCTGGGTCTGAGTCTCTCACTGGCATGAACCCATTGTGGGACCTTCCTGAACTGGACCTCAGTCTCTTTTCAGGTACAGACAGGAGCTAGATTTGACACCCCTCACATTCCTGCTAGCTCTGGAATCCTAGTGCCAGGAATTTGCTGGTGGAATTAAAGATTAATTTATCCAGGTGAAGGTGTGGTTCATAGGCAGGTTTTTTGTTTTTGTTTTTGTTTTTGTTTTTGGTGGGCAGGTTTTGACTTAATTGAATACAGTCAACCATGGTGGATTGGCACCCTGGATACCAAAACCCAAGGATGCAAAGGTCCCTTATATAAAATGGCATAGTATTTGTGTAGAACCTAAGCACATCCTCCTGGGTAACTCAACCCCTCTCTGGGTTACTTGTCACACCTAATGCAGTGTAATTGCTATGTACATAGTTGTTATACTGATTGTTTAGGGAATAATGACAAGGGAAGAGCTTGCACATGTTTCATACAGGTGCAATTTTTTCCAAATATTTTCCATCTGTACTTGGTTGAACCTGCAGATGTGGGACCTGCAGATATGGAGAGCTGGCCACACTATTAACAAGGGGCATTTTAAAAGGCAGAGAGGTTGAGGGTGTAGCTCAGTGAAAGAGTGCTTGCCTAGCACCTTGTGAGGCACAATGAATGAATGAATGAATGAATGAATGAATGAGCAAGAAGGCATCTGTAGTAGGTGCAGAGGAAACAGCTCCCCTTGCCTGTCCTCATCTGCCAGTGTCCCAGGGCACTTTTTCTCTCAGGATGAAGAGTTGGGAAACAGACAAGACCTGAGTGAGCCCTTTCGGATGTGTGGACCAGCTACTGCCAGGCTTTCTTGTCAGTTATTTGCTTCCCGACATCACCAGAGCTAAAGTGGGTTCCAGAGGGGTCATAGCACTCTGCAAGCAGAGCCCACAGTGCCCTCTGCCATCCTTGCCCAGGAGGCCAGCTCACCCAGGCTGCTGGAAGCAGCATCTTATCTCTGAACAGATCGGTCCTTGCTCAGACTCCCTTGATGGTCTAATTATTTATTCTTGTCTTGTTGCTCTTTGATACTTCAGGAGATAGGTTGACATTTCTGAAGAATTAAAATATCCCTGCAGCCCAGTCTCACTCGAGAATACGATACTGTCCTGTATAGTACACTTAAGTTGAAAACTTCCTCAGTACCCAAAGCCATACATGGTCACTGTCCCTTGGATGTCTCGTCTTCCAAGAAGGCATCATCAAAAGGTGGCTTGTGGAAAATGCCTCATATGGAATACCCCATATGGCAGGAGAATCATAAAAAGGCATTTTTCACAAGTTGAGCTCTATTGTGCTATGGATGTGTTACATCCGAGCAGGGGCTGATCCATTGGAGAAGGTTGCACGAAGAAGAATTCCAGTGATCTGAACTTTAATCTATAGGAGGGGTGACAAGCAAGGGAAGGAAGATATTCCCAGAGAGGAGACAGCTCAGATGTGCGGGCAAAACTAAGTGGTGATGTGGTGCTACAGTGAGGAAGAGGAGGGAGGCAAAGGCCCCTTCAGGAGTCATAAGAATTAAGTGGTAACTGGTGAGATGAGGTCAGATTATTAAAGCCCTGGAGACACAGACTGCTAGAGTCCACAACTGATATAATAGGCAGTCAGTAGGGAGCCTTAGAAGGGTGGTTGAGCAGAGGAGTAATACATAACAGAGCCTCCTCATTATTCAGGAACTCTGTTTTTGCAAATCCACCTACCTAATAAAATTGTTTGAAATTCCCAAACCAATACCACAAACCCTTGATGGTCTAATTATTTATTCTGTAGAGTGGTGAGACAGTTCGTCGCTGACACTCATGTTTTCCATCTCGCGCCATGTTTTTGTGTTTTGTGCTGCTGTTGATGACCTTGCTCTTTTAAAGGGCCCAGCATGGTGCTGAGGTGCTGGCTGGTTTCCTAAGCGGGAGAAGGCTGTGATGTGCTTCACCGAGAACACCGGGCGCCCGCCAGATCACCTTAGCTCAGGCATGAGTCAAGCACTGTGGGCCATGAGGTCAACTTTGATGAACCAAAGGTAAACATCAGCTGAGATGTCTTTCAAAAGAAACACACATCAAAGTTACGCATTAGCAAACTGCTGTGGCCAGATGCTCACAGGAGCCTAACCCTGGTTTTCCCAGAAGTGGTCCCATTTCCACCCCGAGTCTGCAGCTTCTTCATAGATCAGGAGCAAGAACTGCACTGCATTTCAGAACTATGAGGAGACCACAAGACTGTGAAGAGAAACTATTATCCATCTCCGGAGAGGAGATGCTCTGGAGCCATATCTCCTGAGTTCAAATCACAGTTGTTCTACTTCCTCACTAGCCAGCCTCGAGTAACTGGCTTAGCCATTCTGGACTGCAGTCTCTCCTCTAGGAAATAGATGATAGTTGTGTCTTTTCCGTGGAGTGGCTAGAAGAATTTAAATTTGTTAATATTTGTCAGGTCCTCAGAGTACTGTCTGACACATAAGGAGTATTATTTACCTGTATTGTGCCTGTTAATAAATAAGTGGCAAAAGGAAGAGAGAGAAACAATCTTATTTTACAGAGGAGGAAACTGAGTCAGGTCCCCATCTGAGTGACTGGCAGAGCTGGCTCTCATCCTGGCCTTTCCAGCCACAGAAATGGGGAGGATGCTGGCACCAGGGACCCAGTTGGGAGCCACCTGCAGTGACTAACACACAGGAGTGACATAAAGTATTGGCAGAGGCAAGTACCAGCATTTACCCCACACACACACACACACCATGCTGAGATAAGTCACAATATGACCAAGGGACCTACCAGGACCTGCCTATGGAAGCCAAGGCCAGATGGAGTATGGGGTCCTCTAAAGATGCACCTCAGCCACACCCCATTTAAGAATTACTGGGCATCTCCAGGCAGGCTGTGCAGCTGAGGAACAAGAAATACTACCACACCCAGGCAGAAACCTAATGAGAAGCCGAACACGGCCAGACAGAAGCTTAACAAGAAATACTGGCCCAGCTCTGAAGAGGAGAAGTGCTGCTCCAGGCAGGGCAGGCGGCCTGCCATCTCCCCCCATGGCTGCATCGATCGGTTGATCAGTCACAGCAGGGAAGTCTGGCAACCATGGGGAAGTAGATAAACAGGAAGATATACGGCAGGAGGGCCTCAGGCTGATGAAGGGGGACAGAAAGGCAGCTTAAATCATGGGGCAAGTGCTCCGGAGAGGGGAGATAACAGGATTTGTGTTTATGGTGAACTTGGAGAATCAGCTGAGGTGCTGGGCTGGGGAGATGGGGAGGATTTGGGGAAGAGGTAGGCAAGTGGCTGGGGGAGGGGATCCGTGCTCCCAGTGACTACTGCTCTGAGGCCAGGGGTCAGCAAGGGACATGACCCAGGGGTAGGACCTGCACCATCCATCCCTCCTGGCCCATGTGGATGTGGCCTGGTTGCATTTCATGCCCTGCCCCATGTTCCTTAGCTTTCCTGGGCTTGGCTGAGCGCTCCAGCAAGGCACAGCCACACCTACTCCTCACCCACAGGGAACCCTCAGGATGAGCTCAAACCACCTCTGGACAGACACACAGCAGCAAATGTCTCCTGCAGCCTCTGTGCCTCCGACTGCACAGCTTCCGGTGTCTTGTTCCAACAGATATCCACTCTAGGACAGAGACACTGGGATTGTTCCCGTTGTGTTGATGAGGAAACTGAAGCTCAGAGAGAATACGTCAGGGGTCCTCACTCTGGGCTATGGACCAGTACTTGTCAATGGCCAGTTAAGAGCTGGGCCTGCACAACAGGAGGTGAGTGGTGGGCAGAAGCAAACTTCATCTGTTTTTACAGCAGTTCCCCCATGGCTTGAATTACTGCCTGAGCTCTGTCTCCTGTCAGATCAGCGAGGGAAGACATTAGATCCTCCTAAGAGTGCAAACCATGCTGTGAACTGCGCCTGCCAGGGAAACCACTGCCACCCACACCCCTAGTCCATGGAAAAAAGTGTCTCCCATGAAACTGGTCCCTGATGCCAAAGAGGTTGGGGACCCCTGGATTACCAAACTGCCCCCAGGCCACAGAGCACTGCTTTTATTGGAGCCCAGGCAGGCTGCCTCCGGAGCCCACCTTCCTGACCTTGACTCCACACTGAGTCTATGACATCCTGAGCCACATGGGAGATGGTGCCCTGGCCCCATCCCCTTCAGCCCCCTCCATGTCTGCTGGCTGTGGCAAATGTCTATACTTTCTTTTTTTTTAATTTTAATTTATTGGTACATTTTAGGTATATAATATGATGACATTCATCATTGGAAATTTGCACCTTTGCGTAATCTCTCTTGGTTCTTATTTTTTTGTCCTTCCCCTGCCCTCCCTTCAACCCCTCCACCCCTCCCTATTTACAAAGACTTTGTTTCCATTTTTCATTTTCACATATTAATTCCATTCCCTTCTTTCCTTTCCTCTACCCCTTCCACTTCCCCTTTCTGTTTGCCCCTTTTCTTCCTATTTCACATTATCTATTATACCTTTCAGCCCTTGTTTGCACTTTCAGTTTCTCACACTAAAGAAACTATTCGGTATTTACACATGTGTGTCCCATTTATTTCACTTAAGACTATCGCCTCAATGTGCATCCATTTAGCAATAAATGTCTCTAATTTCTTATTTTTTTATGGCTGAGAAGTACTCCATTTTATTAAAAAAACACAAAACACATTTTCTTTATCCAGTCTCCAGTTGATGGGCATTTGGGCTGTTTCCAAGCTTTAGCTATTACAAACTGCGCTGCTATGAACATGGGTGCACCTATATC